>CM052668.1:37754833-37787299 GCA_028533165.1 Leontopithecus rosalia
CACCACACGGTGAGGGACAGGAAGCATGCCGGCTCAGCTCTCTTTTCCTTTTCTTATAAGGCTACCAGTTGCAACATAGGGACCCACGCACATAACTTCATCGATCCTTAATGACCTCCCAAAGGCACCCACCTCTAAAGACCACCAACGTACGGATTTAGGGCTCCCATTTCCAACATGAGCTTTTGGGGAATACATTCAAACACAGCACCTTGTCACATTTTCTACACGAATAAAACTGCACCACCCAGAATAACTGAACAAATGCAGTAGGCGCCACGTGCATTCGCTCTCAACGTTTTTAAAACCATCTCGTTTTGAGGTCAATGGCCTCAGCTACTTTTCTATGCTGCAATGACCTCTGTCTACTTCACACTACCACCACTGCCAGCCGCTGCTCAGAACTGTGTTTTCCAGAATACTTTCCCTGTATAGTTCTTGCTAAACTTTGCCAATGAGAAAAACCTGAATGGGCCAGGTGCAGCTCACACCTGTAATCCCAGCACTTTGGGAGGCTGAGGTGGGTAGACCGCTTGAGGTCAGGAGTTCATGACCAGCCTGGGCAACATGGTGAAACCCTGTCTCTACCAAAAATTAGCCAGTCTCTTAACCCACCTTTAAAATAAATAAATAGATAACAACTTAAACGTTTTTTAAAAATTAAAAAAAAACAGGAAAACCTGAATGGAATAGGAAAGGCAGAACGGAAGCACTAAGCCGTTATTCTCGGATGCACACCTCACAGACCTCACATCTCTAATCCCAAGCAAGCAGCCAAAGCAGTAACCTCCAAGACACCTCCATGAGTTCTGGTTTCTCAGCCACCTCACAGCTTCAAACTGAGTTGCCCGTGGCTATCTGATGTTCCAGCTGGAGTCTTCCACACATTTCACAGCTCAAGCACCTCCCAAATCCTTAACTTACATAACTCTTCTTATTCTTGAAATAACTGTATATGTTCTACTAAACACAGACTAATACAGAATAAAGCTAATTCCATGTTTTCAAAGTTTATTCATCACCATCTGCTTACCGTAGTGGTCCTGAGTCTCACTCTGTGACCCAGGCTGAGTACAGTGTCCGTCCTGGCTCACTGCAGCCTCAACCTCCCTAACTCAAGCTATCCTCTCACCTCAACCTCTCGAGTAGCTGGGACCACAGGTGCTTGCCATGACGCTCAGCTAATATTTTATTTTTCGTAGAGATGAGGTCTCACTGTTGTCCAGGCTAGTCTCAAACTCCTGGACACAAGTGATCCTCTCTCCTGGGCCTCCCAAAGTGCTGAGATTACTGGTATGAGCCACAGAACCTTGCCAACTTTGCCAAAATCAAGAATGCTATCAAGAAAGTGGAAAAACAGTACACAGAAGTGGAAAAAGTATTTGCAAATTATATCTCTCCTAAGGGTGTAGTATTCAGAATATAAAATTCTTACAACCAAAAATACATAGTCTAATTTTGAAGATATTAAAAGAAATTTTTGAGTAGACATTTCTCCTCAAGACACAAATGGCTAATAAGCACAGGAAGAGAAGCTCAACATCTGTCATCAAGACAAGCAGATCCGACCACGATGAAATATTGCCTGTAAGTGACTAGAAGGCTATACCACTACTACTGCTAACCCAGTGCCTACAAATGCCAATAACTGATAGGAAGTGCAGGAAATGGAACACTGCTACATTTCTGGTGGAAATGTGAAATGGTGCAGCTGTATTCTAAAAGTTTGGCAGATCAACAAAAGATAGTCACCAATAATTATCATGTGACACAGCAATTCCATGTTTACAAACGTACCCCAGTGAACACATTATCTCCAAAAACCTCTTGTAAAAAGTTGTTCATAGCAGCATTTTCCATAATAGCCTAATTTCTAAAAGTAGAAAGAGTTCAAATCTCCATCAAACAATGAATAGACAGACACACTGCAGAATATTATTCAGTAACAAGAAGTTATGAGGTACTAGGCTGGGCACAGTGGCTCATGCCTGTAATCCTAGCACGTTGAGAGGCATAGGTGGGGAGATCACTTGAGGTCAGGAGTTCGAGATCAGTCTGGCCAATAATGCCCTGAGTTTCCTCTTAATAATGAAACTCCCTGGCTCAAGGGAGGTTCTATTTGTCTATTAAAAATATAAAAATTAGCCAGGCATGGTGGCACATGCCTGTGGTCCCAGCTACCTGGGAGGCTGAGATAGGAGAATCGCTTGAGTCTGGGAGGTGGAGGTTGCAGTGAGCTGAGATCGCACCACTGCACTCCAGCCTGGGCAACAGGGTTAGACTCTGTCTAAAAAAAAAAGAAAAAAAAAGAAAATTATGAGGTACTAACATGTTAATTTGGGGTTGGAGGTATTTTTTTTACAGAGACAAAGTTTGCCAAGGGTGGTCTCGAATTCCTGGGTTTAAGTGATCTGCCAATCTTGGCCCTCCAAAGTGTTTGAATTATAGGCTTGAGCACACTGTGCCTGGCCTAGAAGCTGATTTTTTTTTTGGACAGGGCCTTGCTCTGTCACCGAGGCTGGAGTGCAGTGGCATGATCCTAGCTCACTGTAACCTCCAACTCCTGAGCTCAATTAACTCTCCTGGTTCAGCCTTCCTGAGTAGCTGGGACTACAGAAATGTGCCACCATACCCACCTAATTTCAAATTTTTTTGTAGAGACAGGGTCTCGCCATCTTGCCTATGCTAGTCTCGGACTCCTGGGCTCAAGCAATCCTCTCACCTGAGCCTCTCAAAGTGCTGACAGTACAGGTGTCAGCCTCCATGCCCAGATGACTAGCTGGAAATTCAAACCAAGGATGAATACTCACTCCAGCCCCACCAGATAAATATCCTAACACCCCAAGTCAGTCATCTTTCACTGCCTTCTCTAGCCATTTTTGAACCAGCTTGGGAAGTCTACCCTGATCTCTCCAGAAAGCCTTTTGTAACAAACATTTTTATCACACTTTGATGTAGAGTACCAGCAATCCTAAGATCTAAACCAAACTCTGCATGAGGTTCTCTCCTGTTCCAGTGAAGTGGCCACAAGTACAAATTAGTAAAAAAAATTTTGGGGGTAAATACGAGGTTTCTAGGTTCTTTAAAAAAAAAAATCCCATTGTCTATGTTCATTATTAAGAGGAAACTCAGGGCTGGGTGCAGTGGCTCACACCTGCAATCCCAGCAGTTTGGGAGGCCGAGGCGGGCAGATCACAAGGTCAGGAGTTCAAGGCTAGCCTGACCAATATGGTAAAACCCCGTCTCTACTAAAAACACAAAAATTAGCTGGGCCCGTGGTTGTGGGTGCCTGCAGTCCCAGCTACTCAGGAGGCTGAAGCAGGAGAAACACTTGAACCCGGGAGGTGGAGGTTACAGTGAGCCAAGATCACACCACTGCCCTCCAGTCTAGGCAACAGAGTGACACTGTCTCAAAAAAAAAAAAAAGGAAACTCATGAACACTGATTTTTTCAAATTATTTCAGGGAGTGCTCCAAGTACAAAAAAAAGAAGTTACGTTATTATTACTCCAGAAATTTTGTTTACTAATACTTTTGTATGCTTACATTTGTATTTTCATCTCAGGTAAAAGAAGGTGCAAGCCATTCTTGCAAAGGCGTGCAGAAATAAGACATGTAGAAATATAATCACACAGTGCATATTCATGAACGAGAAGGCAGGTTTCAGGGGTCTGATACTGCACCACTTCGGCATGGCATTTTCCCTACAGCCAAAGAATTCCTCTGGGGCAGAGTGTGGAGAAAACATTTCAAGTACAATTTATGAACATATATTCCTCAAGTTGTATACTGTTTGAACATAACATGGATAGAAATTGTTATAGGTGACATTCAACCTTGAGGGTCTAATGATGTACTGTAGTGTTTGATATTAAGAGTTCCAATGAGGTGGAACATGCTTGGATTGACAGAGGCACATGATTCATTCAGGGTTACTAAAAATATTTGTGCTGGGTCCAGTGGCTCATGCCTGTAATCCCAGCACTTTGGGAGGCCGAGGTGGGTGGAACACCTGAGGTTAGGAGTTCAAGACCAGCCTGACCGATATAGTGAAACCCCTTCTCTACTAAAAATACAAAAATTAGCTGGGTGTGGCAGCGTGCACCTGTAGTCCCAGCTACTCAGGAAGCTGAGGCGGGAGAATGGCTTGAACCTGGGATGTGGAGGTTGCAGTGAGCCAAGATTGTGCCAGCCACTGCACTCCAGCCTGAGTGACAGAGTGACACTCCATCTCAAAAAAAAAAAAAAAAAAAAAGAAAAAAGAAAAGAAAGGGAAAAAAATCTACTAATAAAGACATGAGAAGTATAATGGATTCTAAGTAAAATGGTATCAAATGCAATCTCAGGGGCCAAATGTGAATCCCTTATAAGCATACACTACTCTGCTTCTTTTGATGGAAGCGTCCTCTGGGGTCACTTCTCTCTAGCCATTCTCTTCAGTTTCCAAAAATAAGACCTACTTTCAATAATCTGTGATACGCAACTGTTACTACCTTTCAAGAGAGGGTGTTCATCCCCCTCCATTTCTATCACATATGCAATCTCTAATAATCTGCCATTTTACTTCCATAGAGATCTTTCTCCCAGTGGCCCACCCTAGTCCCCGTTCCATTATCATCTTGTAGTGTAACCTGTCTTTCCCAAAACAGACAAAGGTCCTCGGTCAAAGCAACAAATCTAAGGAGTCCTGACCACATAGAGCATATTAGACAACAGTTTTACCTCTATTCCGTCACACGCCCCCATGCTCATAAATTTATAGTATATTGTATATTAAAATTAGTGTTCTTGCTTTTTCTAGGTTTCGATAATATAAATAAACCACACCTAAGGAAGTAGGCCCTTCCATCTTACCAATCCATTCCTTGAGACAATCATGATAAATGAAAATTGTGCCATGAAGATTTCAAACTTCACGTTGTAATAATTCATCAACACTTTAAAACTATGAAATAACTGAATTTAAAAAATTTTAAAACTGAAGAGTTAGCTCTTTCCACAGATGTCCTTGCTCCTCTGACACACATCTCACGAGTTTTAAGTGACTTTTAAAAATCATCTGTGGATTTAACATTGGTCATCTAATCTTCAAGAAGAAATAAAGACTTAGTTCCTTCTAGCATGAGTTTTTATATGACAAAATGCTTTCATATAAGCATAAGTTCCCACTGAGAAATTTGTTTAAAATAATTTGTCACCTTCATTTGTAATGTTTCTCTCCAATATGAATGGTGTATCCTGAGGTCAGAACATTACTTAAAGGACTTTCCACATTTGTATGGTTTCCATCCTGAATGTACTGTCATAACCGCATTGGTGTAAATATTCTTATAAAGCTGTTCACATTCATTACATACGTAAGGCTTCTCTACAGTAAGGATTCTGTCATGTTCCACAAGGCTTGAACTTTGGCAAGCCTTGCCACACACGTTGTCTTTATGTGGTTTATCTCAAAGACGCATATTCTGATATCGTGAGGTATAAGCCATAGCTAAAGGCTTTACCACCTATTTCAGTTTATATGGTTTCTTTTCACAATGGAGCCCCGATGCTAAGTACAGCTTGAATACTTAATTTTTGTCTCCTTATATTTGATACGTTTTTCTCTATTATAAATTTTTTGATGATCCCCAAGCTTTGAACTTTGGAATAAAGCATCAGCATATATATTATGTTTACAACATTCCTTTCCAATGTGTATTTTCTGATGTCTAGCCAGGTCTGCGAAGTGGGTAAACGCTTTGCCACATCCAGCACACTTCTAAGGTTTCTCTCCAGTATGGATTTTCTTATGCTGCATAAGATCTGAACGTTCAGTAAAGGCTTTGCCACACTCATTACATTTGTGTCGTTTCTTTCCAGGATGTGTGTTCTGATGTCTAGTGAGATGTGAGCACGCTTAAAAGCTTTGCCACGCTCATTACATATGTAAGGCTTCTCTCCAGTATGGATTCTCTTATGTTGCATACGGCTTGAACGCTCAGCAAAGGCTTTGTCACATTCATTACACCTGTAAGGTTCTCTCCAGTATGAGTTCTCTGATGACCCCGAAGGTGTGAACGTTTGCTAAAAGCCTTATCACATTTATTACATTTGTAAGGTTTTTCTCCATTGTGAATTCTCTGATGTTCCACAAGACTTGAACTTTGGGTGAAAGCCTTTCCACACACATTACATTTATGTTGTTTCTCTCCAGGATGTACGTTCTGATGTCTAGTGAGATGGGAGCATTGCTTAAAAGTTTTGCCACACTCACATATGCAAGGCTTCTGTCCAGTATGGATTCTCTTATGTTGTGTAAGGCTTGAACGCTCAGCAAAGGCTTTGTCACATTCATTACATTTGTAAGGTTTCTCTCCAGTATGAATTCTCTCATGACCCTAAAGGTGTGAACGCTGGATAAATGCCTTACCACATTCATTACACTTGTAAGGTTTCTCTCCAGTATGCATTCTCTGATGACTTGCAAGATCTGAATTCTGACTACAGACCTTGCCACATATATTACATTGATATGGTTTCTCTCCTGTATGGACTCTCTGATGTCTAGTGAGGTTTGAACATTGGTTAAAGGCTTTGCCACACTCATTACATTTGTAAGGTCTCTGTCCAGAATGAATTCTCTGATGATTAGCGAGATTCCAACTTTTGCTAAAAGCCTTTCCACAGTTGTTACGTTTTTATGATTTTTCTGTAATGTGCACTCTCCCATACTGTGTGTGTAACAAGGAGTATTTCAAAATCTTCCTGTATTTACTGCAAATGTTTCTGACACCAGGAGGAAGTGGTGAAACTGGGGAACTATTGCTGATAAACTGCTCAACTGGATTACATTCAGAAATTTTCTTCCCAGTTTGAAATCTCCGTAGTTCAGCCGGCTGTGCCTGTAAACTTAATCCAATTCTGTTTTTAAAACACTTCACGTATTTGTTTCCAGCATACCTTATGTTATTTTTTCAGTTTTAACAAATTCCTTATAAATGGCTTGTCATGTGTGAAATATTGATAGGCACTATCTCTTATAGAAACACTCTGCTTTAAAGAGAAATGTATTGAGGATTTATGATGTTGTTGATCTTTTCTATGAGTGAGATTTTGGTTACAGGTCAAAGGCACTGCTTTGTAACTTTCTGCATCATATTCCCACAGCCTGTGACATTCATGCATATGTTCCCAGGCTTCCTTGAGATCAAAACTGTTGATGCCATGGCTTTCCTTTCTTTCTAGTATTACCAGACGGTAAAATTCCTCTTTATTAGTTTCCTTTGGTGATAATCCCTTGCTTGCAAATCCTGCAGAAATATCTGAAACATATAAAGAACCACAGGCTTTCCATCAAATAGAGTTGGAAGATAAATATTTTATTTAAATACATAATATTACAAGAAAACGAAGAATAATAAACAGTGTCATAAAGCTTCTTAATCATTATCTTTAAATGTTTAAGAACACAGAGATTAGCTGTCCTCGATAAAGTGACATAGCAACAAAACATGTAACAAATTATTTTAAGCACAGTTTAAAACACTCTAGGCCGGGTGCGGTGGCTCACCCCTGTAATCCCAGCACTTTGGGAGGCCGAGGCGGGTGGATCACGAGGTCAACAGATTGAGACCATCCTGGTCAACAAGGTGAAACCCCGTCTCTACTAAAAATACAAAAATTAGTTGGGCATGGTGGTGCGTGCCTGTAGTCCCAGCTACTTGGGAGGCTGAGGCAGGAGAATTGCTTGAACCCAGAAGGCGGAGGTTGCGGTGAGCCGAGATCGTGCCATTGCACTCCAGTCTGGGTAACAACAGCGAAACTGTGTCTTAAAAAAAAAAAAACAAAAACACCCTATAGCTAAAACACTCATAGTATATAAACCCACATAAGCCCTGAAAGGAGATATTGTTCCACCACAAGAAACACATAAATTGGCATAGCTATGTGGTAGTCTCATATTTGAAGATAAACAAATACAATGTATTATTTAGTACATAATTATTACATAAAAATAAAAGGTAAGGCACAGCTCAAACTTCTCTAAAAATATTTTAAAATGGTAATTCATAATTGTAAAAAAACTGCAAGGAAAAATTAGGACAATTTTAATAAAATTTTGAGTATTTACAAATTGTAAATATGAATACTTGTTATAAAAGTACCTATACCATGCAGAATGTGCATTTTCCAGTATTAACAATTTGTGCATGGTGGTTATATTGCACGATATATACTGAAAAATCATCATCTGTAAATCGTAACAAAAGTAAATAAAATAGTAACCTGTGAAAACGTAGCAGGCAAGTTAGATTACACAGAATAATTGTCTGGGAAATTCTAAAGAACCACTGCTTATGAACTACAGAGAGAACTTACAGAAGGAACACACAATAGGAAAACTAATATGTTGAGAATGACTAAATTTTCAGGAAAATACACAGTATTGTATAGATTAAGAATTAGGGAGGGAGTGTGAAAATTTCACGCCTGCAGTTACAGTTGTATGACAGCAGTATACAGAGAAACTCCCTGACTAGGAAGCGTCATCCACTTTTCCAGCTCTACGGCCAAAACATACGTACAACGAAAGCCGTGTGCTTTGAAATTTTATTATGTAGAGTCAGAGAAGATGTTGGTATGAGAAAAAATTACGAAAAAAGAAAACACATCAGATATAATGCAGGCAAAGGCCAATCTCATAAGAAACATGACAGACACTTGACATATCTGATTAATAAAGGTAACATATTAAATGTTATGCCAGGTACTAAGATCTCTAACAGCACTGATTGATTTAAATCCTCTTGAGGTAAATTATCACAAATTTTCACACCAAAACAAAGAGCTGAAGGGGTTTACCTATCTATCCCTAACTCACACAGAAAGCAAATTTAAGAGCCGGAATCTGAACCTGTGTGCAGGCTAAGACGCCAAGTTCATAGCATTAGGTGGCACTGCCCACCCAGGCAGTACAGATTACAAGTCACAGCAAGTACCAGGAGCGTAGGAAGAAATGTTTAAGGCAGATATGGGACCCTGAGCTGAGTCACCCACAGTGTGACAGCACCACTGCTCTCAGATAGCATTTGAGTCCCTTTGTCTTACACATGCTGTTTAGACAGTGACCAGATCATGTTGCTGTTCTGAGTAAGCTGTCCTGTGTCTAAGTAGGAGTCATTCTTGACACAGTATGTGCAGTGCGGGGATGTTATTCCGTGCTAAAAAGAAATGAGCTGTCGAGCTATAAAAAGATATGGAAGACATTTAAATACGTACTACTAAGTGAAAAGGCCACATACTATACAGTTCCAACTATATGACATTCTGGAAAAGGCAAATTATGGAGACAGTAAAGAGATCAGTGGTTGCCAGGTGCTGGGGGAGGGTGAGGCGAAAAGACAGAGCACAGAAGATCTTTAGGTCAGTGTACTTATTCTGTATGAAACTATTATGGAGGATATATGTCTACGATACATTTGCCCCAACCCAAAGCATATACATAGAGTGAACCCCACTGTAGACCATAAACTTCGGGTGATAATGATGTATCAACGTAGCTTTATCAATTGTAACAAATGTACCACTGTTGGGGGGACAGTGATGATGGGGGAAGAAGCTGTGCACGTGTGGGCGCACAGAGTACACGGGGAATCTCATACGTTCCTTCAAGTTTGCTGTGAACATAAAATTGCTAAAAAAAAAAGTCAATTTTTAAAAAGTATAAGCTAAGAGTTGATATAAAGTCACAGGAAACAGAAGTAAAAGAAATAACTAACACTATCCCTTAACAAGGTTTTGAAGGTTATATATGCTTTGGGGAAACTAATATTCAGACACAAACAAGGAAGAAATATTCTGCTGGAATATATAAACATCATGAGGGAATATGAAGCAGAAATATATATATATAAACCAATATTCATTCATCTCATGGCTCCACACATTGTAGCTATAAAACAGAAACATCAAGAGTATCATACAAATACGTAACTGGTGATCAAATACAAGTTCATTTGTACCAATGACATTGGCAAAATGAAAGTGTCAGTGGCTTAAACAAAATACATTATAGCGGACTTTAAAAATGCATCCATAATTCAACTTTATGAGCTCCCTCAACAAGAAGCTGAAAATCACACTGAAGAAAAATGTACAATTGCACATATGGGATGAACAACGTGGTAGAGTAACAGTTTGGTCGACATTTTCAGATACGAGGCTGGGAACGGGCAACGTTCTCCTAGGATAACCCTACACCTTGTACTGCCCGCTCCAAAAGGATGATCATTATATATCTAACCAGCATTGTCACACTGCCCTTGGGAGACACTGCAAAGCCCACAAAACGCAGAAGGACAGAAGCAGTTATTCCTCAGGCCCTCCTGATTCTCTCCCAGCCTAATGGGCATGCTGGCTACTCAACTCAGCTTCAAGGGGCACTTCCGTATGCAGCAGGAGGATACTCTAACAGATTAATCAATGTTCTCTTTCAGGAATATTCTGTTACCAAGAAAACCTCTTCCACGTGAGAGTCTGCCAAAAGTCTTCCATCACCTACTGGTGGGTGATTATCACAGCAGAAAGAGAGGAAATTTCAGACTCCAGGAATGTGTATTTCAAAAGACACTTTCAGAGGCGAATCTTAGAAGAATATGAAATAAGGAAGACCAAGGTCTCTCTCAGTTCCTGGACAGGTCAGAAAGCTAGAAAAGGGAGACAAATGTAAGATATGGGGGTAAAAAGAAAGGTCAGATTTTGTAGGATTCTTAAGAAGAGGCAGTGTGTTCTGTCCATGGGCTGCAGGCTGAGAGCCGAAGAGAATGAGATACATTCCTGTTTTGGAATGGGAATCAAAAAGAGGATCTGTCAAGTCTTACGTGACTGCTGAGTAGCCATCCCCAACGTCTACCTGTTCCCCTTTAGACACACATGGCAAAAGCAGAACTGAAGAATGGCCAAGGGGCCTGAACAAGTAGAGAGACTGACAGTCTTTAAAACTTCAGAGAACCCCAGATACATTCCGGGGGAGCCACCGTTTTCCCCGTTTACCTGAACAGTTCTGCAGGTGTTAAGAAATGGGGATAAAAATGGAATCGGCTCTGGAGCCAGGGCTACAAAGGCCTCAGCTCTGATCTGTACAGACTAAAAACGAAATTAAGTATTCAAAAAGAGAGTCCTTAAAAACCATCACCTCGGTCCTCTCAAAACCGAGGGACTAAGAGTACTGCAGGCCATGATGGCATCTCTGCCTTTGTGTCTGCACGACTTGGGGCACCACGGAGAGTGGCAGTCCGACCCTCACACATTTGAACAGCAGCGTGCCGGGGACAATGGGAGCGGGTGCGGACTTTTCTTTGACAGTTCACAAGAAACAAACTGTTGCTTCCCCACTGACGTTCCCCATTTGCAGACTTTTCCAAACACTACTCAATGGAGCACTTATTTTGGCCATCTGAGCGCTTATTTGTGCTCACACTCTGACTATCCGATTTTTCCCCATTTTCACTTCACTCTCCACAGTCCAGGACTCTTTCCTTTTCTCCAAAATGAACATAATATTCAGCTCAGGAAAGATTTCACTTGTTAAGAAAAAAGGAACATGGAATGCCGAGCTTTTCCCGGATACAGTCCTGGCCCTTTGTTCAGCTATGAAGAGAGGACGTCACAGAGGGGTCTGGAAAAAGGATTACTTTAAATACGCAGACTCTGAAGAACTACTGAATCAAAGGCACAGGGCTAAAGCCACGACACCAGATACTTCACCAGGTTTCCATAAGGTTTTTAAGTACTGATGTTCAGGAACCACCACTCATCAAACCTGACTATGTCAGAACTTCTGAAGAAAGGGGAAGTTTAAAGTCTGCATGCCACATTATGAAGCCTTTCTACTCTAAATCAAAACAGTTTCCATCTCCCCTTTTAGAACAGGGATCAGATTCAGACAAGCAAATCAGGGGCTCCCAAGAGCCTCATAAGGGAAAATGCAAAGATGTACAAGGGCGGGTACGGTTTTCTGGAGGGATGTTGTCCTCATCCAGCGACAGCAGGTTCCTGCAGTTCAACATCACGTCCCTGTACAAGGCCCTCTGGGCGGGGTCCAGGCACTCCCACCCCTCCTGAGAGAATCTATGGTCACATCCTTGAATGTAAACAGTCTCTGAAATAAAAATGCACTTCACCAAGCAGACACAGGGAAATTTCTTATTTTCACACAAAATGACAGAAGAGAGGTATATTCATTTGGCTGCAGTGTTGCGACTGATTTATGTGAGATAATGCAAGAAACTTACATAACCCTAATTTTATGTTTTTAAACTGAGATGAAATTCACATAAGATTAGTCATTTTAAGCTGGGTGCATGGCTCTCACTTGCAATTTCAGCGCGTTGGGAGGCTGAGGCGAGAGGACTGCTTGAGCCCAGAAGTTTGAGACCAGTCTAGGCAACAAAGTGAGACTCCATCTCTACAAAAAAACAATTTAAAAATTAGCTGGGCACAGTGGCATGGGCCTGCGGTCCCAGCTACTCAGGAGACTGAGGTGGGAGGATTACTTGAGCCTGGGAGGTGGAGACTGCAGGAAGCAGTGATCATGCCACCGCGCCTCAGTCTAAGTGACAGAGCAAGGCTTCATTTTAAAATAAAATAAATAAATTAGCCATTTTAAAGTACAATTCAGTGGCATTTAGTACACTCACAAAGCTATACACCACGACCTCTGTCTAGTTCAAAAACATTTTTAACAACTCCAAAAGAAATGTTTTGGAGCAGTCACTCCCCATGTGACTTTAACATGAAATAAATTTAACCCTATAGGTAAATGACTTGCATGCTGCAAACTATAAAATACTAATGAAGAAAATTAAAGTAGACAAAACAAATAAATGGAAAGATTCTATGTTCAAGAACTGAGAAAATTAATATTATGAAAATGTCCATATCATCTGAAGCAATCTACAGATTCGATGCAATCCCTATCAAAATCACAGTAGCACCTTTCACAAAAACATAAGAAACAATCCTAAAATTCATATAGAACTACAAAGACCCCAAAGAGCCAAAGCAATTTTGAGCAAGAATATCAAAGCTGGCGGTATCACATTTCTTGATTTCAAAGTATATTACAAAGCTATGGTAATCAAAACAGTATGGTACAGGCATAAGACAGACATACAAAACATAAGGACTAGAATATAAAGCCCAGAAATAAACTCACACATATACAATCAACTGATCTTTGACAAGTGTGTCAAGAATACATAATGGAGAAAAGACACTCTTCAGTAAACAGCGCTGGGGTATCTGTACACCCAAATGCAAAGAATGAAACTTGATGCTTATTTTATGCCATAAATAAAAATCAACTCAAAACTGACTAAAGATTCAAGGTAAACTGGGTCTTTAGTCTTACCTGAAATTGTAAAACTCCTAGAAGAAAACATAGGGGAAAATGTTCTCGAGATTATCTTGGCAATGATTTCTTGGATATCACACCAAAAGTGCAGGCAAGAAAAGCAAAAACAGACTAGTGGGACTACATCAAACCAAAACACTTGTACACACCAAAAGAACCAACCAACAAAACAAAAAGGCAACCTATAGAATGGGAGAATATTTGCAAACTATATATCTGGGAAGAGGTTAATATCTGAAAAATATAAGGAACTCCTACAACTCAAGAAGCTAATAACCCAATGAAAAATGGGCAAGAGAGCTGAACAGACATTTTTTTTCCAAAAACAATATAAAAATAGTCATTAGGCATATGAAAAGGTGCTCAATATCACTAATCACCAGGAAAATGCAAATCAACAACATAATTTTAATCTCACATCTATTAGGATGATTACTAAAGAAAAAAAAGGAGAAGCAATGTCTAGGACGTGGAGAAAAAGGAACTGTTGTACAACGAATTAGTGCAGCCACTATGGAAACAGTATGGAGGTTCCTCAAAATTAAAAATAAAATGACCGTGATCTAGTAATTCCACTTCTGGGTATAAATCCAAAAGAATGAAAATCAGGATCTTGAAGAGAGGGAGGTACTCCCATGTTTATTTCAGCTTTCTTCTTAATAGCCAAGTCACGACTACATGTCCATAGAGGAATGACAGGATAAAAAAAATGTGGCACGCACACATGCGCACGCGCTCGCGCGCACACACACACACACACACACACACACACCCATGAATGTTATTCAGCCTTAAAAAAGAAGGAAATCCTGCTATTTGTAACAGCTAACCTAAATGAAACTGAAGTATAAGTGAAATAGGCCACACAGAGAACAAATACATGATTCCACTTATATGAGGAACTGAAAACAATAAAACTCATAGAAACAGAGAATAGAATGGCGGTTGCTAGGTGCTGAGGGTGGGGAAATGGTGAGGTAGAAATCAGTTTCAGTTAAGAAAGATGAAAAAGTCCTAGAGATCTACTGAACAACACAGTGCTTATAGTTAATGCTGTATTGTGCACTTAAAAATTTGTTAAGTCAGTAGTTCTTATAAAATGATTAAATAATAAAGAGGGCAGGAAGAAACTTTCTGAGGCAATGGGTATGTTTATGACACAGACTGTAGAGGTGGTGTCAGAGGCGTACACTTATCTCCAAAGTCATTAAATTGAACACATCACATATATAGCTTTTTTATGTTAATCGTACATCAATAAGGTACTCGATATTCATTTAAAACTGAATTTTTCAGTTTTCGTTCTGTTACTGATTTCTAATTTCACTCGATTATGGTGTGAGAACAGTTTTATGGGTTCTATCTTTTAAAAATGTATTGGGACTTCTTCTGTGGCCTGACATGTGGTCTAACCTGGAGAACATTCTATGTGCACTTGAGAGGAGTGTACATTCTGCTTTTGCTGAGTGCATTTTCTGTGCTTGCTCAGTGTACTGTTTATAGCAGCAGTGTCCAATCTCTGGCTTCCCTGGGCCACATTGGAAGAAGAAGAATTGCCTTGGGCCACACATAAAATACACTAACACTAATGATAGCTGACAAGCTTTAAAAAAAAAAAAATCACAAAAAAAAATCATAATGTTTTAAGAAAGTTTACAAATTTATATTGGGCCACATTCAAAGGCATCCTGAGCCACATACAGTCCGTGGTCCATGGGTTAGACAAGCTTGGTGTACAGTGTTGCTCAAACCCTTTCTTTCCTTACTAATCTCTGGCCTGGTTGTTCTATCCATTAATAAAAAGAGAGCACTGAATTATGTTACAGAACTGTCGATCTCCTTGTAATTTTTGCTCCAAATCATTTGAGGCTTTGATATTTGATCCACATTTTTTATAGTTGTTACATGTTCTTGATGGATTAACCCCAACATATACTGTCTTTCAACAGCTCTGCTATCAATTATTGATTTAAAAGCCTATCTGCCTGTTAGCTGTATAGTGATCCAGCCAGGCTTAACAGTTGCAATGAAATGCCTTTTTACATCCTTTTATTTTTCAGCCTATCTGTCTCTTTGGCTCTAAAGGGAGTCTTTTACAAACATCATACAGTGAAATCATAGTTTCAAAATTATTTATTCTCCCAACAAGTACCTTTTAATGAGAATTTAATCCACTTACATTTAAAGTAACTACTGCTAACAGAATTACTTTTCCCATTTTGCTACTTATTTTTTACATGTCTTACCTTTTTTGTTTGTAATTCTTCGCTTCCTTCTTTGTATGCATATGAGTTTGTGTACACCACTTTGGTTCCCTTCTTTATAATCTTGTTATTTTCTTAATGATTGCCCTGGGGATTAAAACTTACATCAGAAGATGATGATAATTAAGTTTCAGTTGATGCTAAGTTAGCTTCAATTGCATAACAACCCGTTTCTATATAGCTCTGGCTGGCTCTCTTCGCAATGTCAAAAATTACCTCTCGATGCATTTTATAGCCAGATTGTAACACATTGTCAATTACTGTTTTATATATGTCTTCTAAATCATATAGAAAAAAGTTTTTTTTAAAACAAATAATATTGGCTTTTATATTTACCTATGTAGGTATTTTACCTCTATTAATTTATTCTTATGGCTTTAAAGTACTGCTGGTGTCCTTTTATTTCAGCCTAAAAGACTTTGTTCAACATTTCATGCAGGGTAAGTCCACTTAGGCAAACTCCCTCAGCTCTTGTTTATCTGGGGATCTCAATTTCACGGTCAATTCTGAAGGATCACTGAATTCCTGCTGGACAGTTCTTTCCTTTCAAACTTTGAGTATGTCATCCACTAATTTCTGGCCTCCATAGTTTCTGATGAGAAATGCTGTTAATCTTTTTGAGGATCGCTGTACATGACAAATCATTTCTATTTTGCTACTATCACGATTATCTTTTCCTTCCACAGTTTGATTATGTGTTTTGCTGTGGATCTCTGTATTTATCACAATTAAAGTTCACTGGGTTTCCTAGGTAGAGATTCATGTTCTTTATATATTTGGGAGGTTTCAGTTCTTATTTCTTCATGTATTCTTTCTGCTTTTAGCTTTTTCTTCTGAAATTCTTATTAAGCATACATTCATATGCTTCATGGTGTCCCAAAGCTTTCTTACATTTCATTTTTCTTCACTTTCTTCTGCTCAGATTAAATAATTTCAATTAACCTAAAGTTTAAGTTAGCTGATTCTGTATTATCAATCTGCTCTTGAAACTTTATAAAATTTTCATGTTATACTTTTCAGCTCCAAACCTTCTATTTCACTTCTTTTTAATAATTTCCATGTATTTACTGGTAATTCCTTGAAACACTGTTGTCCTACTTTCCTTCAGTTCTTTGTCCACCATTTACTTTAGCTCTCTGAGCATGATTAAGATAGTTCATTTAAAGTATTTTTTAGTAAGTGCAATGTCTCAGCTTCCTCAGAAACATCATTATTAAGCCAGTTGTCATGCTTCAAGTTGCCCGACCTGGAGGAATCCTCACACAGCTGTAGTACAGTTGGCCTGCTCAGAGGCAGCCAAGGCAGATTCTTTATAACAGAGAAAAACTGTAAACAACTGACACGTCTTCAGTAAGGGAATGTTCCAATGAGAAAGTAAAAACTCAAGTTATCTCTATTTACCAGCATAAAAACAAAATGAAGACATACAGCATACAAATATATAAATTTGCAAAACAAAACATCACAACAAAATATTCACTTAACATTTTCTAAAAGTAAATTATGATATATAAATGCGTTTTTGTAAGACTTCCATTGAGAAGAATGATCAGTAGTTCCTGGTGGAGACAGTGAGTGATGGTGGACAACGTAAGGTTTTACTTCTTAGTCCCTAAGCATCATTGTGTGACATTTTATCGATAAAAAATATATGTCATGTGATGTTTAATACAAAAGAAATGTAATATTTAACAACAGGTAATCAGAATTTGGCTCCTACCTCTCTGATGACAGAAAGTTCTGCTCATAAGTCTTAGCTACACTACGGCCATCTTTTGGCTATTATTTTTAAATTATTATTATTATTTTTTGAGAGGGTTTTACTCGTTGCCCAGGCTGGAATGCAATGGTGCAATCTTGGCTCACTGCAACCTCCACTTCCCATGTTAAAGCAATTGTCCTGTCTCAGCCTCCCAAGTAGCTGGGATTATGGGCATGTGCCACCATGCCCAGCTAATTTGATATTTTTAGTAGAGACGAGGTTTCACCACGTTGGTCAGGCTGGTCTGGAACTCCTGACCTCAGGTGATCCGCCCACCTCAGTCTCCCAAAGTGTTGGGAATACAGGCATGAGCCACTGTGCCCAGACCCTTTTGGCTATTACTAAAAAGTCAAAAAAATCAAACAGATGCTGGTGAGGCTATGGAGAAAAAGGAACACTTACACGCTGCTGGTGGAAATGTACATTAGTTCAACTTTTGTGGAAGACCATGTGGCGATTCCTCAAAGATCTAAAAACAGAACTCCCATTAGAACCAGCAATCCCATCACGCATGCATGAATACACACATACGTGCGTATGTTCACTGCAGAGCTATTCACAATAGCAGAGACACCGAATCCACCTAAATGCCCATCAACAGTGGACTGGATAAAGAAAATGTGGTACATATACACCATGGAATACTATGTAACCATTAAAAATGAGATCATGTCCTTTGCAGGAACATGGATGGAGCTGGAGCCCATTGTCTTTAGCAAGCTAACACAGGAACAGAAAACTAAGTACTGCATGTTCTCGCAAATGGGAGCCAAATGATAAGACCTGAAAGAACACACACTGGGGCCTACCAGAAGGTGGAGGGTGGGCAGAGGGAGAGGATCAGGGAAAATAACCAACGGGTACTAGGTTTAACACCTGGAGGATGAAATAATCTATACAACAAACCCCCACAACACAAGTCTAGCTATATAACAAACCTAACCCTGAACTTAAACTAAAAAACAAAAAATTACAGACATTTTTATCTAAACATCTGCTGCAAAAGAATTCCTAAATGAACAGCAGCGTCTTCATGACATATACGCACTGTGAATAATTTAAAGAACATCCTGCTGTTAGACAATTAGGTTGATTCCGTATTTTAAAATCAATTATAAAAAAAGACTACCTTCTCCACCCCCAATGTCTGTTTCTGAACCTCCCATTCTATTCCAACTTATTATTTTAGAGCTAAAAACACACTGATTCAATTGTTTAGCTTCAAATGTATTATAAACTCAACCAAAGTTTCCCCGAGCAGTCTTCTTTTCCAGAGCTTTCCAGGTATTTGTGCACATTGATGTATCACTTATGCAGTTCCTTCACTCCTGGTTTATAAAGAGCTCAAAGGGCATCCGAACGAAGTCTCTCAACAGTCACTCCCACCCAACCTCACTGACACCATGGAGCCTGCTCCCCATATCCAATCCATGCCTGGGTAGAAAACCCTTTCCAGAACAATCATGTAAGTGGAGCCTTTTCCAAAGTTCTATGTTACTGGGTCACAGTGAGATGGAATCTATGTGAAGATGGAACTGAGGGAAAGCCCTGGGTGAGAATACACATGTTAGGCAGGACACTTCAGAGTCAGAGAAAATTAGCAAGTCCAAAAGACGACATTTCAGGAAGGAGAGGGCAGAACAATCAACCAAGAATGTAATTTTTACCTGAGAAACAGCCATTCCTTTCTCTTCTTTCTTTCCTCTTCCTCTGGGTTTCTTTCTCAGGTAAGATCAGTCTGTATGTCAAAAATACGTCATTTAATGCTTAAAATCAATATACTCCCTTCCTCAATCACACACACACAGAAGAGGCTTAATACAGAAAAAAAGATAGTCCTTAGCTTCCACTGCAACAAGAGGGAAAATGAACTCATGAAAAAAAATAAATTCCTGAAGAGAGAATAGAGAGTTATTCCACCCATGTCTTCGAAAAGTTCTCCCTCCTTGGTGAAACGCACATTCTGCTTCAATTGCATTGTCCTTTGTCC
Source organism: Leontopithecus rosalia (assembly GCA_028533165.1). Lineage (NCBI taxonomy): Eukaryota > Metazoa > Chordata > Mammalia > Primates > Cebidae > Leontopithecus > Leontopithecus rosalia. The sequence continues at coordinate 37,774,245 of CM052668.1, forward strand.
ACTTGACACTCAGCCAAGAAAAACTGCTGTGTCCAAGTTCATGGCCTCTCCCTAGGTAGCCAGCATCCAATGACTGGTCAATGCAGGATATAAAAGCCTCAGATTGGAACACGTGAAGAGCTACCACAGCTCCAGAAATCCCTGTTGTAGCCATACTAAGTCGTTCAGATTTTTGTCCCACAGGCAATACTGTCCCACAGTAAAAGCATAAATGGGTTTAATGCCAGGAGATGACATAATAAAACAAGACTTACTCCTGATGCAGAGTTAGGGAAAAAGAATAAATCGCTGAGAGAGAAGCAGCTCTCTTGTCTCTAAGCCCATGCCCCGACCCCTTTCCTAGTAGTTTCCATCATTTTTGGAGGTCGGAGAGCTACTGAAGACTATAATCGGGCACCCTCTCTCAAAATATCACCACATGCAGACAGGCTCAATTCTGAAAATCATTTCAGGGATCCTATCGGCTCAGAATCAGAATTTCTGGTATACTCATCACCTCCACAGGTGGGTACACTAAGCCTCAGAGAGGAGACATTTCACCATGTTACCCAGAAAAGGTCTAAGTTGAGTGAGCAGAACTCAGTTGTAAATGAATTCTGAAAGGGTGGCCTGGATAGGGCAGTAGGGAAGGTTTGTCCTAATTTCCAGATTACCATTCATATTCCTGAATAGAAGCTTTTATTTCATGGGTTTAATCAATCCCAAGGATTTAATTCCTCTTTTCCAGAAAAATATTTAAAAATATGAAATTACAAATAGCTATTACTCTTGGAAAGCATGAGAAGGGGTCAGCTGTGGAGATCAGTTCTGAGTAATCTCTTCACTATGAACAGATGGGCTCTGTTGGAACAAAATTTCCCATCAATCCAGCCCCTTCTTCAACATCTTGCAGAGAAAAGACCAAAAGGACTTGGGTGAACATCTACTTAGTGGGAGGCTTTAGATTACATAAGGGAACAAAGAAACTGAATACAGTTGAGCCTTGAGCGATGCCAGTGATACTGGCAATAAACACCACCCAGTCAAAAATCCAGGTACAACTTTTGAGTCCCCAAAAACTTTACCGATAGCCCAAAGTCGACCAGAAGTCTATCTGATAATTTCTGTTGTTCAAGGTCAACTATATTAAACTAACTGCTTAAACCAGATTTTCAGTGTTAAAAGATTATCAACATTCTTAAAGTGAAACATGAAATCAGGTACCAGACATCAAAGAATAGTTCCAATATATGATAAAAAGTAGAAGGTATTTAGGCCGGGCGTGGTGGCTCTCGCCTGTAATCCCAGCACTTTGGGAGGCTGAGGTGGATCACCTGAGGTCAAGAGTTCAAGACTGGCCTGACTAACATGGTGAAAATCCCATCTCTACTAAAAATACAAAATATTAGCTGGGCATGGTGGCACATGCCTGTAATCCCAGCCACTCAGGAGGCTGAGGCAGGAGAATCACTTGAATCGAAGAGGCGGAGGTTGCAGTGAGCCAAGATCAAGCCACTGAACTCCAGCCTGGGTAAAAGAGTGAGTCTCGGGCTGGGCGCAGTGGCTCAAGCCTGTAATCCCAGCACTTTGGGAGGCCGAGGTGGGTGGATCACAAGGTCGAGAGATCGAGACCATCCTGGTCAATAAGGTGAAACCCTGTTTCTACTAAAAATACAAAAATTAGCTGGGCATAGTGGTGCGTGCCTGTAATCCCAGCTACTCGGGAGGCTGAGGCAGGAGAATTGCTTGAACCAAGGAGGCGGACGTTGTGGTGAGCCGAGATCCTGCCATTGCACTCCAGCCTGGGTAACAAGAGCAAAACACTGTCCCCTCCCCCCAAAAAAAGAGTGAGTCTCTGTCTCAAAAAGAAAAAATGAAAAAGCATTCAAACCTCATGAGCTGAACAGTACATTTAAGAGAAAATAATCTGAAAAAAGTTTTCAAATCCAGTAAATTCTGGGATTACATTTAAGACAAGTTTGAGTATACATCAAATTTAGAAAATGACACAACCTACACACAAAAAAAGAAAGGAATAATATTGTTAATATCTGTTTGCAAAAGCAGCATACGGTGTAGTCTCTTCCCATACCTTGACTCTCCGCTTTCAGGATGAGAGAAAGGGAAGAGGGTGAGCTGGAATTAACTGAGCTAAGTCAGTTAACCCTCTAGCTGAATAAGGGTTGCTTCTGATGTCATAATTAGAAAACTCAGAAGCTTCGCACCCTAGTTTTGCAGTTTTCATTATTTTCCGCATAAACAATGAAACAAATTTAAATGAATTATACAGCCACACGTTAATACTTCACAACTTAATGTTCCATATTAAATCCACTCCACATTTACCTGGATTTGGGTCTCCCCCTTTCTCCACCATCATGTGATTTTCCCCCCTTTCTGTAAAGGTCTCTCTCCCACCTTCTGTTTCTTTCCTCTTCTTTTTCCCACTTCTGAGATTTCCTGTCCATTTCTGCTTATTTTCCTTCCCTTCCTCTCTACTTTTTTTTTTTTTGAGACGGAGTTTCGCTCTTGTTACCCAGGCTGGAGTGCAATGGCACTATCTCGGCTCACCGCAACCTCCACCTCCTGGGTTCAGGCAATTCTCCTGCCTCAGCCTCCCGAGCAGCTGGGATTACAGGCACGCGCCACCATGCCCAGCTAATTTTTTTTGTATTTTTAATAGAGACGGGGTTTCACCTTGTTGACCAGGATGGTCTCGATCTCTTGACCTCGTGATCCACCCGCCTCGGCCTCCCAAAGTGCTGGGATTACAGGCTTGAGCCACCGCGCCCGGCCCCTCTCTACTACTTTTCTGAAAGCGTGTTTGGCCTCAACCTGGTAACATCCTTTTTTTCAGTCCCTGCTCTTCTTTCTGATTGCTAATTCCCCGCATTTCTTCCTCTTTCTCCTCCATTTCTGCTTTCCCTCTGCTCTCCCTGGAGGGGGGCGAAGGGTGTGTAGCCATCCCGAGTGAGGGCTTTACCTGGGGGAGGGACGCGGGAGTCAGAAAAGGGTTCTAAGCAGAGAAACGACGCGTTGGGCAGCCGGTGTCCAAACCGACTCTAAGGCAAAAAGATTGGAGCCATAGGCACCCCCTTCAGAACGATTTTAAATCCGAAATGGACGGAGTCCTCGAGACCCTCTCGGAGCGACGGGACTGGGAACGTCTTAGGGCCACGCCGCGAGAGGAACCAGCAGCTTCGGGATTTTAACCTACAGGGCGACCTCAAAACTTTAAAGCAGAGCGTGGGAACCTAAGGCCCGCGAAGCGCAGGCTTGAACCCGAAAGACTGAGACTCACCGGAGCGTGCCGGTCGGCCCGCGAGATCCACTTCCGGATCTGCCGGAAACTGCGAGTGCGCAAGCGCACTAGGGCGACACAAAGGGCAAGAGCAGGAGCCCGGCGCCGACAACTGCTGGGATGGGCGGACAAATGGCGGGGATGGGCGGGGACAATGGCAGAATGGGCGGGGTCAACGGCGGGGGCGGGGCCTACGGGTCCGACTGCTGGGCCTCTCCTCGGCGCGGCCTGGGACTTTTTCAGGTGTGTAAGTCACGCAGCAGGACCAGATTCTTCTCTTTTGGATTCCCTTGAATCTCTTTTGTGTCCTTTGGGGCTTGGCTAAACAAAAAACTAGACACCCGTGGGCCCCTAATATTGGAATCAAAGCTTAAGTTGGAAAAGGTTTGCGTGAAAACGTTTCTGCGAGCGATGGAGGAGCCTCGTGCGATGAGGCAGGAGGAGAGCTGGGACCTGGCGGGTGGGAGAGGGCGACGGCGTGGAGCGCAGCTTGGATCCAGGAACTTCTGAGCACTGGACGCTTAGAATTTTATTTATTTTTACAGACGGGGTTTCACCATGTTGGCCAGGCTGGTCTTGAACTCCTGACTTCAGGTGATCCGCCCGCCTTGGCCTCCCAAAATGCTGAGATTACAGGCGTGAGCCACCGCGCCCGGCCCTAGAATTTTTATTTAAGCGAAAGCTGAACTTACCTGCGTAGGTGACAGAAACTGGAATGAGATGCATTTTTGTGCCTGTGCGGTGCGTACAATTTTATATTGACTTTCACTGGAACATAATTTTCATTTCTGTTCCCAGTCACCCAGGTGGCAGAGATGCTCCATGGACTAAGTTCCAGAGAATGTATGGGGCCCTGGCCTGTGCAGGTGGAGGGCTGAGGCTAGGCTTTAAAAGAACAAACATTTCTGCTTGTATCCATACAAATGTATTTTCCTTTCTTTAGTTTATTATTCTAATGCACACTTCTTGAGATAAATTATAAATCCAAGTACTGGATTTATTAGAGTTGGTATTTTGTGTTTTTCCTTTTATTAATAACTAATATATCATTATTTTATATTATTATTTTGAGAGGGAGTCTTTCTCTGTTTCCCAGGCTGGCGTTGCAATGGCACAATCTCAGCTCATGGCAACCTCCACCTCCTGGGTCAAGTGACTCTCCTGCCTCAGCCTCCCGAGTAGATGGAATTGCAGGCGACCAGCACCATGCCCAGCTAAATTTTGTATTTTTAGTAGAGACGAGGATTCACCATGTTAGCGAGGCTGGTCTCAAACTCCTGAGCTCATGTGATCCGCCCACCTGGACCTCGCTAAGTGCTGAGGTTATAGGCTGTTAGTCACTGAATCTGGACTTCAGTTCGTAAAGTCTTTATTCTCGGTTATTTCGAAGAGTATTCTTTTTTCTTTCCTTTTCTTTTCTTTTCCTTTTTTTTTTGAGACCAAGTCTCGCTCTGTCACCAGGCAGTGGCACGATATTGGCTCACTGCAACCTCCACCTCCTGGGTTCAAGTGATTCTCCTGTCTCAGCCTCCCAAGTAGTTGAGACTACAGGCACACGCTACCACGCCCAGCTTATTTTTTGGATTTTTAGTAGAGACGGGGTTTCACCATGTTGGCCAGGAGGTCTCCATCTCTTGACCTCATGATGTGCTTGCCTCGGCCTCCTAGAGTGCTGGGATTACAGGCATGAGTCACCGGGCCCAGCCTTGAAGAGTATTTTGAACAATATATGTGCTCGGCAGTTCTTCTGGCCCACTGAAGTGATTTCTCTTGGGCCCAGAGAGGATACTGATTGATTGGGGGCTCCCCAACAGAAGATGAGCCCATAAGGTAGTATCTGAGTAAACCAAGGTTTATCCACTGCCTCTTTGGGTCTCTGTTTTTATAACTGGGAATTACATCTGATAACAGGTGAAGGGTGAAAAAAATGAGTGCATTTTAGCATAAAAATACATACATATTTACATATAAACATACACATGTATAAAATTCTATTTATTGTACATATATGAATACATATATATATATTAAAAATGTTTAAGTGTATGACCATGGTTCTTGGTGGTAGAACGTAAATGCTGTAGGTGGGAGAGTCTGATTCCCCTGGATGGGGATATAGCCACATGTAAGGCCGTCAGAAGGGAAGTTTGAGAATTTTGTCCTCTGATTTTTCTGTCCTAAGATTATGTCATTTTGGGGGCTGGGCACGGTGGCTCACACCTGTAATCCTAGCACTTTGGGAGGCCGAGGTGGGTGGATCACGAGGTCAGGAGTTCAAGACCAGCCTGGCCAACACAGGCTGTCTTTACTAAAAACACAAAAATTAGCCAGGCATGGTGGCACACACCTGTAATCCCAGCTACTCAGGAGGCTGAGGCAGGAGAATTGCTTGAACCTGGGAGGCGGGGGTTGTAGTGAGCCAAGATCGCTCCACTGAACTCCAGCCTGGATGACAGAGCTAGACTCCTTCTCGAAAAAGAAAAAAAAAAAAAAAAGAGGCCGGGTGCGGTGGCTCACGCCTGTAATCCCAGCACTTTGGGAGGCTGAGGCGGGTGGATCACGAAGTCAAGAGATCAAGACCATCCTGGTCAACATTAGTAGAGATGGTGAAACCCCGTCTCTACTAAAAATACAAAAAATTAGCTGTGCATGGTGGCGCGTGCCTGTAATCTCAGCTACTCAGGAGGCTGAGGCAGGAGAATTGCCTGAACCCAGGAGGCGGAGGTTGCGGTGAGCCGAGATTGCGCCATTGCACTCCAGCCTCGGTAACAATCGAAACTGTCTCAAAAAAAAAAAAGATTATGTCACTTTTTTTCCATGATGAAATGGAATTTCTGGATGTGTAATTTTCTAAAGATGCAATGTTGGGGATAAAATAAAATTCAGAAGTAGAAAATGAAAGTTTTCCTTTTCCTGACACACCCATTCTAGTAAGTAACTGAGATGGCCAGGGTTAAAAGATTAAAGAAATGTATTCCTAAACTTGAAAACTTTTAAATTTTGACCCTGCTTGATATTGGGAACAATTTTGTAAAATACATAAGGAATGTGGATGGTAATACGTTCCCATCAATTATTCCTTGTTTCATACCGGTTTTGAATCAACATATCCCTTCATTAATTTGAGCTGTATGTTTCCAGACCACTTAATACATATTTAAGGCAGAGGACAGTATGTATAGTAACAGGCACTACAGAATTAACCTTACCCAGATCTTGCCATTGTACTCGCTATTAACAGGCAGTGTTTATTTCACATAAATACTGCCAATTGATTTTCTTAATCACAAGTACTTTCTGGGAATATTTTCTAATATTAAAGAACATGAATGTACCAGAATTTATTTCATAGCTTCCTCATTTTAGACTTTCAATGTTTTATTTATTTATTTATTTATTTTTTGAGACAGAGTCTTGCTCTGTCGTCCAGGCTGGAGTGCAGTGGCGCGATCTTGGTTCACCGCAACCTCTGCCTCCTGGATTCAAGTGATTCTCCTGCCTCAGCCTCTCGAGTAGCTGGGATTACAGGCATGTGCCACGATGCCCTGCTATTTTTTGTATTTTTAGTAGAGGCGCAGTTTCCCCATGTTGACCTGGCTGGTCATGAACTCCTGACCTCAAGTGATCCGCCCACCTGGGTCTCCCAGAGTGCTGGGATTACAGGTGTGAGCTACTACGCCCAGCCCGTTTTATTTTTATATGTTAGCTAGAAGGTACAAATCTATCAGAGTACTTCTCGAATTTTGAACATGTATGTGTTCTCTGGATGTCTCTGAAGAGTGGCATTGATGGCCCAGGATGTACTAGTTATATCTTTCCACATTAAAAAGTATCCAAAAACTGAGTGACTTATAACTACAATCTTCTTTAAATAATAGATGCTGGTGAGGATATGGAGACATAAGAATGCTTTTACTCTATTGGTGGGCATGTAAATTAGTTCAACCATTGTGGAAGACAGTGTGGTGATTCCTCAAGGCTCTAGAACCAGAAATACTGTTTGACCCAGCAATTCCATTACTGGGTATATACCCAAAGGATTATAAATCACTCTACTGTAAAGATGCATGTACATGTGTGTTTACTGCAGCACTATTCACAATAGCAAAGACTTGGAAACCAACCCAAATGTCCATCAGCGATAGACTGGATAAAGAAAATGTGGCACATACACACCATGGAATACTATGCAGCCATAAAAAAGGGTGAGTTCATGTCTTTTGCAGGAACATGGATGAAGGTGGAAGCCATCTTTCTCAGCAAACTAACACAGGAACAAAAAAACAAACACTGCATGTTCTCGCTCATAAGTGGGAGTTGAACAGTGAGAACACATGGACACAGGGAGAGGGATCTTCATAGGCTGAGGCCTGTTGGGGTAGGGAACAAGGGAAGGAAGAGCATTAGGACAAATACCTAATGCATGTGGGGTTTAAAACCTGGTGACAGGTTGATAGGTGCAGCAAACTACCGTTGCACATGTATACCTGTGTGACAAACTTGCATGTACTGCGCATGTATCCCAGAACTTAAAGAAAAATTTTAAAAAATACAATCTTCTCTTATACTGCAGTTTCTGATGGTCAACTCAGTAAGCCAAAGGGAAAGGTCCAGCTGGGGACTGCATCATGCAAATCTGCCTCCCAATTTTTCCCTAAATAAGATAGTTACAAAGATTTTTTTTTTAAGTGCTACATAGGCCGGGCACAGTGGCTCACACCTGTAATCCCAGCACTTTGGGAGGCCAAGGCGGGCGGATCACAAGGTCAGGAGACTGAGACCATCCTGGTCAACATAGTGAAACCCCGTCTCTACTAAAAATACCAAAAAAATTTAGCTGGGCGTGATGGCACGTGCCTGCAGTCCCAGCTACTTGGGAGCAGAATTGTTTGAACCTGGGAGGTGGAGGTTGCAGTGAGCCAAGATTGTGCCACAGCACTCCAGCCTGGCGACAGAGTGAGACTCCATTAAAAAAAAAAAAAGTGCTACACAGCACCCCTCACTATCTGCCCACAAGGAAATTCCTGGTGGGCCCCAAAATCTGTACCCTAAAACAGTTCTGTTGAATTTCACCTAGGCAATGTAAATTGATAGCTTATCTTCACAGGTATGGGACAAAGGACAGAACTTGAGGTCATTTCTCTGTACATCTTTGTAAGTCACGTTGGACAAGGAGAATTCAGAGGTGCCTTGAGAAAACATATTTTTCCTTTTTGCCTTTCAAATTTCACTTTGTGGGATAAACTCTGCACAGGGGATCATACATTTCCTGGTTTACTAGGCAACACATGAGGTAACTAATATTTATCTGCCGTGTATTTGCATTACCCTGTCCCCAGGCTGAGATCTTTTGTTGGGCAAAGACCCAAAGCCACTCCCTCTTTATCCTCCTCATTAATCCACGAGTTCTGTCCCTTCCCTGGATCAGGGATGAGGACAGGTAAGAGATCTGTTATGCTCATTGGAAACTAATTCGGTAACATCACTACTTTCTTATTTTGACAGATGTTTATTACTGCAACTTTTATGAGAATTGTAGGGTTTCACGATATATTAGGAATCCTCCAGTGTTTTGTTTTTCACACGTTCTAATGAGTTTTGTAAAGCTCTGTGATCTCCTTTCAAATGGAATCTAAAATTTTAATCTAAAGATTCAACTTAATCAGAAGAGAATTCCAAAAGATACAACCTTAAAACTATCTTTCTTTCTTTTTTCTTTTTGAAACAGAGCATCGCTCCATCACCAGGCTGGAGTGCAGCGGTGCAATCTCGGCTCACTGCAACCTCCGCCTCCTGGGTTCAAGCAATACTCCTGCCTCAGCCTCCTGAGTAGCTGGGATTACAGGCACGTGCCACCACACCCAGCTAATTTTTGTATTTTTAGTAGAGACAGGGTTCCACCATGTTGTTTAAACATAAAAATAAAAACAATACACCACCAAAAACAGATCTATGTGGTTTGTTTATAGCATTACAGCATAATCTCCAAAGCTGGAAATGACTCAGCAATGTTCAACGATGGATAGATACATAAACAAGCTGTAGTACATCCATAGAACAGACAGCATTCAGCAATAAACATGACTGAACTCTGCTTCCCAGGCTGGAGTCCAGTGGCACAATCTTGGCTCACTGCAACCTCCGCCTCTGGGGTTCAAGCAATTCTCTTGCCTTAGCCTCCCAAGTAGCTGGGTTTACAGGAGCATGCCACCATACTCGGTGAAACGGCTAAATTTTTGTATTTTTTGTAGAGATGGGATTTCATCATGTTGGCCAGGCTCGTCTCAAACTCCTGACCCAGTGATCCACCCATTTCGGCCTCTGAAAGGGCTGGGATTACAGGCATGAGCCACTGCGCCCGGCCAAAGAACTCTTACTATGCACAACATCATGGTTGAAGACCAAAGGCATTCAACTGGGTGAAAGAAATCAGTTTTACAATGTTATGTATTCACGCCCGTGTTTATAGCTGTCTTATTCACAATAACAACCCAAACGTTCATTGACGTATAAATGAATAATCCAAATGTTGTATTATCTAGACAATGGAATATTTTTCAGCCTTAACCAGGAAGTAAGTTCTAGGCTGGGTGCAGTGGCTCATGCCTGTAATCCCAGCACTTTGGGAGGCTGAGGTTGGCAGATCACCTGAGGTCAGGAGTTTAAGACCAGCCTGGCCAACATGGTGAAACCTTACCTCTACAAAAAATACAAAAATTAACCTGGTGTGGTGGCACATGCTTGTAATCCCAGCTACCCGGGAGGGTGAGGCACAAGAATTGCTTGAACTCAGGAGGTGGATGTTGCACTGAGCTGACATTGTGCCACTGTACTCTGGCTTGGGTGACAGAGTAAGACTCTGACTAAAAAAAAATGCTCCCCAAAATTCAGGATCTGCAGAGCCCTGGCTGCCAATGAACTACTCACACCTTCTCTAGGGGTGACTGAGTCACCCAAGCTCCTGTCTCTCCTAATTGCAGTGAGTCAAATCTCACCTGATCTAGGGCTGGTGTTGCTAGTTCTGATCTTAGTTTTCCTGTCTTGGGCTCTAACCCTGTGGACGAAGAGAGGGTTCAGGTGACTGCCTGACCCTGGAGTGCCCAGCATGCCCTTGGCCATCTCTGACTCATTTTCATGGGTCCTTCTCTCGACGGAAGCTGGTCTGTCAGTCTAGAGTGAACAAAAGGAATCTGTCTCCAGGGGATCCATGCACGTGATTTTCATAATCCCCTGAGGGATTATATACATGGAATACTATGCAATGATTCCATATACATATGTGGTAGATCAGAACTAGCAACACCAGCCCTAGATCAGGTGAGATTTTACTCACCTGCAATTAGGAGAGACAGGAGCTTGGGTGACTCAGTCACCCCTAGAGAGGGTGTGAGTAGTTCATTGGCAGTGACTCCATAGAATACCATGGAGGTGATTCCATATACATATATACGTATATATATGGGGGATTAGTCATACATAAAATACATACATGAAATATGTATGTATTTTATTATACTTTAAGTTCTGGGGTACATGTGCAGATCTTGCAGGATTGTTACATAGGTATACACATGCCATGGTGGTTTGCTGCCTCCATGCCCCCATCACCTACCTTAAGTATTTCTCCCAATGTTATCCCTCCCCAATCTCCCTACCCCCGACTGTCCCTCCCCTAGTCCCCCATGCTCCACCATACCCCAGCGTGTGATGTTCCCCTCCCTGTGTCCATGTGTTCTCATTGTTCATTCCCCACCTATGAGTGAGAACATGTGGTGTTTTCTGTTCTTGTGTCAGTTTGCTGAGAATGATGGTTTCCAGATTCATCCATGTCCCTGCAAAGGACATGAACTCACCCATTTTTACGGCTGCATAGTATTCCATGGCATATATGCGCCACATTTTCTTTATCTAGTCTATCATTGATGGAAATTTGGGTTGGTTCCAGGTCTTTGTTGTTGTAAACAGTGCTGCAACGAACATATGAGGGAATAAATTAGGCTATGAAGAGCACCTCAAAAAGAGCAAGCTAGAGATCAGAAAAAAGAGCGTGTGTCCAGCATAAGATAATCAGTAAGTAAGGAAAAGACAGACTACATGATAGAAAAGAAAATTGCAAAGTCAACTAAAAAAGTGTTCAAAACAGAGGTTACCACTCACAGCCTTCTCTTCCAGCTATCTTGAGATATGCATGACATGGTGATTTGTATAGTCTCCTTACTGTGTAGTAGAACCCATTCTTCTTGTCGAAATACCTTTGTATTGACTGATGAACCTCTCCCAGCACCACTTCCTCATCCCTTCCCTTTCCAGCCTCTGGAAACCACTACTCTACACTCGACTTCTATGAAATCAACTTGTTTAGATTTCACGTGAGTGAGATCATGCAGTATTTGTCTCTTTATGTCTGGCTTATTTCAGTTAACACAATGTCCTCTAAGTTCATCCATGTTGTCACAAGTGACAGGATTTTATTTTGTTTTATGGCTGAATAGCATTTCATTGTGTGTGTGTATATATATGTATATATACCACATTTCTTTCTTTCTTTCTCTTTCTCTTTCTTTCTTTCTTTCTTTCTTTCTTTCTTTCTTTCTTTCTTTCTTTCAAGACGGAGTTTCACTCTTGTTACCCAGGCTGGAGTGCAATGGTGCAATCTCGGCTCACCGCAACCTCCACCTCCTGGGTTCAGGCAATTCTCCCGCCTCAGCCTCCTGAGTAGCTGGGATTACAGGCACACGCCACCATGCCCTGCTAATTTTTTTTTTATTTTTAGTAGAGACGGGGTTTCACCATGTTGACCAGGATGGTCTCGATCTCTTGACCTCGTGATCCACCCGTCTCAGCCTCCCAAAGTGCTGGGATTACAGGCGTGAGCCACCGCGCCTGGCCACCACATTTCTTTATTCATTCCTCTTTGTGTGAGCATTTAGGTTGATTTCATATCTTGATTATTGTGAATAGCGCTGCAATAAACATGGGGAGTGTAGAGATCTCTTTGTCATACTGATTTCACTTCCTTTGCATATATATCCACATATAGATTGCTGGATTACATGGTAGTTCTATTTTTAGTTTTTTGAGGAGCCTCCAAACTGCTTTCCATAATGGCTTCACTAATTTGTATTCCCCACATGACAAAAAAATCATAAATGTTTAAAGTGATGGATATGGTAATTACCACCATTTTATCATTCTACAATGTATACATGTATTGAAACATCACATATTACTCCATAAATATGAACTATTATTATGTGTTGATTGCAAATTAATAGTGAAAAAAGAGGTTACCAAATGTCTGATAAACAAAGAAAATATGCTCAATTGCCTAGTATTCAGGGAAATACAAGTGAAACCACTAACTAGTACCAAAATACACTAACCAGAAGGCTAACATGAAAACGATGGGCTATGCTATGGGTTGACCACCATGTGCATAAAGCAACCATCTCACACTGCTGAGGGCTGTGAAAACTGGTATAAATCTGTTGGAAAACGATTTGTCAGTACCTAAAACAGCTTAGCAGGCACAAACCAATGACTCAACAATTCTACTACCATATATATGCCCCAAATAAATTCATACATGTGTTACCAAAACACAAGTTCTAGAATTTACATACCAGCATTATTCATGATTGCCCTAAATCGGAAACCACCCACATGTACATCAAGAATGAAATAAGTTAGCCGGGCGCAGTGGCTCACGCCTGTAATCCCAGCACTTTGGGAGGCCGAGGCGGGTGGATCACGAGGTCAAGAGATCGAGACCATC
>CM052668.1:37802880-37854619 GCA_028533165.1 Leontopithecus rosalia
AAAAGAAAAGAAAAGAAAAGAAAATATTGGTAACTTAACTTTACACATGGAGAGGGGAGACACCCTCTCCATCACAGCGGAAATCACGGTCTGGGTAGCTTCATAAAATAACTGTCTGTATGTTGTCTGTTGTTGATATCAAGGGAATATCAATTCCCCACACAACGTGGAGACTGGAAATGGCAGAGCTCCTTTTGAAAGCAGATTTAAGAACATGTATAAAAATGAAGGAGATGCCTTCTCTGCAGCCACGTCCCTAAGGCACCTGATCCATCACTCCCCACCGGCACTGAAACGTGCCCAGCAGCATGTGCTGGGCAACCTGCAAATAAAGGCACAGAGACCAACGTTCAAACGAAGAAGTGGAAACTGGAGTGTGTGAAGTACTCACCGCAGTTCTCCTGCCTAGGCCTCAACATAATCCCCACCCACGAGGGGCAGAGAAGTGAAGGAATCAGGGGACCCAGAAGAGGAGCAGGGCAGGGGTCGGGGGAGACTCACCCTCAGGTACCAGCAGGCTTCCTCTGGCTCCTCCCAGGCTCCCTGCACTTTCTCTTGGGGCGTCCTGGGAAGTGTCTTCGTGGGAGCTTTGCTCTGCTGCTGCTGCTGCTGGGGCCTGCAGAGGAAATCACCTTCACTGTCTGGACCTGTCTGACCCTCCTGTCCACACCCATGACTGGGACCAAGCATCCTCCTGGAGCCCAGTGAGGGAGCTTTGGGTGAGGGAGGCATTCAGACCTCTGTGAAATTTGCCAAGACGGCCCCTTCTCTCATCTGAGAAGCAGCCCCAGTTCCAGGAAACCCCCTCCCTGCCACGGCCCCAGGTTCTCTAAGTTCACTCAGTCCCTGGTGCTGCTCTGCCTGCCACAGGCAACATCCCCAGGTCTCCCACAGCCCCTGCCCTCTAGAAACTCAGCACTGGAATGAGCTGGAAGTGTGGGCCCTGGAAGGCAGGGGCCTCCATCCACCTCCATGTGCAACTTTCCTGTCTGTGCCTAGAGAAGGCTGCCCAGAGCCGGGGAGACGCCATCTCCTCAGGCATCCTCCTCAACCCTGCAGAATCCTCACCTTGAACCTTGCTTCTTTTCTCTGTCATCCCTCAGAAAGGGCCCTGGAGCCTGGGGTAGCTGAGGCTTTGCTGGCTTCAGGCTCTCCTCCTCCTTGTGTGAGCCCAGGGGCTGCAGAGGAAGGGCCCCACTCCACCTCCTCATGGGGCAGGTCGTGCTCCTGGCTGAGTGCCCAAAGGCCCCACAGTTCTTGCATTTCACCTGCAGGTGGAGGAGGATGGGGGTCAGTGAGTCAACAGCAATCACAGGCACCTTCAAAGGTTAATAGAAGGCCTGGGTTTTGGAGGTGGATTATTTTGGGAGAGAGACATCCGCCCATGGGCTGTCGGCTGCCAGGAAATTCAAGATGTGATCGTCCTCCCCAGAGCCCGTTTAACAGACGGGTCCTGGGAGGAAGGATGAGGGTGAAGAAAGGGAACCCGTGTTTGAGGCTGTGGCAAACACCAGGCTGGACGTGACACTGGACAGAGAATGGGCCAGTCTGCCAGCAGAGGAGAGCACAGGGCGGTCAGCCTGAGGCCAGTAGGAACACCTGAGTCATAACCACGGGCCCCATGTTCAAGCCACCCTCTGGAATCCCTGCAGACACCTTGGTTTCCCACATTTTCAAGCCCCCACTGACCCTGGATTCCGTCTCCTCTGCTGGGAGAGCCCTTGGCCCCACGGGTTTCCTCTGCTGCTTCTGTGGGTTCTTGGCTGTGCTGGGCCTCTGAGCCTGATGACGGATGGAATCACCTGCCGCCTGTGGCAGGTCCTTGAGTTTCTGATCAGTCTTCTTCATTAATTGGTTGTTGGGTTTCCTAGTCATAAGAAATTGACAAAACATTACACAGACAGCAGAGGAAAGTCCCTCCTACCCAAGTAGGGATGGAGGGACACACTGGCCACTGAGTCACACCCACGGGACTTGGTCTTCTCTGAACCCAGGTCCCAGCTGTGTTATTTTGTGATTCTCTCCCTGACCTACTCCCAGAACAGGACACAGATTTTTAAGGCCACTTGATGTTTAGAGGGTGAAGTGAGACCTGCAGCCGTGAATGAAGGTTTTCTGGGCTCCGAGCTCACGTGCGGTCAGTGCCTCAGAGCTGAGACTCTACCATATTTATCAATGCCAACACATCTGTTGGCAGCCAACAACCACTGATTTTTCCCAGGTATTTCCAGAAAACCCACTATTTTATAGAATAGCTTGTCAGTCAGAAAACCCACCAGAAGCTCAAAGCTTGCAAAGCTTTCATGTTCAACCTATGGGCGCTCGTGACGTTTCACATGAGACCCCTGTGACCACACACCACTTTCACTCGGAGGCGGGCACAAAGCCTAGCGAGGACCAGCCCTCTGAGGATGCCTGCGACGCTGACCCATATGTGCAGGTTCACGCCAGGCATCGCGCACATCACAGCCCATGTTGTGTGGGGGGGACACACAGAATGGAAGCCCCCACGCCTGTTCAGGCAGAAACCTTGAGCCCACACTGTGCCTGGGGAGACCCCAGGCCGCCCCCACCTTACTCCCTAGTCCTTGTCTTACCTCTCCTCTTGGTATCCACACCTCTGTGAAACTGTGGATGGCCGGTCCACGGAAGGCTGGCATCTTTTATTGGAGACACAGCGGGCGGTTGGATCCTCTCCTGACCTCAGAGGAAATCGCAGAAGAACCTCCACAGAGGAGAGAACAACCCATTTCTCTGTCATCAAATCAATCTAATGCAGAGAAAGGAGAATGGAGATGCGACTTGGGTTCTGCAGGCAGGATGAAGCCTCAGCTTAGGAGAGGAAGGACTCCCAACTTCCTGAGGATGAAGCCTCAGTTTAGGAGAGGAGGAACTCCCAACTTCCTGAGGATCGAGCCTCAGCATAGGAGAGGAAGAACTCCCAACTTCCTGAGGATGGAGCCTTAGCTTAGGAGAGGAAGAACTCCCAACTTCCTGAGGATGGAGCCTCAGCTTAGGAAAGGAAGAACTCCCAACTTCCTGAGGATTGAGCCTCAACATAGGAGAGGAAGAACTCCCAACTTCCTGAGGTGTTTAAAGGTAATGCTGGACAGTCTCACATTTCTTGTTTTGTTTTGTTTTGTTTTGGTTTTTAGAAGTCATGGCCGGGTGTGGTGGCTTATGCATATAATCCCAGCACTTTGGGAGGCTGAGGCGGGTGGATCACGAGGTCAAGAGATCAAGACCATTCTGGTCAACAAGATGAAACCCCGTCTCTACTAAAAATACAAAAAATTAGCTGGGCATGGTGGTGTGTGGCTGTAGTCCCAGCTACTCGGGAGGCTGAGGCAGGAGAATTGCCTGAACCCAGGAGGCAGAGGTTGCAGTGAGCGGAGATGGCGCCATTGCACTACAGCCTGGGTAACAAGAGCGAAACTCCATCTCAAAAAAAAAAAAAAAAAAAAAAAAAAAGAAGTCATATGAAAAAGGTACTTGTGGCTGTGCACGGTGGCTCACGCCTGTAATCCCAGCACTTTGGGAGGCCGAGGTGGGTACATCACTAGGTCAGGAGTTCGAGACCAGCCTGGCCAACATGGTGAAACCCCATGTATTTATCGTCTGTACTATAAATACAGAAATTAGCTGGGCCTCGTGGCACACACCGATAATCCCAGCTACTTGGGAGGCTGAGGCAGGAGAATTGCTCGAACCCAGGAGACAGAGTTTGCAGTGAGCCAAGATTGTAGCACTGCACTCTAGCCTGGGCAACAGAGCAAGACTTTGTCTCGGGAAAAAAGAAAGAAGGAAAGATAATTGCACACGTACGATAGAGCAACACAATTTGCAATTGCAGAAATATGGGACCAGCCCAAATGCCCATCAATCAATGGGTGGATAAAAGCGTTGTGGTACGTGTGTATACATACATATATATATATGCACCCAATGGAATACTACTCAGCCATAAGAAGAAATAAATTAATGGGCTTTGCAGCAACCTGGATGGAGCTATAGCAATAGACTGGAGACTATTATTCCGAGGGAAGTAACTCAGGAATGGGAAACCAAACGCTGAATCTTCACTCATGTGAGAGCTAAGCTATGAGGATGCAAAGGCAATCTCAGTACTTTGCTCCACAGCCCATGAGGAGTTTGCTGACGACCTTCAAATGGCACCTAGAGCGACAGCCCAGCATATTGGAATGTGCTGCCGTTCCCAGGCGGGAACCAAGGGGCGGGGGAGTTGGTACTTTCCCGTGTCCCTGTGAGGAATTACGTATCGATTTTAATGGGTCAGTGACCATGTATGGAGATGGCAAAACCCTGAATATGACCGGGTCGTGGGTGGGGAGCCTGCTGCAGCCTTGCCTGAGGCTTGGACTCCCCCATTCCACCTGCATCCCAGGTGGCCCCAGCTCCCGTACTCACATCTCTTTGTGGGATCCCACACTGCTTTAAGAACTCCTTCCCCTGTTCCATGGAGAGCGTGTTGGGGTCCATCTGTGCTGGTCCTGCCTGAGGGATTCTGTTTCCCTGTGGAGGATAGAAAATGAGATGCCAAATCCTTCCTAGCCCTGGAATCTCCCAGGTGCAGGAGGCTGTGGGCCCCACCTCTCTGCTGCGGCCACCATGTTCCTAGGGCTAAAGCTACATTTCCTGTCTTTCAAGCCACAGGGATGCGCCCAGTGACATGACACCAATGTGAATGGGAAAAGCAGGTGATCCATGAAAAGAATTGTTCACCTGACTTAGTGTGTTTGATATGTGGGTAATGCAGGTCCCTCCTCTAGAGAGTCTCAGGGTATACCATCAAACATCTGGAGAGACTGATCGTGGAATTGGCATCAAATAAAATTCAATACATTGAAAACTTGGATGTTTTAACCGTCTGTACATCAGCCTTATCTAAATTAGAAATTTCTACATTTTGTAACTTCTTTCTGATATTAAGGATGTTTTATACTACGAAGCATATTCCTTGAAATTTCTGAAATCAAATTCCTTGAGATCAAATAAGGTATTCAAGGGAGGCCCGGTGCGGTGGCTCGCGCCTGTAATCCCAGCACTTTGGGAGGCCGAGGCAGACAGATCATGAGGTCAAGAGATCAAACCCAGCCTGGCCAACATGGTGAAACCCCGTCTCTACTAAAAATACAAAAATTAGCTGGGTGCGGTGGCGCGTGCCCGTAGTCCCAGCTACTCAGGAGGCTGAGGCAGGAGAATTGCCTGAACCCGGGAGGTGGAGGTTGCAGTGAGCTGAGATAGAGCCACTGCACTCCAGCCTGGCGCCTGGTGATGGAGCAAGACGCTGTCTCAAAAAAAAAAAAAAAAAAAAAAAAAAAAAGATACTCAAGGGAAACCACAAAGTGGTAAGAAAATACAAAATAAAGCACTTTTATATCGAAACTCATGAGCAAATAAAAGATAAGCGAAGCAATCCCTTATTTAAAAGCTCTCCACCAAAGGCACCAGGTCTCCATAACTGCTCACCCAGTACCCACGCAGTTCAGGGAACTGCTCACCCAGTACTACGCAGTTCAGGGTGCTGCTCACCCGGTACCCACGCAGTTCAGGGAGCTGCTCACCCGGTATCCACACAGTTCAGGGTGCTGCTCACCCGGTACCCACGCAGTTCAGGGTGCTGCTCACCCGGTACCCACGCAGTTCAGGGTGCTGCTCACCCAGTACCACGCAGTTCAGGGAACTGCTCACCCAGTACCACGCAGTTCAGGGTGCTGGGTAAGCATTCCTTGCAAATGTTGACATTCATATCATCATTAAGATTTTTAAATTTTGTCTTGTTGTTCTTTGTGTTTTTTATATATTTTTTCTATCATTAATATTTCTGAAATGTTTTTTGAATCAGGCTCTGTCCTAAGAAATACTATTAAGCAATTAAGTCATCTTCACCTCGACATCTAAAACCAGCCAGTACAGAGCTTTCTCTCTTCTATTTCTCCTGTTGGGATAAACCAACACCCAAAATAGTGATAGACCAACCAGTCGTCTTCCTTCTCTCCAGCAGCCACTCAGGTAAGCGGACCTTTGGCAGACTCCACTCTTCACAGTGGAGCTTCCACGAGGAAGGGAGCAGAGAGCACTGAGGGGAAGGTCCCTTCTCCTGCTGGTATTTATACTACCCCAGAGCCCTGAGGTCACTCCCCCTGGCTAACCCAATCATGCTGTGATCACACATAAGCTAATTACCTCTCCCTTTTTCTCCATTTGTTAGTTATTCTGTTGCTAGCGCTTTCATTTTTTCACACCTGTGTTTGCCCAAAACAAATAACATAATTTGCTGTTTGCCCTTTCCATAATTTTTAGCATAACGTAGAACTATGTGTTTTGAACAACATGTACGATTTTCTCCATGTCTACCATGTTCATACATAAATCCGCATCCCGGCTGTCTCATTCCCGATCTCGCCAGGGGATGGGCAGCCCAGTCTCCCCATGGCAGGGAGCTCAGTGGAAACCGGGACTGGAGATTCTGGCCTTTGTGGGGCCAAGGAGAAGTGAGGCCTGAGAACAGCCTGGCTCCCTGCAAGTCCAGGAATGGACTAGAGCGTGCTGTGTGGCTATGGGGGATGGGTCACCCACACTCTTTATATATCCAAGGAATAAAGCCCACCTCAGATGGGGAGAACCGCAGGAAGCCAACTGTCAATTCCAGGGACAGCATCCGGGAGAGTCAGTGGGTCTTGCTTTTAATCCCTGATGGGAACAGAAAGGCAGGCAGGCCTCCAGGGTGTGGACAGGGGCTCAGCACCTCACCGGGGTGTAGAGACCCAGGGTCTGTGCAGCACTTGGGGATTGAGGATGGAGTGTAGGCTCGCCTCTCTGCAGAGAAGAGATGGCAGTTGATACAGTTCGGATGTGTGTCCCCGCCCACATCTCCTACTGAAATGTCATCCCCAGTGTTTGACCTGGGGCTGGGTGGGAGGTGATTGGATCATGGGGTGGTTTTCTCATCAATTGTTTAGCATGCTCCTCTGTGGTTGTGTCCTTTTCAGAGTGAGTGAGATCTCATAAGATCTGGGCATCGACCGGGCACGGTGGCTCACGCCTGTAATCCCAGCACTTTGGGAGGCTGAGGTGGGTGGATCACGAGGTCAAGAGATCGAGACCATCCCGGATAACATTGTGAAACCCCGTCTCTACTAAAAATGCAAAAAATTAGCTGGGCATGGTGGCGCGTGCCTGTAATCCCAGCTTTTCAGGAGGCTGAGGCAGGAGAATTGCCTGAACGCAGGAGGCAGAGGTTGCGGTGAGCCAAGATCACGCCATTGCACTCCATCCTGGGTAACAAGAGCGAAAACTCCATCTCAAAATAAATAAATAAATAAAAATATCTGGGCATTTAAAAGTGTGTGGCACCTGCCTCCTCACTCGCTTTTGCCATGTGAAATGCCTCATCCTTCTTTGCCTTCCACCATGAGTAAGAGCTCCCTGAGGGCTCCTCAGAAGCAAAAGCTGCCATGCTTCCTGTACAGCCTGCTGAAACGTGAGCCAATGATCCTCTTTTCTTTATACACGACCCAGCCTCAGGTATTTCTTTATAGCAACGCAAGAGCAGCCTGACACCGGAGCGTTCCCAAGAATTCTCACAGAGAGCTATCAGGGTGCGGGGTCCATCCGTCCTACTCAGGGGTTTTCTCACCCAAGGCTTCCCCAACCTCTCCTGTGACGAAGAACAGTCGCCCTTTCTGCATTTCAAGGTCCTTCTGCCTGTGGGTGCAGTGGTGGTGTGTGGAAGAGAATACTGAGGTCAAAATGTATATTCTCAAAACTCACATGGGATTTCTCAAGATAATCTCATCTGAGGAAGAAACGGGGATAATGAAGAGGAAGAAGGGAAGGATTAGGAGACGGGATGACGTATTCTCAGGTTCACATCCTGCCACGTCCTGTGGGTCAATTGCTTGTTCTCCTTTTTCTCTGAAAACACCATGTTTTTGTTTGGTTTTGCCATCAGGAAGGAATTGGCTTCCGTTCAAAACATCCAAAAGCTGATACTGCACACAAAGCTTTAGGAGGTCGAGTTACCACCATCGTGAGTGGAACTGCTGGAACTGTTTCCTGAAACATTTTTATTTGCATTAATATTTTACCTCCCCACATTTATATTAAAAATCCATGTACAGGCCAGGTGTGGTGGCTCATGCCTGTAATCCCAGCACTTTGGGAGGCTGAGGTGGGCGGATCACAAGGTCAAGAGATTGAGACCATCCTGGTCAACATGGTGAAACCCCGTCTCTACTAAAAATACAAAAATTAGCTGGGCATGGTGGCACACGCCTGTATTCCCAGCTACTCGGGGGTCTGAGGCAGGAGAATTGCTTGAACCCAGGAGGCAGAGGTTGTGGTGAGCCTAGATTGCACCACTGCACTCCAGCCTGTGTAAGGAGTGAAACTCCATCTCAAAAAAAGAAAAAAAGAATTAAAGCAAGGATTTCAGCAGTGACATGTAAGAAGTACTCCAGCTTGTAGATCACAGATGTAAATACTGGCAACTATATCCTGAAGTACTAGGCTGGGTAGAATAGCTAAACATCATGGAGATGTCTGAGAAGTGACTGCTTCTGATTGCCTTAAATGTGTACTCAGTGCTGGTGGGGGTAGTGGGTGTGCAAAATATTTGTCTGGTCACTACGTTCACCTGAGAATAATGTTCAGATCTGCCTTCTGCATTCCAAACAGTTTTCTTTTACTGGCAAACTTAAGTTAGAATTGTATGACATTTAAAAGCAAAAGTATGGGCTGGGCGCAGTGGCTCATGCCTGTAATCCCAGCACTTTGGGAGGCTGAGGCAGGTGGATCACGAGGTCAAGAGATCAAGACCATCCTGGCCATGGTGAAACCCTGTCTCTACTAAAAATACAAAAATTAGCCGGGCGTGGTAGCACACGCCTGTGGTCCCAGCTACTTGGGAGGCTGAGGCGGAAGAATCACTTGAACCCAGACGGAGGTTGCAGTGAGCCGAGATTGCACCACTGCACTCCAGCCTGGCGACAGAGTAAGACTCTGCCTCAAAAAAAAAAAAGTATGGTTATGGCAGACTCATTGAAGGGATAACAGGTAGGCAATAGAAGGGCCAAAAGGTATGGGGAGAGGCTGAGAAAACACATTTGTGTGGAACATGGAGATTTTAAATATCACTCATATATACTGGTGAATTGTGTGCCTAAGAAAACACTTAAACTGTCACGTTTGGATGATCTTTAGGCTCAACACAAGCAGAATGTGAAGGCAAAGGCAGAGTTGTTAATGGCCTGGCTAAGCACTGACAGATTGCCCCTACTTAGAGCCAATCTGCAAATATTGAGAGTATTTTTTCTTCCTCTTGGTCTCCTCTTTCTTCTCCTAATCCTTCTCCTCTTCCTTCATCTCCTTCTTCCTCTTCCTTCTCCTCCTCCTCCTCTTCTTCTTGCTCCAGGCATTCAATGAGATCTCTGCTGAGCCCCAACATGACTATTACACTAATGAAAGAGACACTACAGTGACCACACATGACAACCAGGAGAATCTTCACAAAAGTTTATAGAAATCATTAAACAAATTACAGCCCACAACAAGCAGTGAAAACAAACCCTAGAGAAGGGAAGACTATGATTCCTATAGTTCCACTGCCCAGTTTTGAACAATAACAGTAACAAAATGACACATGCAAAGAAACCCAAAAGTATGACCCATTCACAAGAAAAAATAAGGGAAGCTTCAGATGATCCCAAGACATTGAATTTCCTAGACAATTGAATGGATAATTTAAACATGTTCAAAGAGTTAAAGGAAACCATGAACAAAGAACCAAATGAAATGAAGAGAATGGTCTTTCACCAAGTGGAGAATATCCACAGAAATAGGGAAATTTTAAAATGGTGCCAAGTAGAAATTCTGAAGCTGAAAGGCACAGTGACTGAAGCGAAATTCACTAGACCAGCACTGCATCAGATTCGAGCACTTAGAAGAAATAATCAGTGAACATAAAGATAGATCAATTGATATTATTGAGTCTTGGAGGCAGAGGCAGAAGAAAAAAAAAACTGAACAGAGCCAGAGCTCATGAGGCCTGTGAGATCGTCAGTCATATTTCCAAGGTGAGCATTATGTGAATCTGCCTCTCAAGAGAGGAATGGGTGTGCCGATTTTAAAGTCTAGAGACTCCCAGACATCAGTGCGGAACACTGTAGACTAGTAGTGTAGAAGGGGAAGACGGAAAGCCTTCCTTCTGACGTGTGACCTCTCCATCCGCTTCCGGGTCTGCGAGCAATCCCTCTAATAGCAGGGCGGGGCGGCGCAGGGGGCGGGGCCGCAGCGTGTAGGACCAGCGCCTGGACCCTTACTGGTCTCGCGATGGAGCGGGCTGGATCCGAGGTGGGAGCCGAGATCCTGGCGGGTCTGAGAAAGGGGCGGAGCCTTGGCCTTCCCTAGATTCGCCCCGCCCCAGCGAGTTTCCCAGTCTGTGGGTTATTTTTCTCTTTTCCAGCCGTTTGAATCTCTGGGTTATTTTTCTCATTTGCAGCCATTTGAATCTCTGTGATGTCCTCTGGAGCAGGACTGTTTCTACCTGTTTTAAGCTAATGTTTCAAACAATGAATGGCAGAAGCTTAGAGTTTCCTGGAAACCGAGGTGTTTTACTCTTAACAAGTTGAAACCTTTTAAATCAAAAGCTGTAGCCGGGCGCAGTGGCTCACGCCTATAATCCCAGTACTTTGGGAGGCTGAGGCGGGTGGATCACTTGAGGTCAGGAGTTCGAGACCAGCCTGGACAACATAGTGAAACCCCGTCTCTAAAAATAAATACATAAATAATAAATTAAAAGCTGTGTTTACCAGCAGGTGGAGATGAGATTCTACGGATGTCTGGGAGCTGAGACTTCGGTGGCGGTGGTGGGGTGGGGTTGGGGGGCTAGTATGGAAACCAGAACGGCTCTGGGAATTAGAACACTGTATTTAAACAAGGGCTGGACTTGCTCTGTAGGGGACGGAAAGCGCAAGGCCAAATGCGAAACTCTACTTGTACACAATTTGCAATTTTACAGCAATTCCCATTAGAACATAATTTCTATTTTCATTCTTCCTGCATTGGGACGATAGCGATGCAACCCTGGGCTTAGGGTTAGGGACTTTCATGGGGTCGCCACTTGGGAGTGTTGGTAGAGGATTCAAGTATCTGATAATTTAGGTCATCAACAACACTTTTTAAAATAGAGATTAATAACCCTTAGAAAGTGGAAACTGTGGATAAAAGGAAGAAAAAATAGATATTAATTTCTTAGTTCTTTAATATTTTGATCTACACACTGGAGGTGAAAACTATTAATACAAATTAATGTCTATTTGAAATGAAGTTTGATTAGCATTATATTCTTTTGGCCAACAGTAATGTTTGTGTGTGTGTGTGTGTGTGTGTGTGTGTGTGTTTTGAAGCAAAATAGAGTATTTCTTAGATAATGGTTCATTTGTGTTTACTAATTTAGTCATACTATGTGCTCAATATGGTTTTGATTGCAAGATTTTCTGAAGATCTTCCAACAGATATGTTGACCCAAGGAGTTTGAAGGTAATATCCAGTTCATCAGCATCTGTAGGTGTTCCGTTTATATTCAATCTGAATAGAAATTTGTCTACAACACTCTTTCCCAGCTTTTCCCACTTTTATAAAGATGAGTTTATTTCTGATCTATCCCCTAATCTTAAAATGTTGCTTTAACTCAAGACAGAAAAATTTCTAGGACACCAGTGAAAATATTTTGATCTCAGTAAAGCTACTTTGATTAAAGGCATAAAAGTACGTATCCTTTTCATTCAGAGTTACATTTACAACATATTTTTACTTTTCCATTTATTGATTTTCTTTCTTTTTTTTTTTTTTTTCAAGATGGGGTTTCACCATGTTGGTCAGGCTGGTCTCTGAACTCCTGACCTCAGGTGATCCACCCGCCTTGGCCTCCAAAGTGCTTGGATTAAAGGCATGCGCCACCACGCCTGGCCCCATTTAATGATTTTCAACATATGTGATATGTTAAATTGTTTTTATCACTTGTGTATTTAAATTTTTAACATTAGCTCAATTAATGATGTTTTTCCAAAATTTAAGAAGAAACATTTACTCATATTTTAGTGCAGCTAATTTAGCATAATTAAATAAAAGTACTTCAGCAGAGAAAATAATTTTGTGAAGGGAAAAAATCATTTTCTAATTTTCATAGAAAAAAATGGTCTCTCTTGATCAATTCCACTGAAAAGAAGCCCAGTTATCTTTAATTTTCAAGACTTTCACAAGTTTTTCTGACAATCTGGTAATTGCCATGTTAAATATCTTTCAAATAATTGACTGTTCAAACAAACGAAATATATTGTGTAGGCCAGGTGTGGTGGCTCATGCTTGTAATCCCAGCCCTTTGGGAGGCCAAGGTGGGTGGATCACTTGAGGTCGGGAGTTTGAAACAAACCTGGGCAACATGGAGAAACCTCATCTCTACAAAAAATACAAAAATTCGACAGGCATGGTGGCTCATACTTGTGGTCTCAGCTACTCGTGAGGCTGAGGCAGAAGGATCACTTGAGCCCAAGAGGCAGAGGTTGCTGTGAGCCAAGATGGCACCAGGGCACTCCAGCCTGGGTGACATAGAGAGACCCTGTCTTAACAACAACAAAAATAAACATATTGTGTAAACACAAAATCATCAAGATAGATCAGTGTGGGCTATAATTTACATTAATGGAAAATGACCTCAATTTAATTTTTTTTTCTTTTTGGTAAAACCACACTCTAATACTCTTGCATGGTACTTTTCAAACTTCAATGCCCAAAAGAACTTCCTGGGAAACTTGTTCCAATGAAGAATGTGATTCAGTAGTGATGGAAGTCGCCTGACAATTGGCATCTATTAAGAAGCCCCCAGGGAGTTCTATGCTGGTCTGGAGAGGACAGATTTAGTAGTGTGGGAAACTGAACTTAATAGAAACTTAAGGGGCTTTGAAGGATGTGACTTTTACATGCTAGGTACAGTCAGGGCAGCTGTAGGAAGTACTGAAGGAGAATTATGAAAAAACAGGATATCAGACTGTTGGGAACCAGCCCAACCCTGTATGTGGGTGCCCTTAGTCCCGGCGGTGAAGAGGGATTGAGAAAAGGAAATTAAGACAGAGACCCAAGAGTAGAGTTTACAGCACGTGTCCAGGGGACCAAGGCAAGCGTGGGAACCGCATTGGCCCCCCGAGCTCTGGGTTCCAAACATTTTTATTACGTGCACAATCTCATTGATCTTATGGGCGCGGAAGGGGAAGGTGAAGGGGTAGGTAAGACAGCTGGGAGTGGGGAGAACACTTGAGATCCTTCTAAGACATGCTAAACTAGCACTCTGAGTTTATCACCGATTGCTCTCAGGGTGCGGACACATCAGAAGTATAGCGGATTAGGAGCCACCCGGTCTGACATCAAGGGGCTTTTATCTCCTGAGCACTGAGGACATAGAGCAATTAAAATCACTCTTTATTCCAAGAACCTAGACAGAGCCCGAGGCGTTCTGTGATCTCTGCCCTGCAAGGCTTTTCTCCTCCTTGCCAGCTCCCATCTGCAAACACCCTCCTGGATCTCCTGAGCGGAGGTCACCTCCCTTCTCAGAGATCTTTGCATAAGCCCTCTTTACGAGACTCTCATGCAGTCTCCATGTTGAGAAGGCATTCATGGGACCAGAGCAGGATTCCCTGCTCTGCAACCACCCCGTGGTGCTCCCCAGTGTTACTGTGCTCTCAGATGGTCTTTACCTTAAGCCTCCTGTTGCCGCTTGATTTCTAATTAACTGCACCAATAATATAGTTTAGTTCGATGTATAAACTTCAGTGTACTCTGAGCCAAAAAAGCTGATAATTATTTAGCTAGAATTAACATAGGTCCCCCGTTGGCCATCTTGACCCACACAGAGTAAGCCTGATACAGAATTATGAAAAAGAGGATAGCACAGAAAAAGTGTAATTATTAACAACTGTCACTTGAATTCTGTATAAATGGAGTTGAAAATCTACCAAAGCTTTGTAGCCATTTGCGGGGTACCTACTTGCATTCAAGGTCCTCTCCCCCAGCCACAACCCCACAATAATACATTTAGCTAATTCTATCTTTGTAAATGGGCATGTTCCTTTGGGTCTCAATTCTGTCTTTTTCCTGAAGAGTAGCAAGGGCCTGGAATACTGAGCAATAAAATTTATTTTATTTTATTTTATTTTATTTATAAAATAAAGCTCACCAGGTGGTGAGCTTGTATTATAAATTGTCATTGACATACACTGTTGGGGAAATAGAAT
This sequence comes from Leontopithecus rosalia, assembly GCA_028533165.1. Lineage (NCBI taxonomy): Eukaryota > Metazoa > Chordata > Mammalia > Primates > Cebidae > Leontopithecus > Leontopithecus rosalia. The sequence continues at coordinate 37,817,190 of CM052668.1, forward strand.
TAAAAACAAGATCTAGAAACCAAGGAATTCCTCTCCACAAAAGATAGAAAAAAAGAAAGTTCTATTATTGAATGAGCATGAATCCCCACTGTGATATGCATCATAGGCAGTCCACATTTTATGTAGCCAAGCAATTAACAACACATTAGGTACGTGTCCTCAGGACAAAGAATAATTAGCACCAATTAAAATTTGACAGCACTACATCACTAACCCTAAATGCATTTGGTAATTGAAGTGGTCCTTTGTATTTTCCAATTGCCTTTATCCGAAGCAAAAGCAAACTCCTATCTTTAAGACCGGAGGCTATTTTGAAACTTGGATTCAGGCGCTTGAGAAAGTTAGGCTCCTTTTCTCCCACAGAAACTGGGAGATTAGGGTACTGTCTTCCTGATTACATTTCAAAAACGTACCGCCCGAGTGCTAGAGAAAAACTTCCTGGGTTGTAAAACTGTCAAGAGGCTTAATAGCCTTTGAAAAGATTTGCATACTTCTTAAAAGAGACAGGGAAAAAAATTATTTTTACAAGTTTTCTCAAGTAAATACTCTAAGAAAAGGGAGGGGGAAATATCTCTTTCCCTCTTTACGTCAGGGAGAAATATACAAAATTTGTTTTTGATTTGTATTTACAACAGCCTAAAGAGTCTGTCAAAAGATAGCCATGTAAGCAAAGCAAGAAAATTTGCCAAACCACTCGGGAGAAATGGAAATAATTTACAAATAGCCTTTTTTTTTTTTCCGTTTTTTGAGACAGAGTCTCGATATGTCTCCCAGGGCATCTCTGCTCACTGCAGCCTCCACCTCCTGGGTTCAAGAGATTCTCCTGCCTCAGCCTTCTGAGTAGCTGGCATCATGGGCACCCACAACCATGCCCAGCTTATTTTTTGTATTTTTAGTAAAGATGAGGTTTTGCCACGTTGCCCTGGCTGGTCTTGAAATTTCTGGCCTCAGGTAGTTCGCCCGCCTTGGCTTCCCAAAGTGCTGGGATTACAGGCGTGAGCCACCCCGCCCAGCCTGGAAACAGCTTTGAGTTTATGTAACTAATGCCTGCCTAACAGGCAGCTCTCATTAAAGCATTTTTGTAATGTTTATTTTGCAAATTAAATTTGATGGCCGTGATTCTTTGTTCTTAGAGGCTGAGCCTGTAGACCCGTTGTCTGCCTGTCATCTGTTCTGCCGTGGTCACCAGGGACCCAGGCTTCATATGCTTCCCAGCCTGCTAGCATCTGGCTGAGTTTCAGCACCTGCAGATACTGGTAGAGAATAAAGAGGAGGGAAGGTGTCAGGGTGTTTCTTTCTTTCTTGCTGTGCCTCAGGTGGATGCTGTCAGGAGATGCATCTTCTCCAGGACTCCAATACCCTCTGAGAAGTTATCCCCCATGATCCCAGCTCCAGTGGTCAGGCCTGGCTGCTGAGCTAATAGCTCTGGCTGCTGGGCTCCACCTGCTCCACTGCCCTCCAGCCCTAGGGTAGGAAGTGCTTTCCTACTGGTGCTAATCTCTTAAAAGTCTCAACATTCGCTCTGAATGAAAACTCACTTAACTTCAACTGGTAAGAAAGGTACATAAATTAATGGTGGTTTTTTTTTGTTGTTGTTTTTATTTTTGAGATGGAGTTTTACTCTTGTTGCTCAGGCCGGAGTGCAACGGCAGGATCTCGGCTTACTAAAACCTCCACCTCCTGGGTTCAAGCGATTCTCCTGACTCCGCCTCCCAAGTGGCTGAGATTATAGGCATGTGCCACCAGGCCCGACCACTTTTGTATTTTTGGTAGAGACGGGGTTTCTCCATGTTGGTCAGTCTGGTCTTGAACTCCCAACCTCAGATGATCTGCCCACCTTGGACTCCCAAAATGCTGGGATTACAGGCATGAGCCACTGTAGGGTCCAGCCCTGCAGGGTTCTGTGAGCCCCTCTCTGCTGGTATGGATATGAGAAACTATAGAAATAAAAGACACTAGACACAGAGATAGAGAAAAGAGAGTGCGGGCCCAGGTGTCCACTGCCAACTGAAGCACAGAGTCCGGCAGTGGCCCCGACTGCCCGGACGCTCTGACTTTTATTGAGTACGAATCTGGGGGCAGGGTAGGTAGGGCATGGCCTTGGTGGTCAGCGATAGGGTCAAGTACAGCACGTGTCATATAGGTAGGGGTTCAAGACTCTCTTGTAGCCGAAATGAAGTAAGGAGCATAATGCGTCAGCACTTTTCCATACCTGTCAAGAAAGAACAAGACATTAAGATTTATATTACTTTTACTGATTATCTCTTCTAAGAAAAAAGGAACTGGGTGCAGAAGCAGAGTGTGAGAGTGCACATGGAACGTGATCACTGAAGCACAGCATCACATAGAGACAGTTAAGCCCCCGGTGTCTGCGGGCCTCCCTGACACCATCAGGCCCACCGCAAGAGCTTGGAGAAGCGGAGGAGTTTTCTCCTAACTCCCCTGAGGAAGGAGATGTGTCAGCCTTTTTGGACGTCTCCTTCCCTAGCTGGCTGAACAGCGGGTGCTTTCCCAGCACTGGTGCTGCCGCACAGCCGAGGCGCCCTCCAGCAGCCATCACCTGGGAGTGACAGAGGGCTTAAAGCGTCTTGCCTTAGGGTCATTTCTTTCACAAGGTCACCCCAGGTTCACATTTCCAACCTGAAAGGTATCAGTAAAAGAATTAGGATCACCTATGAATAACTAAGATCACCTGTGAATAAATAGTAATTACTACGTTTATATTTCTAGTTACTTTCTTCCTCATTATTTATATGGAAATATGCTGAGGTTTCTGGCTCCTGCCTCTGGCACTTATGGGCTCTCTCCCCACCATGCCCAGCTAATGGTCGGTCTTGCATTCAATGCTATCTGCAATTTGATGAAATAAAAATAATTTTGGCTGGGCGCGGTGGCTCACGCCTGTAATCCTAGCATTTGGGAGGCCAAGGTGGGTGGATCATCTGAGGTCAGGAGTTCAAGACCAGTCTGGCCATCATGGTGAGGTGAAACCCCATCTTTATTTAAAAAAATTTTGGGGGGGCTGGGCGCTGTGGCTCTTGCCTATAATCCCAGCACTTTGGGAGGCCGAGGTGGGTGGATCATGAAGTCAAGAGATCGAGACCATCCTGGTCAACAAGGTGAAACCTCGTCTCTACTAAAAATACAAAAATTAGCTGGGTATGGTGGTGCGCGCCTGTAGTCCCAGCTACTTGGGAGGCTGAGGCAGGAGAATTGCTTGAACTCAGGAGGTGGAGGTTGCGGTGAGCCAAGATCACGCCTATAATCCCAGCACTTTGGGAGGCCGAGGCGGGTGGATCACGAGGTAAAGAGATCGAGACCATCCTGGTCAACAAGGTGAAACCCCATCACTACTAAAAATACAAAAATTACCTAGGCATGGTGGTGCGCGCCTGTAGTTCCAGCTACTCGAGAGGTTGAGGCAGGAGAATTGCTTGAACCAAGGAGGCAGAGGTTGCGGTGAGCCGAGATCGCGCCATTGCACTCCAGTCTGGGTAACAAGAGCGAAACTCTGTCTCAAAAAAAAAAAAAAAAAAGAAAGAAAGAAAGAAAAAAAGAAAGAAAGAAAAAAAGAAATCTAACCTCAATTTCATGACTTGAAAAAAATCCTACTGTATCAAAACTAACATTTTCAAAAATGATAGGAAGATTCTGACCCATTTTTTGTGAATAACAAAAATAGGACACTATACATAGAGAAAAACTTCATAAATGTAATAAATTTGGAAAGACTTCAGACAGTGAATCTTCACTAATCATCAGAAATTTATACTGGAAGAGACGTTAAAATTATATAACTGGGACAACACATTTAACCAGAGTCAAACTCAACTAAAGATCAATAAAAATACCTGAGAGAAACCTTAAAAATATTCTGTGCGTAGCAAAGTTCTCGTCCAAAATTCAATCTTTGGGAATCATCAGAATATTAATTTTAAAATAAAATCTTACAAATTTTATGAGTGATGACATTCCAGCTTTACCACTATCAGAGTATTTAAATATTATGAACATTGAAAAGCCTGTGACCAATGCCTTACCAAGCATCACATAATGTATACTGCAGTGAATTCTTATAAATCTAATATATGTGAAAAGGCTTTTTATTTAAAACCCCTTTATTTTCTCAAATAATTCTTGCTAGAGAGAAACCTTCCATATGTAGGGATATGAGAGAAACATATTGCACAGATTTTAACTGACAGACGTTGCCTTAAAGATGATTGATGGTAGAAGTGAGACTATTGGAAATTTGATAGTTTTACTTTCCTTAGGGTTCATATAAAAGCGAATAGACCCTCCTATCAAACACCACTGGCACTATTGCAAAATTATTCCTCAGATAAAAAAAGTCAGTGGTCTTCTAGAGTATATATGTTACAGGGTTTGTTATCCAGACTTGACAGACTGAACATTAAGAAACAGAAAACACACTTTGGGAGGCCAAGGCGGGAGAATCACAAGGTCAGGAGATCGAGACCATCCTGGCCAACGTGGTGAAACCCCGTCTCTACTAAAAATACAAAAATTAGCTGGGCATGGTGGCACGTGCCTGTAATCCCAGCTACTCAGGAGGCTGAGGCAGGAGAATTGCTTGAACCCAGGAGGAGGAGGTTGCAGTGAGCTGAGATTGCACCACTGCACTCCAGTCTGGCGCCTGGCGACGGAGTGAGACTCTGTCTCAAAAGAAAGAAAGAAAGAAAGAAAGAAACAGAAAAAAAACGAAAGAGCCATATATATCATATATATATGATATATATACTTTACATATATGTAATATATATAATATATTATATATAATATATACATATATACAGTTTTAAATAAAATATTCTTTTTGATTACTCTTGGATAAATGTAAAGTGACTTTGTAATTATATTTAAAAATGAATAACAAGTGAATTAATAACAAATATCACACTATATAGTTTTCAAAAGTATGTAAGTTTTACCTTTCATCTCAAATATAGTCATTGTTGGTTAGAGACTCGGACTCAAGTCATAGGCTTATTTCAGTATTTATATCACCTCAGAAGACTTATTTGAGAGCAAGCCTTCTGTACTTGAAGTTGATCTGAAATATGTAAGAACTGATGATGTGTTTGCAAACAATGTGAAGTAAATTGAATTTAATGTCGAATACTTCTAAGCATTCACTTAATAAAGCCGCTGTTAAGAATTAAAAATAAAATAAAGTAACACATGTGTAAAGAACAACACACTATTTTCAAAAAGTCATTGCTTTTTAAAAACAGCAATGGTTGGTTACATCACATGCTTCACGAGTCTGTCTATCATCCGCTGCAGATCTGGTTCCACTGAGATTCTTTTTTTTTTTTTGAGACGGAGTTTTGCTCTTGTTACCCAGACTGGAGTGCAATGGCACAATCTCGGCTCAACGCAACCTTTGCCTTCTGTGTTCAAGCAATTCTCCAATTCTCCTGCCTCAGCCTCCAGAGTAACTGGCATTACAGGCGCACACCACCATGCCCAGCTAATTTTTGTATTTTTAGTAGAGATGGGGTTTCACCTCGTTGACCAGGATGGTCTCGATCTCTTGACCTCGTGATCCACCCGCCTCGGCCTCCCAAAGTGCTGGGATTATAGGCGTGAGCCACCGCGCCCGGCCGAGACTCTCTTAAGCAAAAAATCGAGTCTCTGCGTCCAGGGTGCATGGGGACCACCAAGGGTATGGTGTTCTGCTGCGTGTCAGTGAGGAAGGGCACATTCGGCACGTACAGAGTTTTGTGTTTCACATTCCAGTTTGTTTCTGATACAGACGACTGCAGTCCTTAAATCGTTTAAATTAAATTCTAACTGGAGGAGACATCCCGGGATGCAACCATCGCCTTCCACTGACCTCCCACCAAGCTCCAGGTTCCCAGACCGCTGAGTCCTGCTCGCCTCAGTGACAGGACTCGTGCCTCCAACCCTTGCAAAAAGTTTTTGACCCAAACAGGTTTCACTTTGTTAAAACTCATCATCTCAGCTTGCAATAGAAGTGGCCCATATAACTCTAAATTTTCACCTTCACCTTAACCTTTAAGCTTCAAACCTCAATGTTTGAAGCATTAACTTAAAATAGGAAGCCATGCTGCTTCATGGGCTCAGAGAGAATTAGTTCTAAACACGGAAGAAAAACATGGACTGAAAGCAATGGGATGGGCAGCAGGTACGGACTGGGCTCGGTCGGGGTCCGGCTCCCCTGGGTCCAACCCTAGAGAGGCTGACAACCCCTGTCCAAACCAGGTCCCGCTCCACGCCCCACCCGCTTCCGGTCGAGCCCCGCCCTTGCCCCGCCCCGCTCCACCTCAGCCCCGCCCCGCTCCACCCCAGCCCCACTTCCTCCTCAGGCTGCCCCGCCCCTCCAGCGGCACGCACGCACAGTTTCCTGCACACCCGGAAGTGGATCATCCGGAGCGGCGGGTGCACCTGCAGTTACTTTCCGTCTTTCTTGTTTAAACCTTCCCTTCTCAGTCCGTCGTCCTGCACACCCCAAGTTTAGGGGTCGCTGCAAACGTTAAAATCCCCGCACCCGCGCGTGCTTCCCGCGGTAAGTCCCGAGGCCGCCGCAAGACGCTCAGAACCTGACCCCTAGCTGCCGGGTCGGGGGGCGGGGGTCCGTGTTTGTTTCCGGTTAAAACTGTCCCGGGTCGCTTCCGGTCTTACTGTCTTTGGGCGCTGTAGCCGCCGCTCGCCGCGTTTTGTTTTTTGTTTTTTCCTGCTAAAAACACATCACCGACCTCCTTGCCTGCCCCACGCCGTTTAAAGTTTTGGCAGAGGGATTTGTGAGGTGGATTCAAACGCTTAGCGCCTGTCTCTCCCTCAGTCTCGCCCCTCGACCCTCAGGATACAGCACCGGATGCGCCGTTCCTAGTGCAGCCCTGGGACGGCGGATTCGTTCCCTGGGTTTCTGCAGAGCTCCCCTCCCTCCTGAGTCCTCACTCCTCCCCTCCAATCCTCAGGGCCCTCCCGGCCTCCCCAGGCACCGCTTCCGAGGGACCTCTGATCCCTGTGTGGGAGGCGACCTGCCCCTGTGGCACCCAGTCCTAAATTCCATGCCAGTCAAAAGTGTGCTGTCCTGGGTAGCTGACCTCTTACTCCATCCATGTGAATGGGATGAGGGAACGACGGCGATTTGGAGAAAGAGAGGGAGGGAGACCGAGGGAGAAAAGGAAAAACAGGGAGAGAGAAAAGATGAATGTCCACAAAGAGGCTGCAAAACAGAAGATGTGGGGGCTCCTGCAAAGAGGCAGGAAGAGCAAAGAGCTAGAGAAAGTAGTGGGGTATGGGCGAGGAAAGAAAATTGAGAAATGAAGAGACAAGGTAGGATCTCCAGAGAGATGAAGGGGACCAACATGGGGAGAGGAGCCCTTGGTTAACAGAATTGGAGGTAGCATGGAAGAGAGATGAAAGTGTTGGAGGAGCTGGGTGCAGGGACAGAAAGAAGGGGTTAGGGGTGACAGAGCAGAGGGAGAAACAAAGGGAGCAAGCTCCGTGACCTGGGAGTGCCATAGAATGGGGCAGAAGGGTGCCGGCGCGGTGGCTCACGCCTGTAATCCCAGCACTTCGGGAGGCCGAGGCGGGTGGATCATGAGGTCAAGAGATCGAGACCATCTGGTCAACATGGTGAAACCCCGTCTCTACTAAAAATACAAAAAATTAGCTGGGCATGGTGGCGCGTGCCTGTAATCCCAGCTACTCGGGAGGCTGAGGCAGGAGAATTGCTTGAACTCAGGAGGTGGAGGTGGCGGTGAGCCGAGATTGCGCCATTGCACTCCAGCCTGGGTAACAAGAGTGAAACTCCATCTCAAAAAAAAAGAATGGGGCAGAAGGGATGCCACAGGGAAGGCCAGAATGTAGCAGGAGGAGGGGAAGAAATATGTGGAGATGAGGGATAATAAAAAAAGATTGGGGTGAGGCCAGGTGTGGTGGCTCACGCCTGCAATCCCAGCACTTTGGGAAGCTGAGCGGGTGGATCACCTAAGGTCGGGAGTTCGAGAACAGCCTGACCAACATGGAGAAACACTGACTCTACTAAAAATACAAAATTAGCCCAGCATGGTGGCACATGCCTGTAATCCCAGCTACTCGGGAGGCTGAGGCAGGAGAATTGCTTGAACCCGGGGGGCGGAGGTTGCGGTAAGCCGAGATCGTGCCATTGCACTCCAGCCTGGGCAACAAGAGTGAAACTCCGTCTCAAAAAAAAAAAAAAAAAAAGATTGGGTGAATGCAACAGAAAGTGAAAGGTTTCAAGAGTGAGGCATAATAGATGTAGGAAAATAAATAGAAGAAGATAAAGAGAAGGGGAGGAAAGAAGGGAAATAAGCAAAACCTGAGAGGTGGGAAAACACGGGAAAGGATAAACAGAGGAGAGAAACATGTAGTAAATACACAGCCATAAACACAGTGGAGGTGGAAAGGAACCCAGATCCTAATGAATGTGTATTGTTTAGATAAAGATGATAGAAATTGTGATGTATTCATTCGTGCTTTATAATCTATTTAAAAATTGCTTGTTTCTGCAGATGAGAATGAAAATTGTTAAACGTATTCCTATAAGGCTTGTGCATTTTATAGTTATTTGTGTCGGAAGATCAGTTCCTTCTGCAGTCTCTAGCCAAAGGATAGAGACTTGAGTCAGTCCGTTTGTGAGTTTCTCTTTTCCCTTTTCCTGGCATGGGAAGCAGGAGGTGAAATGAGATAAGACATTAATGAGTCTGACTTAGTACCTTTTAAAAGGAGTATTGCCGGGCACGGTGGCTCACGCCTATAATCCCAGCACTTTGGGAGGCCGCAGCAGGTGGATCACGAGGTCAAGAAATCGAGACCATCCTGGTCAACAAGGTGAAACCCCGTCTCTACTAAAAATATGAAAATTAGGTGGGCATGGTGGCACGCGCCTGTAGTCCCAGCTACTCCGGAAGCTGAGGCAGAATTGCTTGAACCCAGAAGGCGGAGGTTGCGGTGAGCCGAGATCTTGCCATTGCACTCCAGCCTGGGTAACAAGAGCGAAACTCCGTCTCAAAAAAAAAAAAAATAATAAATAAATAAATAAATAAAAGGAATATTAAGAGTTGTATTTTTTTTCCTTTGAATGAATTCACTTTTGGGGGGATTTGTCTTACATGAATTTATTGTTCTTTTTCAAGCATATTGTGATAAATCTTACTTTATTGAGTTTCTTAGTTTATTTTCCACAAATAGTCCTTGACTTCTGAAATAGCTTTGGTGGCATCCTGTAACCAGCTCGTGCTTTTCTTTTCTACATATGAGGTAGCCTCAGTTTTCGTTTTTGTTTTTACTTTGACCTCAGAAGTCATAAGGTTAAAACCATTTTTTTCCAAATTGTTTTTTCTTTTTAATATACTGTATCTGGTTCAGATTAGAAGCCCTGTATTCTTTCTACTCTTTTATCATATGTTGGAGACATCCTTTAGCACATAGTAAATGATTTGAGACTATTTCAGGATGTATTTGGTGAGGATGTCCGTGATCCTAACATCAGAATCTGGTTGAGTGAGTTCGTCTAGTATCCAACAGCTTCTTTCCTTCCTTTAATGAGATTTGTTAAATTAGTGGGTTGTGAACTGCAAAGTAGATGTTCTATTCAAGTCTGTCTTGCCTTTCTCTGGAAATGTGGAAGGATGGACTGGATTAATTTTGAATGTTATTGCAAAAGAGCCCATCTATTTATGGTGAAGAAATTTTCTCAGTTTATTTTCCTAGTGGAAACCATCTTTCAGAGTTTTCTGACCCCGAATCTGCGTGTTCATCATTTTAGAGTTTTGAAGTATTTCACTAGTACTTTGGAAAAAGAAGAAGTAAATGCTTGGGATAAATATTATCATCATGAAAAAGTTTCCTTTGTTCAAGCATATGAAAGATGATCCTGGAATTTTTTAATTGGAAAGGAAATGACAAGAATAAACTCTGCTCACTGCCCCATTATGTCCACCCTTTCAAAATTCAGTTACATGTGGTTCTGCATACTCAACTCAGATGTTCTCAGGGTAACTTGGTGAAATGACTTGACTTCCTTTCTGGGCTTCACATAACCCACCTTCAACATGGAAATGATGGACGAAGCCAGGAATTCTGAGTCTGGGAGACAGTGATTCCTGAAGTGATTGGCAAAATGAGGTGTATGTGTAGAATTTTTCTGCAAGAAAGATACCAGTTTGAAATTGGAAGCTTAAATGGGTTTGAGCCCAACAATAATGTTAAAAAAAAAAAAAAAAACGGCTGGGCGCGGTGTCTCATGCCTATAATCCCAGCACTTTGGGAGGCCGAGGCGGGTGGATCACGAGGTCAAGAGATCGAGACCATCCTGGTCAACAAGGTGAAACCCCGTCTCTACTATAAATACAAAAATTAGCTGGACATGGTGCGTGCCTGTAATCCCAGCTACTTGGGAGGCTGAGGCAGGAGAATTGCAGGAGGCGGAGGTTGCGGTGAGCCGAGATCGCGCCATTGCACTCCAGTCTGGGTAACAACAGCGAAACTCCGTCTCAAAAAAACAAAAAAATTATGATAGAAAAACTGTCTCTCAGGAGTTCTCTCCATGCATCGGGAGTAAATCTGAAGTCAGATGACATCATTTGTTGCCATCGAACTCTCCACTGGCTTCTTGTCACCCTCAGGAAAAAATCTAGGCTCCTGGATAGGACAGTGAAAAGCACAGACAACAGAAGCAAATAGACAGATTTGACTTCATCAAATTTAAAAACGTTTGTACACCAAAGAACACTATCAATAAAGTGAAAAGGCAACCCTCAGAATGGGAGAAATATATGCAAATCATATTTCTGATAAGGGATTAATATTCAGAATATATAAAGAACGCCTTCAAGTCAACAACACCAAACAACACAATTAAAAAATGGGCAAAAAATGAAAAAAAAAAACAAAAAACGGGCAATAGACTTGAATAGAAATTTCTCCAAAGCACATATGCAGATGACCAATAAGAACATGAAAAGATGCACAGTATCAATAATCATTAGGGAACTGCAAATCAAAACCTCAGTGAGATACCACTTAGGATTACTATCATCAAAACAGAAGATAAGTGTTGGCAAGGATGTGGATAAATTGAATCCCTTGTGCGCTGCTGATGGGGATGTAAAATAATGCAGCATCTGTGGAAAATAGTATGGCAATTTCGTTTAAAAATTAAGCATAGAATACCATATTATCCAGCAGTTTCTGGATATATACCCAAAGGAGTTGAAAATAGAAACTCGTGGGCCAGGCGTGGTGGCTCACGCCTGTAATCCCAGCACTTTGGGAGGCTGAGGCGGGTGGATCATGAGGTCAAGAGATCGAGACCATCCTGATCACCATGGTGAAACCCCGTCTCTACTACAAATACAAAAAATTAGCTGGGCATGGTGGCGCACGCCTGTAATCCCAGCTACTCAGGAGGCTGAGGCAGGAGAATTGCCTGAACCCAGGAGGCGGAGGTTGCAGTGAGCCGAGATCGTGCCATTGCACTCCAGCCTGGGTAACAAAAGCGAAACTCCATCTGAAAAAAAAAAAATAGAAATTCTTACAGATATTTGTATACCTGCATTCATAGCAGTGTTATTGGCAGTAGCTAAAAGAAGCAATTCAAATGTCCATTGATGGATGAATGGTTATATGATATATGCATACAGTGGAACATTATTCAGCTTTAAAACGTATGAATATGATATACACATAGAGTGGAACATTATTCAGCTTTAAAAAGGAAGGAAATTCTGAAATATCGTACAACATGGGCGAAGCTTGGGCTTATCCCTGCTAAGTGAAGGAAGACATTATGCTAAGTGAAATAAGCCAGATGCAAAAGGGCAAATATTTGTCTCTTTCCACTTATATGAGGTTCTGAGAATCGTCTCACCAGAGGCTTTTCTGGCCCTCCCATTTAACATTCTAGCCACACCCCCTTTCCCCACCCCTAGCCTAAAATGCCTGCTTTGCCTGACGTTGCAGTGAGTTGAGATTGTGCCACTGCACTCCAGCCTGGGCAACAAGAGCAAAATGCCATCTAAAAAAATATATAAATAAATAAAAAATAAAATACATTGTTTCATAAATACATTTTAGAATTATTTTACTCTTGGCTAGGCACGTTGGCTCACGCCTGTAATCCCAACACTTTGGGAGGCCGAGGTGGGTGGATCACAAGGTCAAGAGATTGAGACCATCCTAGTCACCATGGTGAAACCCCGTCTCTACTAAAAATACAAAAATTAGCTGGGCATGGTGGCGCGCGCCTGTAATCCCAGCTACTCGGGAGGCTGAGGCAGGAGAATTGCCTGAACCCAGGATGCGGAGGTTGCGGTGAGCCGAGATCGCGCCATTGCACTCCAGTCTGTGTAACAAGAGCGAAACTCCGTCTCAAAAAAAAAAAATCTTTGAAAATCATCATGTTTCTTTTCCCCCGAGTTTACTGTTGGTACTGGTTGATTGCTGTTGTGCTTCTTTGTTTATTTCTCTCAATTTAGTGTGATTTTTTAATTTATATATTTTAGGTGTACAACATATTTTAATGTACATATACATAGTAAAATGATTATTATAGTCAAGCAAATTAACATGTCAATTCACATACTTTTTAAATTTGTTGTGCTAAGAAGCCCTAAAATCTACTCTCTCAGCAAATTTTAAGTATGCAATATTATTAACTATAGTCCTCCTGCTCTACATGAGCTCTCCAGATTTATTCAACATATGTAACTGCAACTTTGTACGCTTTGACCAACATCTTCTCATTTCCTCCCTTCCCTGCCTCTGGTAACTACCATTCTACTCTCTGTGTTTAACTCCATTTAGATTCCACATGTAAGAGATGCACCATTTTTTTTTCCTGTGTCTGGCTTATTTCACCTAGCGTAAGGTCTGTCAGGTTCCTCTATGTTGTCACCAATGGCAGTATCTCCTGTTTTGAGGCTGAGTACTTACAGTATGCTGCAATTTCATTATTCATCTATCAGTGGGCACGTAGGTTGTTGCCATATCTTGTTTATGGTGAATAATCCTGCTGTGAATGTGGAAGTGCAGATATCTGTATAACATACCGATTTCCTTTTCTTTTCTTTTTTTCTGAGATGGAGTCTTACTTTGTCGCCCAGGCTGGGAGTGCAGTGGCATGATCTCGACTCACTGCAACCTCCGCCTCCCAGGTTCAAGCGATTTTTCTGCCTCAGCCACCCAAGTAGCTGGGACTACAGGTGCATGCCACCACGCCTGGCTAATTTTTTGTATTTTTAGTAGAGACAGCGTTTCACTGTGTTAGCCAGGATGGTTTCAATCTCCTGACCTCGTGATACACCCGCCTCAGCCTTGCAAAGTGCTGGGATTACAGGGGTGAGCCACTGTACCTGGCCCCTGATTTCATTTTCATTGGTCATATACCCAACAGGGATTGCTGGGTCATGCGGTAGTTATAGTTTTAATTTTCGGGGGACTTAATGCATTTTTCCGTAATGGCTCTACCAGTTTGCATTCCTGCTTTACACCCTTGCCAACACTTATTTCCTTTTTGATAATAGCCCTCCTAACAGGTATAATACGATATTTCATTATAGTTTTAATTTAAATGTCCCTGATCATTAGTGATGTTGAGCACCTTTTCATGTACCTGTTGATCATTCATTTGTCTTTTTTGGAGAAATGTATATTCACGTTCTTTATCCAATATTTGCATTATTATTTTTTCTTTTTTTTTGCTGTTGAGTTGTATGAGTTTCTTATATTATTTGGATACTAACCCCTTATCAGATATGTGACTTGCAGATATTTTCTCCCACTCTCTAGACTACCTTTTTATTTTGTTGATAGTTTTCTTCGCTGTACAGAAGCTTTTTGGTCTGATGTTTAGTTTTGCTTTCATTACCTAAGGTTTTGGTTGATATTGAAAAATTCATTGTTGGCTGGGCGAAATGGCTCACACCTGTAATCCTAGCACTTTGGGAGGCCGAGGTGGGTGGATCACCTAGGTCAGGAGTTCAAGACCAGCCTGGCCGTCATGGTGAAACCCCATCTTTAAAAAAAAAAAAAATTATTGCCAAAGTCAGTATTGAGGAGTTTTTCTGCTGTCTTTTCTTCTAGGAGTTTTACAGTTTCAGGTTTACATTTCTGTCTTTAATCCATTTTGAGTTTATTTTTGTTACGGTATAAAAAATAAGGATCCAGTTTCATTCTTTTGTATGTGGATATCAAGTTTTCTCATTATTATTTATTGAAGAGACTATCTTTTCTCTATGTTGCCTTCCTGGTGGCCTTGGCAAAAATTAGCCGACTATATATGCTTGGGTGTTTCTCTGGGGTCTAGATTCTCTTCTGCTGTTGTGTGTGTCTCTTTTTATTCCAGTATTACACTGTTTTCACTACTATAGCTATGTAATCTTAATCTCCACTTATAGTTCCTCAGAGTTCTTAGTTTTTCTGTGCTTGCCTCAATTGTTATCCCTTACTTTTGGTAGCAGCTGCTAATACATTTGCCTTTAACGGTTTTTTTTTTTTTTTTTTTTGAGATGGAGTTTCACTGTTGTTACCCAGGCTGGAGTGCAATGGCACAATCTTGGCTCACTGCAATGCCTCCTGGGTTCAAGCAATTCTCCTGCCTCGGCCTCCCGAGCAGCTGGGACTACAGGCGCGCACCACCACGCCCAGCTAATTTTTGTATTTTTAGTAGAGAAGGGGTTTCACCTTGTTGACCAGGATGGTCTCGATCTCTTGACCTCGAGATCCACCCACCTCGGCCTCCCAAAGTGCTGGGATTATAGGTGTGAGCCACCTCGCCCAGCCTAACTGTTTTTGATAAAGGACCCTTGGCTAGCATCTCAACCTAGGTAGAGTTCTGAGTTAGACCAAATAAAGGCAAACCCTTTGAGCCAGTCCTTTAGGGAGCCCCAGGCAAATAAAAAATATAACCACATGTTTTGAGTGTAGTTCCTTCTGTCTCCTCTGGTCTGGAAACCTATGCCAGGTTTGTGGGCTGCTTAGCTGGGGAAGAGGCAATACCGGTCAGTAGAAATTAAAACAGCTGTCTTTCTCTTGGTTAATAGTACTCCCAGGCCAGGTGAGGTGGCTCATGCCTGTAATCCTAGCACTTTGGAAGGCCAAGGCAGGTGGAGCACAAGGTCAGGAGTTCGAGACCAGCCTGGCCAAAATGTTGAAACCCCGTCTCTACTAAAAATACTAAAATTAGCTGGGCGCAGTGGCATGCACCTGTAATCCCAGCTACTCAGGAGGCTGAGGCAGGAGAATCGCTTGAACCTGGGAGGCGGAGGTTGCAGTGAGCCAAGATTGCGCCTTTGCACTCCAGCCCGGGTGAGACTCTGTCTCAAAAAAGAGAAAAAAAAGTACTCCCAGTTGCTAGAATCCTTTGATTAATTTCCAAAGTTCTTATAAAGTTGATTCTGACAGTTTTTGCAAATTCGTTTTCTGACTTTATAGCAGAGGCCCATTTAGGATCCCTTACTTCTCCATTTTTGATGTCATAATTATGTATTGTCAACCTCTATAACAGTACCTATTTGTCTGAACCTCTTATTTAAAAGCAGTGATTCTCAGCATGTTTTGCAGTTCTCATATTGCACGCCCCTTCTGAAGCATAAGTTCTTTGTTTTGTTCTTGTGGGTAAGTTCTTTAGAATGCCACAGTTACATGTATAATAAAATAAACCTGGATTTCTACTATTTACTGCTGGATTTGTCCTTAGATTTATTTTTTTATTAACAGATGACTCATTTTTGTATATATTCTGGAATACAACTGTAGTACACTAATTGTCTTTTTTTTTTTTTTTTTTTTTGAGACGGAGTTTTGCTCTTGTTACCCAGGCTGGAGTGCAATGGCATGATCTCGGCTCACCACAACCTCCGCCTCCTGGGTTCAGGCAATTCTCCTGCCTCAGCATCCTGAGCAGCTGGGATTACAGGCGCGTGCCACCATGCCCAGCTAATTTTTTGTATTTTTAGTAGAGACGGGGTATCACCATGTTGACCAGGATGGTCTCGATCTCTTGACCTCGTGATCCACCTGCCTCGGCCTCCCAAAGTGCTGGGATTTCAGACGTGAGCCACCGCACTCAGCTGTTTTTTTTTTTTTTTTAAGATAGAGTCTCAAAAAAACTCTGTCGCCCAGGCTGGAGTGCAAAGGGGCAATCTTGGCTCACTGCAACCTCCGTCTCCCAGGTTCAAGAGATTCTCCTGCCTCAGCCTCCTGAGCAGCTGGGATTACAGGCACCCACCAACGCGCCCAGCTAATTTTTTTGTATTTTTAGTAGAGATGGGGTTTCACCATGTTGGCCAGGCTGATTTCAAGTTCCTTACCTCAAATGATCCACCCACCTTGGCCTCCCAAAGTGCTAGGATTACAGGCATGAGCCACCACGCCCAGCCCACTAATTGTTAATGTTGCGGAATACCTATTCTGCTTAGGTATAGTTTTGTTAACAGATATTCAAAATAATGGGTTTTTTTCAGTCTTAATATTGTATATAATAATTACACAGTAAATAGCTTTAATATAATATATATTTCTTCTTAAATGTGAGAGACCCATATGTCTACTGTGAGTTGGTATGTGTTCTGCAGTGCCAGTGGAAAAATTCTCTCCTTTCCAGGCTATTGTAACTTTTGATCACAGAATGTTTAAACCTACGCTTTTCTGAAAATGCTTTGAGTGATGTAATCACCCTTCTTTTATTGAAGAATCCTATTTCCTTTGTGTTTATAAACATTTGCACCCCATGGTTAAGAAGTTTGATAACTGTTCATTGTAGATACTTTGGTGTAATACTGTGTTGTCTAAATAAAACATCTATCTTTCAGCCTTCAAAAGCCCATGATTCTTTGTCTTTCAGAGAGCTCTACTCCATGTGGGATCAGTGGAATTATCAGTAAAAGAGGACATTAGTAAAGGAGAATTATTCCAAACATTGATATTGGAAAGACATGAAATTCATGACATTGATGACTTTCATTTCAGGGATGTCCATCAAAATATGCAGGAGTTTGAGAGTCATTTGGTATATGAGGAAAAGAATTATGAAGGAATGCCTACAGCTCACGATACAAGTCTCACTGGTAGAAATGATCGACAACATAACAGATCCTGGATTTCCTTTCAAACGCAAAATGTTTCTTTCTTTTTTTTTTTTTTTGAGACGCAGTTTCGCTCTTGTTACCCAGGCTGGAGTGCAATGGCGCGATCTCGGCTCACCGCAACCTCCGCCTCCTGGGTTCAGGCAATTCTCCTGCCTCAGCCTCCCGAGTAGCTGGGACTACAGGCACGTGCCACCATGCCCATCTAATTTTTTGTATTTTTAGTAGAGACGGGGTTTCACCATGTTAACCAGGATGGTCTCGATCTCTTGACCTCATGATCCACCCGCCTCGGCCTCCCAAAGTGCTGGGATTATAGGCGTGAGCCACCGCTCCCGGCTGCAAAATGTTTCTGTAAGAAGTGCATTCCAATATTGTAAACCTGAGAAGTCCTTATAAGGAATAAGGAACCAGAAAATAACTGAAACAAGTGTATTAAATATTTGGAAAATGGGCTTGAATTAAGCTTTCTGTCACATGTGGCTGAAATTCAGAGATTTCAAACTGAAGATAAAACTTTTGAATGTGAGCAAGTTGAGAAGGCTAACAAAAATCATTCCTCAGTTTCAGCCCTTCAAATAATTCTTCCCCGTTTCAAAACCCACATTTGTAATAAAAATGGGAACGTTTTTATGCACCCTTCATTACTTACACAATACCAGAAAACACACATTGGAGAAAAACCTTACAAATGTAATGAATATGGGAAAGCTTTTAGCCAATGTTCAGTCTTAGCGAATCATCAAAGAATTCATTCTGAGCAGCGACCTTACAAATGTGATGAGTGTGGCAAGGCTCTTAACACGTTCTCAAACCTCGCTAGGCATGAGAGAATCCATACTGGAGAGAAACCGTGTAAGTGTAATGTATGTGGTAAGGATTTTATGAGACATTCACATCTTTTGGGTCGTGAGAGAATTCACACCGGAGAGAAACCTTACAAATGTAATGAGTGTGGCAAGGCGTTTTCTGAGCATTCAAACCTTACTCAACATAAGAGAATCCATACTGGAGAGAAGCCTTACAAATGTAATGAGTGTGGTAAGGATTTTATCACACGTTCACACCTTTGGGGCCATTTAAGGATTCATACTGGAGGGAAACCTTACAAATGTTATGAGTGTGGCAAAATGGGAGCTCAAACCTTACTCAAGAAAATTCATACTGGAGAGAAACCGTATAAATGAAACGTGGCCTTTAGTCAGAATTCAGGTCTTACAGTTCATCAAATAATTCACACAGGGGAGAAACCTTACAAGTGTAATGAATGTGGTAAAACCTTTAAGCAGTACTGAAGTCTTAGACACCAGAATATACATGAAACACAAATGTAATGTATGTGGCATGAAAACACAAATGTTTTCACAAATGTATGTGGTAAGGTTTTTTTTGTGGTAAGATTTTTGTCAAGTGTTGACATCTTTGGAACAATGAAGGAATTTATACTGGAGAGAAATCTTAAAAATGTATTGAATGCATCGACTCATCGGCGCTGTCATGGTGGGTGTGCTGAAGAAGAACACTGGCCTTGTGGGATTGGCTGTGTGCAATACTCCACACGAGAGGCTAAGAATATTGTACACAGGGCTGGGCGCGGTGGCTCACGCCTATAATCCCAGCACTTCAGGAGGCCGAGGCGGGATCACGAGGTCAAGAGATCAAGACCATCCTGGTCAACAAGTGAAACCCCGTCTCTACTAAAAATACAAAAATTGGCTGGCCATGGTGGTGCGTGCCTGTAATTCCAGCTACTCAGGAGGCTGAGGCAGGAGAATTGCTTGAACCCAAAAGGCGGAGGTTGTGGTGAGCCGAGATCGCGCCATTGCACTCCAGCCTGGGTAACAACAGTGAAACTCCGTCTCAAAAAAAAAAAAAAAAAGGGGAAAGAAAATTAAAAGGCTATGGGCCAGAAAACTAGCTTACACAAATACAACAAAAGGAAAAGTTTTTCCAAGTACCTCTATGCAATGGGAAATACTTCTTTCAAGTACCAAGTAAATTTCTTCAACTGTACAATGTATTCTAATTTGATGGTTTTCAAATATAGTAACAACAAAACATAATAAAATTAAGACTATAAGAAAACAGAGTAAATGGTATAATTCAAATAATGACTGAAACAAAATGGCATTATGGATTTTGTAATCAATATATAACTATATATTTAAATTTTACTTTACATCCATAAGATCACAGTTAAGGAGGTTAACCATAATTTCAAATTTTATTACCAGTCACTTGTGCTATTTTATCACATTTGAAAATATCACTCTTATGTTTTACCTCAAACAGTGATCTCTAAATTTGTTTAGACCATAATAATTAAGGACCTTCTCTTTTCTTCAGGATAATTTAAAAAAATGAATGATATTTTGAACATACTACTAAAGAAACTTTACTTTTTTATTATGTCCTCTACATTGAAGAGCTGTGGGAATTTTTCTCATTAATTCTCAAATCTTCCCATGATGTCTGTGTTCATAGAAATATCATCTTCGAAATAATTTGGGTGACTACTTTACAAATCAAAAATGTATTCAAATGACTGAATTATCATAATCACTAATTTTAACAGTTTCCTAGATATTTTCTATATCAGTTTTCTTATGTCAATAATGTGAACACGCTCTTGATAGAACAGAATATTTAATTACATCAGTTTCCCATCAACCCACCAGAATCACTTAATAATGGTACTGGCCATTTCCGCTGATCGGCAGGAGGCTGTACCTCTACTGGCTCCCATGTTTTCCGCTGCACCATTATTCTTGCCAGACTTAGTTCATGCTCAGCCTGAAGAATCACCTCTTCTAACTGAAGAACATCAAGAACATCCTCAAGAACATCAAGAATCTTTGTGTACAATATTATTACTATTTTTTTTTTGAGATGGAGTTTCGCTGTTGTTACCCAGGCTGGAGTGCAATGGCGCGATCTCGGCTCACCTCAACCTCCGCCTCCTGGGTTCAAGCAATTCTCCTGCCTCAGCCTCCTGAGTAGCTGGGATTACAGGCACGCACCACCACGCCCAGCTAATTTTTGTATTTTTAGTAGAGACGGGGTTTCACCTTGTTGACCAGGATGGTCTCGATCTTTTGACCTCGTGATCCACCCGCCTTGGCCTCCCAAAGTGCTGGGATTACAGGCTTGAGCCACCGCGCCCGGCCAAATCAGTGTTTTATATTAATATTTTAGGACATGACATGAGATAGTTCAATAATTGTGGTGATAGATGCCATCATATTTTGTTCCTGGCATAAAAGAAAACGAGTCTCTCGTTTGTCATTATAATATTGAGCCAACCTTGTGTTAAGTTACGCTTGTCACGGGCCAGGTTTACTATACTGCGATCAGAGCATCTACGTTTTGTTAAGATCTCACAAGCTTTGTACATAATTGGTATTGGCCTATAGAATAAATCTTTACATGTAAATGGAAAGTTATTACAACCACAGTTATAAAATAATTTGTAGTCATTGTTTCTAAGAATTTCAAGGGCGGTGACAGCTTTTGGGTGGAACACTTTCATTGATGTTGGAAACTTGTTTACTGTCTTCACAGTGTGATATTATATTCAGGTTGTAACCATTGGAGGAAACAGGAATAAGATTACGGGACTTCGACCGGGCGCTGTGGCTCAAGCTTGTAATCCCAGCACTTTGGGAGGCCGAGATGGGTGGATCATGAAGTCAAGAGATTGAGACCATCCTGGTCAACATGGTGAAACCCTGTCTACTAAAAATACAAAAAATTAGCTGGGCATGGTGGCACGTGCCTGTAATCCCAGCTACTCAGGAGGCTGAGACGGGAGAATTGCCTGAACCCAGGAGGCAGAGGTTATGGTGAGCCGAGATTGCGCCATTGCACTCCAGTCTGGGTAACAAGAGCGAAACTCCATCTCAAAAAAAAAAAAAAAAGATTACGGGACTTCTCTGTATAATCTTTGTACCTTTTTGTGCATCTAAAATTATTTTTTCCTTTTTTCTTTTTTTTTTTAAAGACGGGGCTTCACGTTGGTCAGGCTTGTCTTGAACTCCCGACTTCAGGTGATCTGCCTGCCTTGGCCTCCAGAGTTCTTGGATTACAGGCGTGAGCCTCCACGCCCAGCTTAACTTTTTATTTCTAATTAGTCCCCACATTAGCAGCTGTGTTTTTCATTTGCTTAAAAGATCCTAGAACTAAAAGCAGATGTTCCTGGAGACAGTCAACCAATGATTAGAAGGCTTTGGCTTTGAATTACATTTAAAAATGTCATTTTTGGCCAAGCGCAGTGGCTCACGCCTATGAATTCCAGCACTTTGGGAGGCTGAGGTGGGCGGATCACAAGGACAAGAGATTGAGAACGTCTTGGCCCACAGGGCGAAACTCCATCTTTTCTAAAAATACAAAAATTAGCTGGGCATGGTGGTGCACGCCTGTGGTCCCAGCTATTCTGGAGGCTGAGGCAGGAGAATCGCCTGAACCCGGGAGGCAGAGGTTGCGGTGAGCTGAGGTCACGGCGCTGCATTCCAGCCTGGGCAATAAGAGCAACACTCTATCTCAAAAAACAAAACAAAACAAAAAAGTTTTTATGTTTCCTTATTGTTTTGAATCTTATTAATTTCTGCTCTAATCTTGATTATTTTTTTCCTCCTGCTTGCTTTGGGTTTCTTTCTTTGTTTTTTCCTAGTTTGTGGAAGAAAGAACTTTGAGACCTTTTCTCTAATATAGGCATTTGGTGCTATATATTTCTTGTCAGCACTGCTGATCAAGTACAATTTATTGTGACTTTGGATATCATTTATTGGATGATTTGTGGGTTTTTTTTTTTTTTTTTTTTTGAGACGGAGTTTCGCTGTTGTTACCCAGGCTGGAGTGCAATGGCGCGATCTCGGCTCACCGAAACCTCTGCCTCCTGGGTTCAGGCAATTCTCCTGCCTCAGCCTCCCGAGTAGCTGGATTACAGGCACACGCCACCATGGCTAGCTAAGTTTTGTATTTTTAGTAGAGACGGGGTTTCACCTTGTTGACCAGGATGGTCTCGCTCTCTTGACCTCGTGATCCACCCGCCTCGGCCTCCCAAAAAGTGCTGGGATTATAGGCGTGAGCCACCGCACCCGGCTTTTCTTTTCTTTTTCTTTTTTTCTTTTTTCTTTTTTTGAGACGGAGTTTCGCTGTTTTCACCCAGGCTGGAGTGCAGTGGTACAGTCTCAGCTCACTGTAACCTCTGTCCCATGAGCTCAAGTGATCCTCCCTCCACAGCCTCCCAAGTAACTGAGACCACAAATGCATGCCACCACGCCTGGCTACATTTTTGTATTTTTAGTAGAGATGGGATTTCACCCAGTTGTCCAGGCGGTCTCGAACTCCTAAATTCAAGTAATCTGCCCATCTCAGCCCCCCAAAGTGCTGGATTACAAGCATGAACCACTGTGCCCAGCCCTTTATTGGATTATTACCTTTAACTCTTGTTAGTTTAAAGATTGGCTTAGGGTTTATATTATACACTTTATTTTTATATGTATATTTATTATACTTGTAAATTTTCCTTATTCTTTCTGACTTAATTTTACCTTATGTATGGTATAGACACGTTACCAAAATTTGTTTTCATTTCTAGTCTTTATGTGATGGTTATCACACTATTTACTATTTTTCTATTGATGAATTTTCTATTTCAATGTTCTCTCCCTCTAGTCATGCAAATACCATGCTCTTTTACTTACAAAGACTTGTAACATTATTTAATTACTGGTAGGACTAGCCACCCTCAAGTTTTTTTCTTCTAGCGTTTTCAAAACATATAATTCTATTCAAACATTGCAAAAAAAAAAAAAAACTCTACCCCCAGAAAAAAAATTTGGATGGTTTATCTTTCTATCAAAATTATTTGACTTTTGAATTTTTAAAATCTACATTATTTATATAACTAATCCTTGGTAATTTTTCCTTATACAGGCATTTCATATTTTTGTCATATTTACTCCAATTTTATTTTATGCTTTTTAATTTACAGCTTCCCTTTCATATCAACGTATAATTGGTTGGAATTCATAAACCTGAAGACGTGTGCTCTTTTTGCTAATGTTATATTCCATAGAATGTTTGCTCCATAATTTGTAATAATTTTTTTCATTCATGTCTTGGGTATTGTCTATACATGTACTATGCAAACTGAGTTGGTTTTTCCCCTTTAGTTTTTGAGTGAATTGCCCCTAACGACACCTCAGTCATGTTCACAGTTGAGACAATGTGGGTCCTATAGTGTTCTTTCTGAATTTAGAACGTATCTATGTAAGTCAGACTTTCCAGTTAGTTTGGACTAAGTTGCACACATGGTCTCTAATGACTTTTATTTATTTATTTTATTTTTCTGAGATGAAGTTTTGCTCTTGTCACCCCGGCTGGAGTGCAATGGCATGATCTCAGCTCACTGCAACCTCTGCCTCCCATGTTGGAGTAAGTCTCCTGCCTCAGCCTCCTGAGTAACTGGGACTACAGGCAACCGCCACCATACCAGGCTAATTTTTGTATTTTCAGTAGAGACGGAGGTTCTCCTTGTTGGCCAGGCTGGTCTCCAACTCCTGACCTTAGGTGATCCGCCCACCTGAGCCTCCCAAAGTGCTGAGATTACAGATGTGAGCCACCACCACGCCTGCCATTCCGATGACTTTTAATCTCAGTTCATGGCATCACGCTCTTCATTTTATTTTTTATTTTTTGAGACGGAGTTTCGCTCTTCTTGCCCAGGCTGGAGTGCAATGGCGCGATCTCGGCTCACCGCAACCTCCACCTCCTGGGTTCAGGCAGTTCTCCTGCCTCAGCCTCCCGAGTAGCTGGGAGCTCTTCATTTTTTTAATACTCTTGTCAGGCCGTTGGTGTCTTTCCACATCTGTAGACATAACCCCATTGAGGTGAAGTTGAGGAGTCTGAGGAAACATTATAAGATTTTGTGGCCAGGCACAGTGGCTCAAGCCTGTAATCCCAGCACTTTGGGAGACCAAGGCAGACAGTCCATCCTCCCCTCAAAAAAAGATTTTATGGGCCACATCCTCCCCTCTAGAAGTACAGGATCCAGTGGGACACGCATGCTTCACTGTCAGTCCCTCAAGGCAGAGACCGCAGCTTTCCTGGCTTCCTCCCTGTGGGACCCTCTGCCTCCAGGGATTTTGGAACAGGACCCATCTCTACTACACATTCCCACTGTCTCTTCGGAGATGCTCACTGTTAGGTAGAAACTTTTAATCATTTCTGCGAGTTGGAACTGTGACAAAGTTTTCAGATGTAATTATGACACCTGCACTGTCATCGCCACTCAGGTGAATTGATGCTTTTAGTCCGGTGGGGAGGTGAGGTCACAGAACCATCAACGTTTATCACTCTCCTGCTACCTCCTCCCCCCACCCCCTGCCACACACACAGTATCTGATGTGTGTGTCACCTTGCAGTTGCCATCCTGATGGCAGGAAGGGGACAGGGGAGAACTTTCTTATTCTGAGAGGCAAAGTCTTGGGGAAGCAGACACCACAGGAGTCCTGGTAACTGTTCTTGTCTGGAAATGGCAGTCTTCTGCAATCGAAACCAAAGTCATCTGGAAAGAAGAGATGCTTCCTGAGGCATGGACAGAGCTTGGGTCAGAGACTGGACGAGCTAGACCCCACACCGAACCCTGGTAGCTATCTTTTTTTTTTTTTTTTTGAGATGGAGTCTTGCTCTGTCACGTAGGCTGGAGTACAGTGAGTGGCACAATCTCTGCTCACTGCAACCTCTGCCTTCCAGGTTCAAGCAATTCTCCTTGCCTCATCTCAGCTGGGACTATAGGTACCCACCACCATGCCCTACTAATTTTTGTATTTTTAGCAGAGACAAGGTTTTGCCATGTTGTCCAGGCTGGTCTAGAACTCCTGACCTTAGGTGATCTGCCCACCTCAGCCTCCCAAAGTGCTGGGATTACAGACATGAGCCACCGTGCTGGCCACTGTCATGTATTTTAATATAACCCTCACTGATGATGGTTGCTGGACATGGGACTGAGCAGTAATAAAACCCAGTTTTTATGATAGGAAGGAATCTAATTTTGAAACTAATCTTGAGTTACAGTGTATACTAGATAATTCATAGAGAAAATTTCTTCATACAGATTTTGTGTAAAATTCTGTGCACGTGTTACTGAATTCAGTGGAACTAACTGAATCATCAAATTCTCTGTGTAAAATATTTGAATGAATAGTAGTTGAGGAAATGAAATTATTTCTCTAACTTGGGTGCGATGGGCTTAATTAAATCAATAATTATACCTCTCTGAAAGTGTAACATGTACATGAAAATATCTGTAACCTGTTGTAACTGGTTGGTAATTCTCCCTCTTGAGTTTAGAGAAATTTTAAGGAAAAGTAAGTTCACACTTGAAGGTCAAGCATGGCAGAAAAAACATTGAGGACTTAAGGATTTTCAGGGCTTTCGGAAGTCTAGGCAAGTGGATCATTTGGGGTCAGGAGTTGGGGACCAGCCTGACCAACATGGTGAAACCCCATCTCTACTAAAAGTACAAAAAAATTAGCAAGGTGGCAGGTGCCTGTAATGCCAGCCACTTGGGAGTCTGAGGCAGGAGAATCGCTTGAACCTGAGAGGCAGAGGTTGTAGTGAGCCAAAATCGCACTGTTGCATTCCAGGCTGGGCAACAAGGCGAGACTCCGTCTCAAAAATAAAAAAATAAAAAACAAAAACACAAAAAAAGAATTTTCAGGGCTAATTCTACCATGTAGTATTTTTTGTATAAAAAAAATGCTATATACCTGAATTGAACCTTAGAAAGACTGAAAAAAAATGCTATAATATCATTTGCATCTCTCTTCCACATTAAATGATTCCATGCACGTGACTCCATGGTTCCAATTTCCATTTTAAATAGTTTTGTTGCATTTTAAAATATTTTCCTGATTCTACATTATGTGAAGTTTTAGGTACCTTTATCTAAAATAATGAACAGAAAATAATAGGGTCTTTAATGAGAATTAATTTTATATCTATCATAAATATTTTATCAATTCAACTTTATATCCCATGGTTTAGGACGCACGCCAATATTGTACAATATATTGGGTTGGTATCATTGGCAAGGATATGAAATGAATTCTATTGAAAATTTAATGTTGATCCATACTCAATAAAAACAATTTGCTCAGGGTCAATTACTCAGTGTATCCGCATTTTATTTTTCATTTTATTTATTTATTTATTTTTTTGAGATGGAGTTTTGCTGTTTTTACCCAGGCTGGAGGGCAATGGCACAATCTCGGCTCACCGCAACCTCCGCCTCCTGGGTTCAGGCAATTCTCCTGCCTCAGCCTCCCGAGTAGCTGGGACTACAGGCACGAGTCACTATGCCTAGCTAATTTTTTGTATTTTTAGTAGAGACGGGATTTTACCATGTTGATGAGGATGGTCTCGATCTCTTGACCTCATGATCCACCCACCTTGGCCTCCCAAAGTGCTGCAATTACAGGCGTGAGCCACCGCGCCTGGCCTGTATTGGCATTTTTGTTAAGACATCTGAATTTTCATACATCAGTGATATTGTGTATATAATAAAACTTAGACAACAGTGGGAAATTATCTGGTCAAACTTATAAAATAAAATATATTTAGGCCAGGTGTGGTGGCTCACGCCTATAATCCCAGCACTTTGGGAGGCCGAGGCGGGTGGATCACGAGGTCAAGAGATCGAGACCATCCTGGTCAACATGGTGAAACCCCGTCTCTACTAAAAATACAAAAAATTAGCTGGGCATGGTTATGTGAGCCTGTAGTCCCAGCTACTTGGGAGGCTGAGGCAGGAGAATTGCTTGAACCCAGAAGGCGAAGGTTGCGGTGAGCCGAGATCGCGCCATTGCACTCCAGCCTGGGTAACAAGAGCGAAACTCCGTCTCAAAAAAATATATATACATTTAAAGTGTACCAAGGTGTGTGTGTGTGTGTGTGTGTGTGTGTGTGTGTGTGTGTGTGTGTGTGTATTTGGATTTAAAGAAAACAAAACAACCAGGGAATAGGATAATATTGTACAGTGATAGCACAAATGCTGTCATTGCAACTACACGGCATCAGGTCAAAGCCACACTCCACCAATATTTAAGTAAGTTCTTCATCTCCCAGTGGCTAAATTCGCCTGGAATGTAGGCAAACAGTGGTACTGTTTAAGTCATATTGTTGTATTACTCAGAGTATATAAAGCATTAATAACCGTGTACTCACACTGCAAGTGCTATAGCAAGAAATGCAAAAAAATGTAGGAAATATATTAACAAAAGAACATGCCTTAGAAAGAAATTCTTAATAAGAGTAATGATCCGGTCGGGCCCAGTGGCTCAAGCCTGTAATCCCAGCACTTTGGGAGGCCAAGGTGGGCAAATCACGAGGTCAAGAGATCGAGACCATCCTGGCCAACACGGTGAAACTCCGTCTCTACTAAAAATACAAAAAAAAAAAAATAGCTGGGCGTGATGGCGCACATCTGTAGTCCCAGCTACTCAGGAGGCTGAGGCAGAAGAATCACTTGAACCCAGTAAGCAGAGGTTGCAGTGAACTGAGATCACGCCATTGCACTGCAGCCTGGTGATAAAGCAAGACTCTCCTGCTGAGCACTCTAGAAAAAAGAAAAAAAAAGACTAATGATGCATGGATAATTTTGCATATAAAATTCTTAGTTAAAAAAAATCTACAACCTATATTTTCATGCAGAATCCTCTGTTTAAGAATGTGACTATTGACCGGGCACGGTGGCTCAAGCCTGTAATCCCAGCACTTTGGGAGGCCGAGACGGGTGGATCATGAGGTCAAGAGATCGAGAATATCCTGCTCAACATGGTAAAAGCCCATCTCTACTAAAAATACAAAAATTAACTGGGTGTGGTGGCGCGTGCCTGTAATCCCAGCTACTCAGGAGGCTGAGGCAGGAGAATTGCCTGAGCCCAGGAGGCGGAGGTTGCGGTGAGCCGAGATCGCGCCATTGCACTGCAGCCTGGGTAAGAAGAGCGAAACTCCGTCTCAAAAAAAAAAATAAAGAATGTGACTGTTATGCCCAGAGAGTCACAGAATGATGTGACTCTCAGGCTCCTGACTGTAGTCAACTCCTTGGTCCTTCTCTCCAAAGGAATCCCAGAGACCATGGCAGCTTTTGGGTTGGAATACTTCCTCAGTGATTTCGGATGCAAACTTGCTTACCACGTGCACAGGGTGGGTAAGGCGGTGTCCTTTGGTAGCACCTGCCTGCTGAGCGTCTACCAGGTCATCCCCATCAGCTCCTGGAACTCCAGCAGGGCAGAGCTCAAAGCAAAATCTCCTAGACAGGTGGGCACCTCCAGGATTCTCTGCTGGGTCCTGCACTTAATGGTCAATCTCTTTTTTCCTGCGAAGGTGACTGGCAAATGGAAAAACACGAACATCACAAAAGTAAGATATTTTGCATACTGTTCTTTTCCACTTCATGAGAAAGTCTGAGATTGTCTGCTGCAGTGATCTCCATCCCTGATGTGTGTGTCTGGGGCTCATGCTCTGGGCCAGCTGCTCTGTGGTTTTTGTCCTGTGCAGGCACAAGCAGCGGCCCCAGCACATTCACAGGAGCAATCTCTCCCTGAGAGCCTCCCCTGAGACCAGAGCAACCCGCAGTATCCTTCTCCTGGTGGCGCCTTTGTGTTTCTCTGCAGTCTTTCCTGCGTCTTGCAAGGGTGCTTTTTTTTTTTTCATTATTCAAGCTGGTTGCTGCTGACTGTCTCTGCCTTAATCAATGCATGGTTCCCAGTTGTCTGCCCCTTTGTGCTCATGAGCCATGAACAGTGTCTCCAGAACCTACTGTGTTTTCATGGTGGATAGAGCCCACAGTCACCCGGTCTCATCATCAAAAACATGCATGTTATTTCTTTCTTTCTTTTACTTTTTTGAGACAGAGTTTTATTCTTGTTACCCAGGCTGGAGTGCAATGGGCGTGATCTTGGCTCACCGCAACCTCTGCCTCCTGGGTTCAAGCAATTCTCCTGCCTCAGCCTCCCGAGCAGCTGGGACTACAGGCACGCACCACCACACCTGGCTAATTTTGTATTTTTAGTAGAGACGGGGTTTCACTGTGTTGGTCAGGACGGTCTCAATATCTTGACCTCAAGTGATCCTCCTTCCTCGGCCTCCCAAAGTGCTGGGATTACAGGTGTGAGTCACTGTGCCAGGCCTAAAACATTTGTCTCTGTTTTTGATTGTGTTCAGTCCATGCACTCAGCCTGTGCCATGTTCCCTGAAGTTGCAGAGGATGCATACTTAGCTCTGCCCTGCTCCTCAAAATCTCCTCTTCCTGACTTGGCTGAAATGAACCCGTGCCCCTCCCCTATCCTCGCCAGCACCTCAGATATTCTCAGCCAGAAACTCCCGAAACCTTCCTCTGGTTTTCTGTATCATAGACCTGTAGGAGGGTATGACTCTCTCCCTAGGAACTGTGTTCATGTCCCGGCAGAGTCTCCGCTGAAGCTGTCGGTAAAATGCTCCTGCATGGGCTTCATGTTGGAGTTGGATGAATAATGACAACACCTGCTAATAACCAGAGCACAGAGACATGAAACATGAGGCAAAGAAAGCTGCTGAATTCTAACTTTAAACTTTGGGCCAGAAGGCTGAGGCAGGAAAATCACTTGAACCCGGGAGGTGGAGGTTGCAGTGAGCACTGCACTCCAGCTTGGTCGACAGAGCAAGACTGCCTCAAAAAGAAGAAGGAGGAGGCGGGGAGGAGGAGGAGGGGGAGGAAGGAGGAGGAGAAGAGAAGGAGAAGAGAAGGAAGGAGGAGAACAAGAAGAAGAAGGAGAAGGAGGAGGAGGAGGAGGAGGAGAGAAGGAGGAAGAGAAGAGAAGAAGAGAAGGAAGGAGGAGAAGAGGAAGAAGGAGGAGGAGGAGGAGGAGGAGAGAAGGAGGAAGAGAAGAGAAGAAGAGAAGGAAGGAGAAGAAGAGGAAGAAGGAGAAGGAGGAGGAGGAGAAGAACAAGAAGAACAAGAAGAAGAAGAAGAAGAGAGGAAGAAGACGAAGAAGAAGAAGAGGAGGAGGAGGAAGAAGAAGACATATACATGTCCAACAAGCATATGAGAAAATGCTCAACATCACTGGTCATTAGAGAAACGCACATCAAAACCGCAGTAAGGTAGCATGTCACGCTAGTTCGGATGGCTATTATTAAAAAGTCAAAAATAACAGCTGCTTGCATTGCTGTGAAGAAAAGGGAACACACAATGCTGCTAGGAATGTAGGTGACTTCAGCTGTTTGTGGAACAGTTTGGCCATTTCTCAAAGAAGTTTAAACAGAATTATCATTTCACCCAGCAATCCCATTATTGAGTATATACCGAAAGGAATAGAAATCATTCTACTAAAAAAACATGTGCATGCTAGTGGCTCACGCCTGTAATCCCAGAACTTTGGGAGGCTGAGGTGGGAGGATCACAAGGTCAGGAGTTTGAGACCAGCCTGGCCAATATGGTGAAACCCCATCTCCACTAAAAAATATAAAAATTAGCCAGGCGTGATGGCATTGCGCCTGTAATCCCAGCTACTCAGTAAGCTGAGGCAGGAGAATCGCTTGAACCCAAAAGGTAGAGGTTGCAGTGAGCCAAGATTGTGCCACTGCACTAAAGCCTGAAAGACAGAACGAGACCTCGTCTCAAAAAACAAACAACAGCAAAAACAAAAAGAACTTATGTAACCAAATGCTACCTGCACCCCAATAACTTATGGAAAAATAATAAAAATTAAATAAAAAATAAGTTTCATCTCTAATTTTGTCAGACCTGTATAACACTGATTTTTTTAAATGCAAGAAAAAATGAAATATAGAAAAAAACTCAATTTCCAACTTCCATCAAGCATACTTCACAATAATAAAAATAAAACAACTTTTCAT
This sequence comes from Leontopithecus rosalia, assembly GCA_028533165.1. Classification (NCBI taxonomy): domain Eukaryota; kingdom Metazoa; phylum Chordata; class Mammalia; order Primates; family Cebidae; genus Leontopithecus; species Leontopithecus rosalia. The sequence goes on from CM052668.1 coordinate 37,848,197, forward strand.
GTAGTGATAGTAAATTACCCAAAATTTCTGAATAATGTATTCCAGTAATATTCAACATTACATATTATATTGAAATATATTAAAATATAAAGAGATAGACCAGGTTTAGAACCTACTTACCCTGAAAAAGAGGAAATATATATGTGTATATATATACATATATATATATATTTTTAAATATAAGCCGGGCGCGGTGGCTTACACCTGTAATACCAGCACTTTGGGAGGCCGAGGTGGGTGGATCACAAGGTCAAGAGATCGAGACCATCCTGGTCGACAAGGTGAAACCCTGACTCTACTAAAACTACAAAAAAATTAGCTGGGCATGGTGACGCGTGCCTGTAATCCTAGCTACTCAGGAGGCTGAGGCAGGAGAATTGCTTGAACCCAGGAGGCGGAGGTTGCAGTGAGCTGAGATCACGCCATTGCACTCCAGCCTGGGTAACAAGAGGGAAACTCCATCTCAAAAAAAAAAAAAAAAAGAGAAAAAAGAAAATATAAAGATAAAAATAATGTGATCGTAACAATCTGTACGGGAGAAAAATTAATCACCATCGTCATGTCAAATAGGGACAAATGCTTTTTGTGTAAGAAACTTCCAGCAAACATATACAATATAATCCTTTGCCACAGGAGAGAATCAGGTATGATGAGTTCTACATGGAGAACGAAATGTGAGTTTCAACCCTGTCTTCAGGTGCCTTCCCAGAGATGCCCCCAAATTTTCCCAGCAAAAAGCCCGCATAAAGCAGTTCCCATTTCCCTCCACAAACTGTGGCTCCCAGTGAAAACCGCCTTAGATTTTCCTGCAAATCACATTCTTGTCTGGCCTTCTACAAGATGACAGGGGCCTAGAGAAGGCGGGACTAGGTGGAGTTACCTGCGTGTGCACTAGTTGGGATGTGACATTTGATGCCTATTTGCAAGACCTGTTATCAGTGGTCTTTGCAGAGAATGTGCAGTCACCATGGTGCAATAATCCTGTATCTGAGGACCACACAGGTAACCAGATGTGCTGAATCAGTGTGATCCACATGCTGTGATGTGTGCTCTAGTCGGGCACAGACAGACACAGTCAGCTCTGTCAATGTGCAAACAGGGAGTGTGGCAATGACATGGTTTATTCACGATCGCCATGGAATCTGATGTGGCATTTTAAAAAACTGCATAGATGTATTTCCAGTGGTGTAAAAACATCACTGATGGACGAAAGCTATTGAATTAGCCAGAAATCTAACCCTGCAAATATATATTTAAATTTTGACTAATGAACAGGATATCTGAATGTTGTGTATATAATACATATTTTGTGTGTGATTTCAGATGCGATTTTAGGTATTCTATGAGATTGTATATGCAGAAGGATACACCTCAAACTGATGAAAATTATATTGTCTGGATATAAATGGCTGATTTTTATTTTAGTGTTTAAATATTTTATCTTTACATTTGTTCCCGTGTGTATTAATTTTCTATTTACGATTGACCACAGTTTAGCCAGCAGTTTACAACAGCGCTGATTTATTTTCTAGCCAGTTCATAGATGAGAACTGTGTCAGGTTTTTCTGGGTACTCTGGTCTCCCGAGGCCAAAATCAAGGTTACAACCATGGGCTCTATTGTTGAGGCTCAGGGGGCAGAATTTACTTCTAAGCTCATTCAGATTGTTGTCAGAATTCACCATCGTGCTCCTGAGTTCCAATACCTAAGCTACTGGGTCTCTCTGACATGTATTTCTGCTTCAAGGACACACAGGAACTACGCAGATAATCCAGGCTAACTTTTTTTTTGTTTTGTTTGTTTGTTTGTTTTTTCTTTTGAGACTGAGTCTTGCTCTGTCGACCAGGCGGGGGCTGCAGTGAGCCGTGATCGCGCCACTGCACTTCAGCCTGTCGACAGAGCAAGACTCAGTCTCAAAAAAAAAAAAAAAAAAAAAAAAAAATCAAATGACTAGTAGCTCTCATTGGTAAGTAAATTACCAGCCAAATTCCTTTTGGCAGGTAATATAACAGAAACACAGGAGTAGCACGAGGCGTTGGAGACCTGCCTACAACATTATAGAACCAGTAACCTTTTTTTTTTTTTTTTTTTTCTGAGACGGAGTTTCGCTCTGTGACCCAGGCTGGAGTGCAGTGGCACGATCTGAGCTCACTGCACTCTCCGCCTCCCAGGTTTAAGCAATTCGCTGCCTCAGGCTGCCAAGTAACTGGGATTACAGGCGGCTGCCACCAGGCACGGGTAATTTTTTTTAATTTTATTTTTAGTAGAAACGGGGTTTCGCCATCTTGGCCAGGCTGGTTTTGAACTCCTGACTTCAGGTGATCCACCCTTTGCGGCCTCTCAAAGGGTGGCATTACAGGCGTGAGCCACCACACTTGGCAGGACAAGTAAACTTTTTGCACTGAGAAAATAATTTGTCAATCTAGCTAGAAACTTCTTAACATTTGGGGTATTTCTGTTAAGAGACATTGGTATACTATATTTCGCTAAACTATATTGGTAATATATATTTTACATATTTATAAAACAATATAATTGTTTTATAAATTATATTTATAAAACATAATTATATAAAACATAATTATATATATAATTATATATAATTAAATAGTAATAGGTATTTAAATATTGGTAAGTATTAAATATAAATGTATAAATATAATATTAAATATGTTTAAATATTTAAATATTTCTATGAAATTCCTGTATTATTTGGCATTCATTTGTGCTCACCAGTCCATTGAGTTCTTTCTTTCTTTCTTTTTTTTTTTTCTGAGACCAAGTCTTGCTCTATATCCCAGGCTGGAGTGCAGTGTCAAGATCTCAGCTCACTGCGACCTCCATCTCCTGGATTCCAGTGAGTCTACTGCCTCAGTCTCCCGACTAGTTGGGACTGCAGACACCTGCCACCACGCCTGGCTAATTTTTGCATTTTTAGTAGAGAAGGGGTTTCGCCATGATGTCCAGGCTGATGTGGAGCTCCTGACCTCAGGTGGTCTGCCCACCTCTACCTCCCAAAATGCTGGGATTACAGGCGTGAGACACTGTGCCCTGACAAAAAGTGGTAAGCTTTTTTAGCACCAAATATTTCTTAGAATAGCTGCTTATTTTGTAGAAAAAATGTTATTAATAGTAACTCAATAAGAAAGAGAAAGCCTAATGAATACATTTATCCTCTAAATTAATTAATACATTTTCCATGCAAATTATGGGGCAGTTAAGCAATATATCCCTCAAGTTGAATAAAATCTGATTTATTTGAAGGGCAGGTTTTTCTTTTTCTAGATTGTAGACAGGTTACCTTTGAATTTTTTTTCTTAGAGTGTAGAAAGTGCAGGTTTTATGAAAACTTCAGGTAACGTTTCTCCCATGTTCTACAGTCTCTTTCATATCTATGACTGCATGTAAAGTTTCTCATTGCATGTTCTCACTGATATGTGGGAGCTAAGCTATGAGAATGAAAAGGCATAAAAATGATACAGTGCGCCTGTAATCCCAGCTACTCCGGAGGCTGAGGCAGGAGAATTGCCTGAACCCAGGAGGCGGAGGTTGCGGTGAGCCGAGATCGCACCATTGCAGTCCAGCCTGGGTAACAAGAGCAAAACTCCGTCTCAAAAAAAAAAAAAAAAAAAAGATACAGTGGACTTAGGGGCCTTCCAAGGAAGAGTGGGGCGGGGGTGAGGGATAAAAGACTACAGATGTGGTGCAGCGTACACTGCTCGGGTGGTGGGTGCACCAAAATCTCACAGATCTCCCCTAAAGAACTTATGTAACCAAATACCACCTGCACCCCAATAACTCATGGAAAAATAAAAAAGAATAAAGAAGTTTCATCTCTGATTTTGTCAGACTTGTATAACACGGATGTTTTTTTAATGCAAGGAAAAGTAAAATATAGAAAAAAGTAATCTCCAACTTCCGTCAAGCATACTTGGCACTACTAAAAATAAAACCGGCACTTTTCATGTAGCGATGGTAAATCGCACAAAATTTCTGAATAAAATTTAATCCAGCAATGATCAGTATTACATATTCAAATACATTCAAATATAAAGAGAAAAATAATATGATCATAAGAATGTGTATGGGAGAAAAATCAATCACCATTGTCATGTCCAGTAGGGACAAATGCTTTTTGTCTAAGAAACTTCTAGCAAACATCATATGATATAATCCTTTGCCGTAGGAGAGAATCAGGTACGATAAGTTCCTACACGGAGAACACAATGTGAATTTCTACGCTGTCTTCAGGTGCTTTCCCAGAAATGCCACCCAATTTTTGTACAGCAGTGGGGATATGGGATGGACTGACCCCAGCAAAAAGCCAGTATAAAGCAGTTCCCATTTCCCTCCACAAACTGTGGGTCCCAGTGAAAACCGCCTTAGATTTTTCTGCAAATCACATTCTTTTCTGGCCTTCTACAAGATGACAGGAGCCTAGAGAAGGCGGGACTAGGTGGAGTTACCTGCGTGTGCACTAGTTGGGATGTGACATTTGATGCCTATTTGCAAGACCTGTTATCAGTGGTCTTTGCAGAGAATGTGCAGTCACCATGGTGCAATAATCCTGTATCTGAGGACCACACGGGTAACCAGATGTGCTGAATCAGTGTGATCCACATGCTGTGATGTGTGCTCTAGTCGGGCACAGACAGACACAGTCAGCTCTGTCAATATGCAAACAGGGAGTGCGGCAATGACATGGTTTATTCACGATCGCCATGGAATCTGATGTGGCATTTTAAAAAACTGCATAGGCCTATTTCAAGTGGTGTAAAAACATCACTGATGGACGAAAGCTATTGAATTAGCCAGAAATCTAACCCTGCAAATATATATTTAAATATTGGATAATGAACAGGATATCTGGATGGTGTGTATATAACACGTATTTTGTATGTGATTTCAGATGCAATTTTAGATATTTGTGAAATTGTATATGAAGAATACACTTCAAACCGATGAAAATTATGATGTCTGGATGTAAATGGCTGTTTTTTGTGTCAGTGTTTAAATATTTTATGGTTCATTTGTTCACGTCTGTATTAATTTTCTGTTTACTAATGACCACAGTTTAGCCAGCAATTTCCTGCAGCACTGATTTATTTTCTCACAGTTCATAGATGAGAACTGTGTCAGGTTTTTCTGGGTGCTCTGTTTGGTCTCCCAAGGCCAAAGTCAAGTTCAGAGCCACGGGCTCTATTCTTGAGGCTCTGGGGGCAGAATTTACTTCTAATGTCATTCAGACTGTTGTCAGAATTCATTTCTTTATCGTGGTCCCCATATATTCAAAGCTACAACAAGTGAAACCACTCTCGTGCTCCTGAGTTCTGACTTCCTCCGTTATTGCATCTCTCTGACGTTTATTTCCGCCTCAAGGACACATAGGACTCACTCAGATAATGACCGAAAACTTGCTTTTCTTTTCCTTTTTTTTTTTTTTTTCTTTTTGAGACTGAATCTCGCTGTGTGGACCATGCGGGGGCTGCAGTGAGCCGGGATCGCGACACTGCCCTCCAGCCTGGTCGACAGAGAGAGACTCAGTCTCAAATAAATAAATAAATAAATAAATAAGTCGAAAAGGAGCGCGGCGCAGCTCTGCGCTCACTGCAGGAGCGGCGCGCAAGCAGTGGTGCCTGCCCGCTGGACCCGCGGCTCTCGCCGCCCCGCGCGCTCCCAGCCGCCCACCGTGAGCGCAGCCCCGCGCGGTCCGGGACAACAGGCAGCGCACACCCCAGTGCGGCGGCAGCCGGCACCCCGCGGTCCCCGGCCGCCCCCGGCGCCATGTACCGCTGGCAGAAGAACACCAAGTTCACCAAGATCTTCGTGGGCAGCCTGCGGTACCGCACCACCGACGCCTCGCTCAGGAAGTACTTCGAGGACTTCGGCGACATCGAGGAGGCCGTGGTCATCACCGACCCCGAGACGGGCAGGTCCCGCCGCTACGGCTTCGTGACCATGGCCACCCGGGCGGCAGCCCAGAGGGCTTGTGAAGACCCCCACCCCGTCATCGACGGCCGCAAGACCAACGTGAACCTGGCGTACCTGGGCGCCAAGCGGCGGAGCCTCCCGACGGGCTTTGCAACTAGGGTGCGGAGGCTGCGCCCCACTTCGATCCACCGGACTTACCCGCCTATCACGGACGACATCCACCCGCCAGCGACCGGGCAGCCCAGCGCGGTGATCCTGGCCGCCCCGGTCCAATCGCTGTCCCCACCCTACATGGGGTACGCGCCGGCCAGCCAGGCCTACGCCCAGTACCCACCGGCCGCCTACGACGAGCACCCACCGGGCACCTACAACCAGTACCCACCGGCCATCTACGCCCAGCACCCACTGGCCACCTACGCCCAGCACCCATACGCCGCCCCACCTGCTACAGCTGCCAGCTTCGCAGGCTACAGCTACCCGGCCCCGGTGCCCC
>CM052668.1:37861068-37877665 GCA_028533165.1 Leontopithecus rosalia
GAAACCCCGTCTCTACTAAAGATACAAAAAATTAGCTGGGCATGGTGGCGCGTGCCTGTAATCCCAGCTACTCGGGAGGCTGAGGCGGGAGAATTGCCTGAACCCAGGAGGCGGAGGTTGCGGTGAGCCGAGATCGCGCCATTGCACTCCAGCCTGGGTAACAAGAGCGAAACTCCGTCTCAAAAAAAAAAAAAAAAAAAAAAGAACCGTAGGCTCCCAGGCCGTAATCACTTTTCCCAGGAGTTTTTTGTGGTGCTCTTTAGGAGCAGAAGTTTCAGGACGGGAGAAAGCCGACGGCTTCCAGCATTTGAGGATTCTCCCAATCTGAAAGACGCTTCCCCTGAAGTCTATGAGGCGCAGCTGCTCTTAACAGCGGGAAGAGACACAGACAAAGAGCTTTCTGAGAGCCGCGCTTCTAACGCTGAGGATTCCCGCGCAGCGACCATTTCCCAGCGGTCTCTGGGGCACGGCCCCATTAGGGCCGTGTCCACTTACATGCTGCGAAACACTGATGGGCGCCCTTCCAGCTACGTCGATTCCCGGGTTATGGACTACATTTCCCAGAAGCCCTCAAGGCACGGCGTCATTAAGACCGTGTTGAGTTGCATGCTGGGAAACCCTGACGGCCGCTCCAACTCTGTGGATTCCTGGGTTACGGACTTCATTTCCCAGAGGCCTTTAGGGCACAGTCCAATGAAGAGCAAGCCAGGTCGCCGGCTGAGGGGCGTGCTTCATCCTCGCGGAATTTTTAAAAATGGTTGCCCCCAGACCTTGTCACGACTGCGCCAGAGGCCCTGTTTCATCTCTTCCTGTCCTGGGTGTGGTTAGGCCCCGAGCCGGGAATTATTTGCCTTTCAGGAGAAAGCCAGGGCGGGGTTCCGCGGGGAATGGCGGTGAGGGAGCCACTTGGGATGAGGAGGCCCTAAAATGAAGGAGCTTCGGCCTGAGGCTTCTGAAGGGGCAGGCAGGGAAGTGCGAGAGAGAGAGAGAGAGAGAGTGTGTGTGTGTGTGTGTGTGTGTGTGCGCGCGCGCGCGCGCTTGCGAGTGTATGTGGGTGTGCGCGCGCTTGCGAGTGTGTGTGCGCGCGCGCTTGCGAGAGTGTGTGTGTGTGCGCGCGCGCGCTTGCGAGAGTCTGTGTGTGTGTGTGTGTGTGTGTGTGTGTGTGTGTTGCCTGGCGGGTCCCCCCGCCCCGCCGTGGCCCAGTGACCGAGTTAAGTGAATGTGAGCCTCTCTGGGGTAATGCGAACCAGCCCCCGTTCCCATCGCTGGGATGCATGCGGGGTTAACACGGCCGGGCTCTGTACCCATAAACAGTGACACAGGTGTGTGGACGTCTATGAGGGCCATAGGGCCGGGCTGTAAGGGCACCTGTAGGGGTGACGCAGCCAGACTGGGTCTCTCTGCACCTCCGCTCCGTGTGAGGTCAATGCCAGTGGGCTCTGCGAGGGTGGCACGGCCGGGACGGGTCTCCGTGTGTCTGAAATGTGCTTCTGCACTTCTGTCGGGTTGACAGGGACAGGCAGTTTGTGGGTGTGAAAGGGCCGGCGAGTGTGCGGCTGTGACAGGTCGGGATCGGGCCTGTGTGCTTGGACTTTGAGTGAGCACCGGTGTGTGCGACTGTGTCATCTGTATTTCTAGTGTCTGCTGCTTGCTGTGCCTTCGCCTTCCAACCATGTGGTACTTGCTAGAGAGCAGTGGCCCCAAAGTGACGTGAGAGCCTCCACGCTATTGTGAAAATGACCAGGAAGAAGAGTTCACAGGTAGCCACGAGATGGCAATTTTGGAGCCAGAAGAGCTCTCCATGCAGAAACAAGAGGAAGTAACCTCAGGAATAGAATTCCTTTGGGGGAAGAAAGAGGTACTACATGGGAGGTGGTGAGAGGGGCAGCTCCATGTTTCAGAACCCCAGTTCCTAGAAAGGCCAGTCTCCCGGCATTTCTCTGAAAAACTCAGATCCCTGTGCCCTCTTATTTCTAATGGATTTTAACTGTGACCTGGGGGTGGGTGTGCACTATTTTCTAACATAACTCGTGATCCAGAAAGGTCCTGGTACCTCATTCTGATCTTCCTTCCCCACCCCCCAGGCCATCTGGCTGTCAAGAAAAGCATCCCAGAGGAGGAAGAACTGTTATACGTCCTAAAGCCAAGTTGCAGTGAGTTACCTTTTTGTTTATTTAGTGATTTGTGTTTATACAACTTAGGACTATTTACTTACCTGTGGCACATATCCTTCCACGGAGCCATTTATCCCAGTTCTTCCCCATATGACAGGGCCCTGCAGGTCATTCCTCTGCGTAGTCTCCATTGACCCACCCTCTTCCCTAAGTAGTCACCTACCTGTTTGTCAGATGGTTCAAGTCCTGTGTACTCTGCTTGTCTACAAGTCTAATGGCATAGAAGAGATTAATTCTGGCACTTTATATTACAGTGGGGCTTGGTAAGGAAGGGATTTGATTTTGGATGGAAGGAAACACCAGATGTCTTTGGTCTTTTGTTTATTTTTTTTATTATGGTAGTCGTTATTTACTTTTTTAACATGGTTAATTTTTTAAAAATTTTAAATAATTGGCAAGTGACAAATTGGTTTATTGTGTATGTGTTTAGATATATGTATACATTATAAGATGATTAAATCAAGCTGATGAACATATCCATCACCTCAGTAATTATTTTTGTCATGAGAACATTTAAATTATACTCTCTTAGCAATTTTCAAATATACTACATATACATATTATTATTATTATTAATTATTTTGAGACGGAGTTTTGCTCTTGTTTACCTAGGCTGGAGCACGATGGCACAATCTTGGCTCACTGTAACCTCCGCCCCCTGGGTTCCAGTGATTCTCCTGCCTCAGCCTCCTGAGCAGCTGGGATTACAGGTGCATGCCACCATGCCTGACTAATTTTTGTATTTTTAGTAGAGATGGAGTTTCACCATGTTGACCAGGCTGGTCTCAAACTCCTGACCTCAAGTGATCTCACCTTGGCCTCCCAAAGTGCTAGTATTACAAATGTGAGCCACCGTGCCCTGCCTTTGGCCTAATTTTTAATCACTTTTTTCACACTCGAGTTGTGTGTTTCTTATATAGTGAATCTTAACTGCTTATCAGATGTATGGTTTGCACATATTTCCTTCAAATACATAGGTTCTCTCTTCACTCTGCTGATTGTTCTGCTGTGCAGAAGTTTTTTAATTGGATGCAGTTCATTTGCTTATTAGCCACCATGCCCAGGCTTGATTTCTTTTTCTTTTTCTTTTTTTTTTGAGACGGAGTTTCGCTCTTGTTACCCAGGCTGGAGTGCAATGGCGTGATCTTGGCTCACCGCAACCTCCGCCTCCTAGGTTCAGGCAATTCTCCTGCCTCAGCCTCCCGAGTAGCTGGGATTACAGGCACGCGCCACCACACCCAGCTAATTTTTTGTATTTTTAGTAGAGATGGGGTTTCACCATGTTGACCAGGATGGTCCCGATCTCTTGACCTTGTGATCCACCCGCCTCGGCCTCCCAAAGTGCTGGGATTACAGGCTTGAGCCACCGCGCCCGGCCGAATTTTTCAAATAATTGTTAGTGTATAGGGATACTATTGATCTTTTAATGCTGATATTGCTACTATAACTTTACTAAATGCCTTGATTATTTCGAATCATTTTTTGAAGGCGTTTTTAGGGTTTTCTATATGTATCAGATCATGTCATCTGCAAACAGGAACAGTTTAACTTCTTCCCTTCCTATTTGATTGGCTTTTATTTCTTTTCTTTTTTCTTTTTTTTTTTTTTTTTTTTGAGACGGAGTTTCGCTCTGTCACCCAGGCTGGAGTGCAGTGGGGCACAATCTCAGCTCACTGCAACCTCCGCCTCCTGGGTTCAAGCAATTCTTCTGCCTCAGCCTCCGAAGTAGCTGGGATTATGGCACACACTGCTATACCCAGCTAATTTTTGTGTTTTTAGTAGTGATGGGGTTTCGCCATGTTGGCCAGGCTGGTCTCAAACTCCTGGCCTTAAGTGATCCACCCGTCTCAGCCTCCCAAAGTGCTGGGATTACAGGCGTGAGTCACTGCACTCAGCCGATTTTATTTCTTTTCTTGCCTAATTGCTCTGCCTAAGGCTTCTAGTACTATATTGATTAGATGGGGTAAGAGTGGGAATCTTCGTCTCGTTCCTGATCTTTCAACTTTCCACCCTTGATTATGATGTTAGTTAAATGCTTGTGTTATGTCACCTTTATTATCTTGAGGTACATTTTTCTATACCAAATCTGTTGAGAGTTTATATTAGGAAACACTTTTGAATTTTGTCAGATGCTTTTTCTGCATCTATTGTGATGATCGTGTGGGTCTTACTATTCATTCTGTTAATGTGCTGAATCACATTTATAGATTTGTATATGTTGAACTATACTCGCATTCCTGGGATAAATCCCACTTGATCATGGTGAATGATCCTTTTTATATGCTGCTGAGTTCATTTTGCTAGTATTTTGTTGAGGAGGATTGTTGCTTTTATGTCCATCAAAGGTATTGACCGCTAATTTTTCTTTTCTTGCAGTCTCCTTGTTGGGTTTGGTCATGCTGGTCTTATAAAATGAGGTTGGAGATAGTCCCTTCTCTTGAATTTTCTGGAAGAGTTTGAGAAGCGTTGTATTAGGTTTTCGAATGTTTGATAGAATTCAGCAGTGAGGGCATCAGGTCCTGGTCTTTCATGGGAGAGATTTGCTTATTCAACCTCTTTACCTGTTGTGGGTGTGTTCAGATTTTGTTTTTCATCATGATTCAATCTTGGTAGATTGTATATTACTAGGAATTTGTTCAATTCTTCTACATTATTCAATTTTTTTGGCATATAAATTTTCGTAGTAGTCACTTGTGGTCCTCTGTTTTACTGTAGTATGAATTGCAATGTCTCTTATTTCCGCTCTTTAGTTTGAATATTCTCTCATTCTTTCATTGTTAATCTAGTTAAACGTTTGTGAATTGTTTATATTTTAAAAAAAAAACAGACTCAGTTGCATTGATGTTTTTATATTGTTGTCCTACTCTTTCATTTATTTCTGCTTTTACCTTAGTTACTAACTTTGTTCTACTACTTTAGGCTTAGTTTATTCTTTTGTTAGTTCCTTTTGGTGTGATGTTAAGTTGTTTGAGGCTTTCTTTTTTAAGGTAGATGTTTACTGCTTTAAACTTCCCTATTGAAACTGCTTTTGCCTCATTTCATAAGTATTGCCAAGACATAGTGAAAGGATCTTCACAATCAGGGAGGTGACATTTGCTTCAGTCACTCTGGTTTTTCAATATTAGGCCTAGTGTCAGTTTCTTTCTGTGCTGTAACAAACAGTCAGATTTAGTAGTTTAAAACAACAAAATTTATCTTAAGCCATCAGAAGTCAAGTAGGTCTCATAGGGCTAAAACCGAGATGTAAAGGCTGTGTTCCTTTTTGCAGACTTTAGGAGCCTTTCTGTTTCCTTCCTTTCCTGGCTTCTAGAGGCTGGCATTCCTTGGGTCCCCCACCTCTGTGTCATCAAAGCCAACACAGACAAGTCATTCTCACATCACCTCTCTCCGTCTCTGCCCCTGTCATTACCTATTTCTCTTCTTCTGACCCCCCTCATCTACTTCTAATGACTCTATGATTACAGCGGGCACACTGGCACAATTCAGGATAATCTCCCCATCTTAAGGGTAGCTGATTAGCAACTTAAGTCCATCTGTAACTGAAATTTCCTTGCCATGCAACACCACATGTGCCCGCATTCATGAATTAGGGTATGGACGTTTTTGAGATACACTTATTTTGCTTTCCACAAGCCTATCCATTCAAACATTTGTTAATAACTACAGGGTACCAGCACCTTCATAACTCTGATTTCTTTTACCTTGAGTTTTTATATTTTTATTTTTTTGGAGTTGAAGTGTCACTGTTGCCCAGACTGCAGCGCAGTGGCACCATCTTGGCTCACTGCAACCTCCGCCTCCTAGGTTCAAGTGATTTCCTGCCTCAGCCTCCCGAGTAGCTGGAACTTCAGGTGCATGCCACTGTGACTGGCTAATTTTTGTATTTTTAGTAGAGATGGGTTTTCACCATATTGGTCAGGCTGGTCTCAATCTCCTGACCTCAGGCGATCCATCCACCTTGGCCTCCCAAAATGCTGGGATTATAGGCATAAGCCACTGTGCCCAGCCCAAGTAATCATTTTTGTACATTTAGGACTTCCTTAAGTTATATTTCTTTTATTTATTTATTTGTTTGTTTTTGTTTTTTATTATTTTTTCCCCCAGATCCCTGTTTTTTATGTTTCTTATAATGCACTTTATGCAGGCCTGCTATAAAAAAATTAGTTCCCGTAAGAGCTCATAAAGAAGAAACTCAAAATTACTCCCAATTGTACCATCCAGAGATACTTACTGTTAACATTTTCTGTCTGTGTGTCCTGTCTCCCACTCCCGACTAAACGTGTGTGTGTGTGTTTCTGGAGCATTAAATCCTGCTAATTGATCATGTAAATGAGTTAAAGACTCTTTATTTTTATTTATTTATTTTTTTATTTTACCAAAAACTCCTGAGAATATACCAAGTAAGAGTTAAAGACTTTTTAAGTCATAGTTTGCAAAAGAGTTCCAACCCAGCCATGGGTCACATTACATTTGGGCACATGTGGAGAGAGGCATGCCAGTTATCTTTCTCCTGCTTTGAAAAACCTCTTGTGTTTGCATCTTAGAGGATTCAAGATATGCCATTTCAAACTAATGACTGCAAATTATAAGGAAAGAGAGGCTTTCAGAGTTAGATTTTCTATGATTTTAATGTTTCTTTGACAGAAAATGATAATCAGTGATGTCTGATGCCTTACAAATATAGACTATACAAGTAACATTTCCATGATTACATGTGTAAGTAACAAGTCCAAGATATGAAATCCAAATATATAAAATGACTAAGCTGGCAATAATTTGAAATAATTACATAAATCTCCCGTATCACATAGAACACATGATTCATTCCCTTGCTAATATTCTCAGTTTGGTATCTCTTTTTAGATTAGAGTCTTTAAACTTGATTTCTGATGCAGAATCATGCCTCTGTTTCCCTGGTTGCTGGTAGAGAGGGAACATTTTCTTACGTGTTTTAGAATCGTTTTTGGTAATTGTGCTGATTAAAATAAATTCATGCTTAACATCAGGCTTGGAAAGCTATTTTTAGTTGGCATTCATAATATTGATAGCTGACTGAGAAGCACATATTTTAGCATAAGAAAAAAACAACAGCCTTGTGTTTCTTTTCCAAAAATGGATTGATCAGCATGTAATGTCATTGATCTTTAATAATAACAGCTAACACGTGAAGCAATTGTTATGTATCATTATCTTTTATGTAGATTATCTTACTTGATAATTGAGATAGCCGCTGCTTGTAGTGTTTGTATTCTGGTTTCACCAGTGGAATCTGAATTCCACCGTGAGTTAGTAACTGTCAGAGTTTAGATTCACACCCTCAAAGTTGTACCACACAGTCTGTGTTCTTAATTTCACCAAAGTACCTCTGCCCAGATTACACGTACCTTTTAAACCTACCCTCTTCACTTGGTAATTCATCATAAATGCCTTCTCAATTATATGGATCAGTATCATTAGTAAATGTATTTTATGTCATGATATAGCAGATCATTATTTATTTATTTAATCTGTCCTCTACTGTGAGTTTTTTTTTTTTTTTTTTTGAGACAGAATCTTGCTCTGTTGCCCAGGCTGGAGTGCAGTGGCACAGTCTCAGCCCACTGCAGCCTCCGCCCCCTGGGTTTGAGCGATTCTCCTGCCTTAACCTCCCAAGTAGCTGGGACTACAGGCGCCTGCCACCACACCTGGTTGATTTTTTTGTATTTTTAGTAGAGACGGAGTTTCAACATGTTGACCAGGCTGGTCTTGAACTCCTGACCTCAGGTGATCTGCCTGCCTTGGCCTCCCATAGTGCTGGGATTACAGGCATGACCCACCATGCCCAGCCTATCTTTTTGATTTTTTTTTTTTTTGAGACAGTCTCGCTCTGTTGCCAGGTGCCAGGCTTGAGTGCAGTGGCGCAAGCTTGGCTCACTGCAACCTCCGCCTCCCGGGTTCAAGCAATGCTCCTGCCTCAGCCTCCCAAGTAGCTGGGACTACAGTTGCACGCCACCACCCCTAGCTAATTTTTGTATATTTTAGTAGTGATGGGGTTTCACCATGTTGGCCAGGATGGTCTCCATTTCTTGACCTCATGATCCGCCCGCCTTGGCCTCCCAAAGTGCTGGGATTACAGGTGTGAGCCACCGCGCCTGGCCTCCTTTTGATTTTTTAAAAAGTATTCTCTGGAGAAGTAGAATAATATCAATTGATCGCATTGATGACAGTGTTCTAGTTGTGGCGTTACACTGTAGTTCAGCCATCATTGGTGTAAATTAGGTAAAAGGTAAACAGGATCTCTGTCACTATTGTTTCTTACAGCTGCATATGAATCTTTATCTCCATTCTAAAGAAAATTCACAGAGAAAAAAATTCCCTGAATATTCTTGCACAAACATATGCGTATGACTATAGCTGTGTACTTTGGATAAATTTTGAAAACCAGGATTTTGAGTCAAAATCAGACTTAAGTGTCTGCAGTACACCAATTTCTGTGATATTAGCACTAAGAATGAGATTATAACTAAAAGGACACGCTGCTACCTGTACATTGTGTATAACCCAAAAAAGAGAGGAAACTGAATAGAAGCAGCTCAGGGTAGCCTGTGATCAAGGACTCCCGAGAATTCCAGGTGATGTCCCCTGAGAGGTGCTAGGAAGGAACATCATTCTGACAGCACCCAGTGTGTTAAGTCATTCTTGCATTGTTATAAAGAAATACCTGAGACGGGGTCATTTATAAAGGTGTTCCTTTATTGGCTCATGGTTCTGCAGGCTGAAAAGGAAGCATGGCATCGACATCTGACATCCACTTGGCTTCTAGGGAGGCCTCGAGCTTTTACTCCACTTTACTTGGAAGGTGAAGGGGGAGCAGGCACGTCACATGGCAAAAGGAGGGGTAAGGTTGGGACGCAGTGGTGGTTGGGGGAATGCCATGTACTATTAAATGACCAGATTCTGCAAGAATTCACTTACCATGGCCAAGACAGCACCAAGCCATGAGGGATCCGCCTCCGTGACCCAAACACCAGGCCTCACCTCCAGCACTAGGGAGGACAATTCAACTTGAGATTTAGATGGGGCAAATATCCAAGCCAGATCTCCTGTTGACACTGAGTCATACCAGAGAATTCTGAATCCACAGGCTCCATGTGTAGACAAATGGAATTTGTTTTATAACTTGTATTTTTCTGATAATGTTTGATGCAAAGGAAAGACCAACAGGGTAAGGTGAATTAATACTTGTTTACTGGGCCATCATGGCTTGAAGGACAAGATCAGAAGTAAAATTCACACTCCTGTAAAGACATAAAAGGATGCAGCCTCAAGACAACTGTCGGTATTTACAGGGCCTCGCTTGGTGTTTCAGTCATTTTTGCCAGTCAGTGCTCCGACTCACGTGGAAATACATGTCTGTGTGTGCATGTGCATTGGCATCAGCGGGGTAACCGGGCCTCACGTGTGCATAGAAGACACACTTGCATGGGGTTCATGTGCTGGCTCTGTCCGCTTCATTGTGACAGGTGTGCGAGTGTCCTGGGGGCAATCGGGCCCAGGCAGGGTGACCATCCCTATAGAGGGAGGACACCTACGCAGTCTACAACCCCAGTCAATGCACTGTAGACCCCAGGAATTTCTGAAACACTCTGATCCCAGTGCCCTCTTATTTCTGATTGTTACAGAAATGGCCTGAGGGCAGATGTGCCTTATGAGGTGTTTTCTAATGTAGGCTGTGCACCTGGAAAGACCCTAGCTTCTCATTCTTATCCCCCTTTTCCCCCTAAACCAACATCCTTCTGAAAAAGCATTCCTTGAGAGGAAGAATCATTTACCCATCTTAAAGTCAAGATTCAAGTGAGTTACCTTTTATTCTTTAAATGATTAGTGTTTACAAGACAGGACTATTTACTTTCCTTGCCCCAAAATATTCTCACTATAACAACTTGTCCCAGTCATTCTTTCCAAGGAGACGAGAGAGGGTTCATACAGGCATATCCGTCAATGTACTCCCCATTGCCAAGTCTTCCCTTCTGAATGTTATACATGTACCCGTTTGGCAAATTGCGTAGCTCTTTCTGTGTGCTCTGCTCTTCTAAGAATCTGACGGTATAGAAAAATACCTCCTGGAGGCCGGGCATGATAGCTCACACCTGTAATCCCAGCACTTTGGGAGGCCGAGGTAGACGGATCACCTGAGGTCAGGAGCTCAAGACCAGCCTGACCAACATGGAGAAACCCTGTCTCTACTGAAAATACAAAATTAGCGAGGTATGGTGGTGCATGCCTGTAATCCCAGCTACTCAGGAGGCTGAGGCAGGAGAATCACTTGAAACCAGGAGGCGGAGGTTGTGGTGAACCGAGATCGCACCATTGCACTCCAGCCTGGGCAACAAGAGCAAAATTCCGTCTCAAAAAAGAAAAATACCTCCTGGAGCTTAACGTTAGTGCTTTATATTAGAATGTGGTTTGGTGAGCAAAGGATTCGTTTTTAAGTGGAACCCAACACTGCCTGTCTTTAGTCTTTTCTCTAGGCCTGATTTTCATATTACAGCAAGAAAGTATATGGCTTGATGACGTGACAAGGTTGTCAGCTTTGTGAGGCTTTCAAGAGTGGAGTTTGAGCAAACTTCTGTGTCATCAAAGGTGTAAATGTTTTCCAAGTAATCAATAATTGAAATCTGTTCTGTTTACTATTTTTTCTTTGAAGCTGACAGCTTTAGGGTTTGTTTTTCCACTTGCTTTGTGTGCACTGAGAAGCAATGTGGTTTGATTTTGAATGAAGTTCTGGATCTAGGACAGATGTTGGCAAATTTTTTCCGTTAAAAGGTTCAGTAAATATTGTGATTTATGGGCTAAACATAGTTCTGTATTTTTCTTCTTTTTATTAATTAATTTATTTGGATTGTTGGTTTTATTTATTAAAATGACAGCCTTTATTTTTTATTTTTATTTGACAGAGAACAAATTATGTGCTTATCATGTACAACGTTATGTTTTGATTCATGTATGCCTTGTGGACTGATGAAATGAAATAACATATCCTTCACCTTACTAGCTATTATATTTGTGATCAGAACATTTAACATATACTCTCTCAGCAATTTTCAAATATACATCGTTATTCACTGTAGTCACCAGGTTGTAAAATAGATATAGAGAATTTATTCCTCCAGTCCAACTAAACCTTTATAGCCATTCATGTCCCTGTTCCCACTCCTGTCCCAGCCTCTGGTAACCAGCATTCCACTCTTTGCTTCTATTACTTCAGCTTTTTGACACTCCGCAAATAGTTGAGATAATGCAAGTTTGCCTTTCTATGCCTGGCTTATTTCACTTAATGTACTATCCTCTAGGTTCACCCATGTTATCACAAATGACTGGATTTCTTGTTTTTTAAGGCTGAGTAGTATTTCATTGTGATACATACCACATTTTCTTTATCCATTCCTCTACTGGTGAACACTTGGGTATTGTGAGTGATACTGCAGTAACTTGGAAGAATTCCTTCCTCTGTAACGTTTGGAAGAGTTTCAGAAGTGGTATTTTGTGAATATTTGGTAGAATACAGCAATGAAGCTGTCGTCAAGTCCTGGGCTGTTCTTTGATCAGAGATTTTGCATTCTTTCTTCTGTCTTTTTGCTCATTGCTGGTGTGTTTGGATTTTCTGTCCCTTCAGGATTCGGTCTCGGGAGGCTGTGTGTCTCTAGGAACTAATCTGCTGGGTTATCTAATCTTTTTGGCATCTGATTGTTCATTGTAGTCTCTCGTGATCCATTGTATTTCTGTGGCATGAGTTGTAATGTCTCCATTTTCATTTCTGACTTCATTGATTTTTGAGTCTTTCCTCTTTTTGCCTTTTGTTCTTTTTTTTTCAGCCCTCCCTTCCCCTGTCTTTGTTAGTCTCATGGTTTTTCAATCTTGTTTATCTTTTCAAAAAATCAACTCTTAGTTTTGCTAATCTTCCCATATTGTTTCTCTGGTCTCTATTTTTACTCTGATCTTTATTATTTCCTTTCATTAACTGAGGTTCATTTGTTCTTGTTCGAGTTCCTTGAGAAGTAATGTTTATTTGAGATCTTTCTCCTTTCTTAATGAAAGTGTTTATTCCTATAAACTTCCCTCCTAGAACTGCTTTCCCTGCATTCCTTAAGATTTTGTTATTGTTTCCTTTTACATTTATATATATATATATATATATATATTTTTTTTTTTTTTTGAGACGGAGTTTGGCTCTTGTTACCCAGGCTGGAGTGCAATGGCGCGATCTCGGCTCACCGCAACCTCCGCCTCCTGGGTTCAGGCGATTCTCCTGCCTCAGCCTCCTGAGTAGCTGGGATTACATGCGCGCACCACCATGCCCAGCTAATTTTTTTGTATTTTGAGTAGAGACGGGGTTTCACCACGTTGACCAGGATGGTCTCGATCTCTTGAACTCGTGATCCACCTGCCTTGGCCTCCCAAAGTGCTGGGATTACAGGCTTGAGCCACCACGCCTGGCCTCAAAATATTTTTTTATTAAACTTCTAATTTCTTCCTTGACCTATTGGTTACTTAGTTTCACGTTGTTTAATTTTCATATATTTGTGAATTTACCTGACTTCCTCCTGTTGTTGATTTCTAGCTTAATACCACTGTGGTTGTAAAAGGTGTTTGATAGGATTTCAGTTGCCTTACATGTCTTAAGACTTGTTCTATGATCTAATATGTTTATCTGTCCTGGAGAATGTTTTATGTATGCTTGAGAAGAATACGTATTCTGCTACTGTTGGATAGGATGCTCTGTATTTGTCTGATAGGTCCATTTGGTCTAAAGTAAAATTTAATTCCAGTGTTTTCTTATTGATTTTCTGCTGAATAAGCTTTCCTTTGTTGAAAGTTGGATTTGAAGTTTCCTTCTATTATTGTATTGCAGTCTATTTGACCCTTCAGATCTCTTAATGTGTGCTTTATATATTTATATGATCCAATGTTGGGTACATACATATTTACGACTCATACATCTCCTTCATAAATTGATCCCTTTGTAATTCTGTAATGACTTTTTTTGGCTCTTATACTTTTTGACTTAAATTCTGTTTTGTCTGATAAAAGTACAATTGACCGTTGAACAACATGGGGGCTGGGGTGACAACTCACCATGATGTCAAAACTCCACATATGACTTTCGACTCCCTAAAAATTTAATAGACTACTGTTGAATGGAAGCCTTATTAATTACATAAGGTCAATTAATACATATATTGAACAGTATATGTGTTATATGCAGTACTCCTACAATAAAGCAACCTAGAGAAAAGAAAATGATGTTGCTAAGAAAATCATAAGGAAAATACGCCGAGCATGGAGGCTTATGCCTGTAATCCCAGTACTTTGGGAGGCTGAGGTGGGTGGATCACTTGAGGTCAGGAGTTCGAGACCAGCCTAGCCAACGTAGTAAAACACTGTCTCCAGTAAAAATACAAAAATCAGGTGGGCATTGTGGCAGGCACCCGTAATCCCAGCTGCTTGGGAGGCCGAAGCAGAATTGCTTGAATCCAGTAGGTGGAGGTGCAGTGAGCCAAGATTGCACCACTGCACTCTACCCAGGGTGAAAGAGTGAGACTCCATCTCAAAGAAAAAGAAAGAAAATACAGTTACAGTACTGTATTTATCAATACCATGCATTTACATAGTCCATTTGCAACATGAATCGTTTGTCTAAAATGACACACAACCACAGCTGCAGTCAGTCTACAGTACATATCAAGCGATTCAACTTTATCTTGTAATGTCATAACTATTTTTTGCTTCTTTGGAGCACTTCCAGCATCACTAGTGGCGCTTCATATGGGTCCCATGGTGTTATTCAAGGTTTACAGTATTGCAATAACAATACACAAGAGGCCTGGCACAGTGGCTCACACCTGTAATTCCAGCATTTTGGGAGGCTGAGGTGGGCGGATTACGAGGTCAGGAGTTCGAGACCAGCCTGGCCAACCTGGTGAAACCCTGTCTCTACTAAAAATACAAAAATTAGCTGACTGTGGTGGCGTGTGCCTGTAATCCCAATTACTCGGGTGGCTGAAGCAGGAGAATTGCTTCAACCTGGGAGGCAGAGGTTGCAGTGGGCTAAGATTACACCACTGCACTCCAGCCTGGGCGACAGAGCAAGACTCGGTCTCACAAAAGTAAATAAATAAATAACACAAGAACTAGAAGAGATCACTTTTTCCTGTAATACACAATCTACTGGGAAGATGAACTGCTCACAGGGAGATGACTAGCATCTCACAGCGTTTTAAGCACATATTCACAATGCTTGAGCTCACTACAATAGCAACACGAGGTGATTATGAAATGATTACAGTGAATTTTATGCAGTTACAATTTAATATTGTATCTTTCATTTGTTTGCATTTCTGTCTACTATGAATGGTGTCATGTACAGTTTGTGTGCCTATGTTTTGATACATTTTAAGTATAATTTGTATATATTTTATGGTAGCAGATGAAAAAATAGACTTGTATCTAACATTATGCATTCATGACATAACCTAACTTTTTGATATTTCTTTTTTTTTTTTTTTTTGAGACGGAGTTTCGCTCTTGTTGCCCAGGCTGGAGTGCAATGGCGCGATCTCGGCTCACCACAACCTCCGCCTCCTGGGTTCAGGCAATTCTTCTGCCTCAGCCTCCCGAGTAGCTGGGATTACAGGCACGCGCCACCATGCCCAGCTAATTTTTTGTATCTTTAGTAGAGACGGGGTTTCACCATGTTGACCAGGATGGTCTCGATCTCTTGACCTCGTGATCCACCCGCCTCGGCCTCCCAAAGTGCTGGGATTACAGGCGTGAGCCACCGCGCCCGGCGCAACTTTTTGATATTTCTAAATGGACCCATGTACTTCAAACCCATGTTGTTCAGTGGTTGACTATATAGTTACCCCTGCTCTCTTTTGTTTCCATTTGTGGGGAATGTCTTCTTCCATTCCCTTATTTTTGTCTATGTCTGTGTGTATGTGTTTGTTTTTCTTTTTTGTTTTGTATTTTGAGACAGGGTCTCACTCTGTAGCCAAGGCTGGAGTGCAGTGGCACAATCAGGGGCCACTGTAGCCTCTTCACCTCCTGGACTCAAGTGATCCTCCCACCTCAGCCTCCTGAGTAGCCGAGAACCACGGGCATTTGTCACCACACCCAGGTAATTTTCTTTTTATTTTTTCTAGAAACTGGGTCTCCCGGTGTTGCCCAGCCTAGTCTCAAACATCTGGGCTCAAGTAATCCTCCCAATTTGGCTTCCCAAAGTGCTGGAATTATAGGTGTAAGCCACCGCTCCCATTCATCTACATGCATTCTTAAGGCTAAAGTGAGTCTCTTGTAGGTGTCGTACTGTTGGATCTTGTGTTTTTATTTGTTCAGCTACTGAATAATTGGAGGTTATTGGAGGTTTTGATTCTTGGAGGTTATTGGTCTTTTGATTGGAGGTTTTACCATTTACATTTAAAATAATTAATTATCGGTGGATAAGGATTGACTTTGGCCATTTTGTTAATTCCTTACTTACTGTTTTATATGTCTCTTAACCCTTTCTTCCAATTCTTGTTGATATGATCTATTGAATTTTTGTAGTGGTATGTTTTAAGCCTTTATTTTTTATGTATCTACTGGATTTTTTCCTTTATAACTGTTATGGAACCTATATAAAACATCTTATCTAATTTAGACTGATTTTGACTTTGAAAACTTTGTCATTTAACTTTCTTTTTTATTTTTATTTTTATTTTATTTTATTTTATTTTTTGAGACGGAGTTTCGCTCTTGTTACCCAGGCTGGAGTGCAATGGCACGATCTCCGCTCACCGCAACCTCCGCCTCCTGGGTTCAGGCAATTCTCCTGCCTCAGCCTCCTGAGTAGCTGGGATTACAGGCACATGCCACCATGCCCAGCTAAGTTTTTGTATTTTGAGTAGAGACGGGGTTTCACCATGTTGACCAGGATGGTCTCGATCTCTTGACCTCGTGATCCACCCGCCTCGGCCTCCCAAAGTGCTGGGATTACAGGCTTGAGCCACCGCGCCTGGCCTTTATTTTTATTTTTATTGCATTTTAGGTTTTGGGGTACATGTGCAGAACATGCAAGATAGTTGCATAGGTACACACGTGGCGGTGTGTTTTGCTGCCTTCTGCCCCTTCACCCATATTTGGCATTTCTCCCCATGCCACCATCCCTCCCCGGCTCCCCCTCTGCTGTCCCTCCCCTATTTCCCCTAATAGACCTCAGTGTGTGGTACTCCCTTCCCTGTGTCCATGTGTTCTCATTCTTCATCACCCGCCTATGAGTGAGTATATACGGTGTTTCCTTTTCTGTTCTTGTGTCAATTTGCTGAGAATGATGTTCTCCAGATTCATCCATGTCCCTACAAAGGACACGAACTCATCATTTTTGATTGCTGCATAATATTCCATGG
>CM052668.1:37877765-37888027 GCA_028533165.1 Leontopithecus rosalia
CGTAAACAGTGCTGCAGTGAATATTCATGTGCATGTGTCCTTACAGTAGAACGATTTATAGTCCTTTGGATATATACCTAGTAATGGGATTGCTGGGTCAAATGCAATTTCTATTTCTAGGTCCTTGAGGATTTAACTTTCTTACTAGAGTTTAAGGTGATTAACATACCACCATTACCTTATTAGAGTGTTGTGAATATGACTGTGTATTTACGGTTCCTGATGAGTTTTAGACTCCTACAAATTTATGTTATTTGATGCTTTTTCCTTTCAACTTGAAGAACCTTAGTATTTTTGGTAATGTGGATCATGTGGTAATGAACTCTCTCAACTTTGTCTTGGAATATCTCTCTCTTCTTCATTTCTTCTTCTTCTTCTTTTTTTTTTTGAGATGGAGTCTCGCTCTGTCATCCAGGCTGGAGTGCAATGGCATGGTCTCGACTCACTGCAACCTCCGCCTCCTGGGTTCAAGTGATCCTTCTGCCTCAGTCTCCCAAGTAGACTGAGGATTACAGGTGCACACCACAACACCCAGCTAATTTTTGTATTTTTAGCAGAGATGGGGTTTCACCATGTTGGCCAGGTTGATCTCAAACTCCTAACCTCCGCTGATCCACCCACCTCAGCCTCCCAAGCTGGGATTACAGGCATGAGCCACCACGACTGGCCTTCTTTCACCATTTTGAATATATCATGCCACCCCCTCTTGGCTAAAAAGGTTTCTGTTGAGAAGTCTGAGAGCCTTATGGAAATTTTCTTACATGTAACAAGTCTCTTACTATCACTGCCTTCAAGATTCTCTCTTTGACAACTTCTGATAATGTGTCTCAGAATATTCTTTCCTTATTTGATCTTCCTTGAAGTCCTTTCAGTTTCATGGACTGGATGTCCAAATCTCTGCCAAGATTTGGCAAATTTTTACCCAGTGTTTCTTTATCTTTCTGCATCTTTCTCTCTCTTCTCACTCTCTCACTCCCATAATTCATATATTCATATATTTGATGGTATTCCAGAGGTCCCCTATGGTTTCTTCACTCTTTTTGACCTTTTTTCTTTTTGTTCTTCTACTTGGCTAATTTCATATGACCTGTCTTCGAGTTCACTAATTGTTTCTTTTGTGTGATTGACTCTGCTCTTAATGCTCTTTTGAATTTTTGAGTTTGTCATTGTATTTGTCAGCTGTAGGATTTCTGTTTGCTTCTTTATGGTTTCTGTTTTTATTTCGTAGATGACCATTTCCTTGAGAGCACTTGCAGAGGTGTCAGGTTTGCCTCTCCTCTGTATAGCCTTGCATTTGGTGTCTACACATTGATGTAGTAAATGTCTCTTCCAGTCCTTACATACTACTTCAGCATGCTAATGCCTACTCCCTCTAGGTTCCAGGCAGATGGGGTTGCTTCCCAGACTGCAGCTGAGTCAGATTGGAGCTGGGTCACATGGCTGCTCTTGGGTCCACAGTGGGTTTCATGGTTGACAGCCTTGCTCCCAGGACTCTCCAGAATATGAATCTTCTGTCATTTCTGAGTTGACTCCAGTGGGTTCATAAACGTGGTCCTAGGGCTGGTGCTGGGATGAGGGTCCACTTCAGGGTCCATAAGTGGCATCTGTTACCAGATATGCAGAATGGCATGGCTTCCTTCGTGTCTCTAAGTGGGCTTCCATTGGATCACTGGACAAGCAGTACTGCCACACTCTGCAGCTGAAACAGACTGGAACCAAGTTATATGGCTGCTTCATGGTCCACAGCAGAGACCAAAGTATTCAGGCTTGTCCCTGGAGAACGGATAGGCATGTATGTCTCTTGATGGATTCCTGGGCTGGAAACCCTACTTTCACAGCACAGTTGAGAATGGCCAGAGCCAATTTCCACTGCTGATTCAAGTACCACAGTGGGACCAGGTTCAGCAGGTCAACCTACAGGGGAACTAACAGGCTTACTACTGGATAGATCTCCGTACAGACAGAACTGCTCCCAGACTGCAACTGGTTGGGACTGGGACACAAACTCGAGGAGATTTGTTTTGTTTTGTTTTTGCTTCAAGGAAATTTTAGGATCCGCAAGGATATTGACTTTGGCAAGCCTGTCATGGTTACTCAGATGGGCCTTCTCCCTGAAGGTTCCATGGCGGGCAAAGCTGCCCCAGGGAGAGCAACCACAGGAGGGCTTGGTCCTAGATGCAGGACAACTTCAGGCTCTGCTGTGGGACTGAGGCTGTGGAGGGAGCCTGCTCCTGGGACTTGGTCAGGCATGACTCCCTTTGGGTACTCTTGCAGGCAGAGCTGGTCTGGGACCAAAGTTGAGGCAGGTGGTTCTGAATTACCGGGTAATTTCAAGGTCCGTAATAGAGACTGAAATGCTAGGTTGTGTGACTTTTTCTGGAGTTCTTTGCAGGTGGCTTTCAAGAAGGAACAAGGCCAAACTGTGCTGTAGTGAGTCCACAGGGTAATGGGCTCTTTCTGAGTCTGCAGCTGAGACAGTGATCCTTAGTTCTGCCATCTGAGTGCGGATCAGCCCTCTCAAAATAATCTTCCTAGGTCTTAGGTTCCACTGTAGTTTCACAAACTCCTAACTAAATCCCTAGGCTTCCACAAAACCCTTGTCTGGCAGCATAAAAAAGGATGAGTTCATGTCCTTTGCAGGGACGTGGATGAAGCTGAAAACCGTCAGTGTTAGCAAACACAGCAACAGAAAACCAAACGCCACATGTTCTCACTCCTAAGTGGGAGTTGAACAATGAGAACACATGGACAGGGAGGGGAACATCACACACTGGGGCCTGTTGGAGAGTGGGGGGTTACTGAAGGATACCATTGAGAGAAATACCTAATGTCAATGGTGGGTTGATGGGTGCAGCAGACCACCACGGCATGTGTATACCTATGTAACAAGCCGGCACGTTCTTCATACGTATCTCAGAACTTAAAGTGTTCAAAGGCCAGGCGTGGTGGCTCACGCTTGTAATCCCAACACTTTGGGAGGCTGAGGTGGGCAGATCACAAGGTCAGGAGTTCGAGACCAGCCTGACCAATACGGTGAAACCCCATCTCTACTAAGGCATGCACCTGTAATCCCAGCTACTCAGGAGGCTGAGGCAGGAGAATCACTTGAACCCAGGAGGAAGAGGTTGCAGTGACCCAAGATTGTGACTCCTCTTGGCTATGACAGTTTCTCAAGCTTTCCTTGTTTTTCATGACATTGACAATTTTGAGAGGTTACATGTTTCATAGGATGCCCCTGTGTTGGAATTACTCTGGTGTTTCTCTCTTTTTGAGATAGAGTCTCACTCTGTCACCCAGGCTAGAGTGCAATGGCGCGATCTCGGCTCACTGCAACTTCCGCCTCTGGGTTCAAGTGATTCTCCTGCCTCAGCCTCCCAAGTAGCTGGGACTACAGGCTTGCACCACTGCACCTGGATAATTTTTGTATTTTCAGTAGAGACGGGATTTCCCTGTGTTGACCAGGCTGGGCTCGAACTCCTGACCTCATACCCCGCCTGCCTTAGGCTCCCAAAGTGCTGGGATTACAGGTGTGAGCCACCATGCCCAGCTGTTCTGGTGTTTCTTGCCTTGATTAGACTGGAGTTATGGAGTCAGGAGAAGTCAGGAAAGGATGATCACAGAGGTCAATGCTACTTTTTCACATCATAGGAAGAGTACATCCTATCAACATAACCAGTGACTGTCGAAGTTGCCCTCAATCACCTAGCTGAGATAGTGTTTCTCAGTTTTTTGTTGTTGTTTTACCCCCTCCCCACCACCTTTGGTGTTTCCAGTTTTCTACACTGTAAAGTTATTTTTTTCTCCCCTCCATATTGTACACTACATGTACCTTATAGTTAAGGAGTGGGAAGTTATGCTGCCTCTCCCTTCTCTGTTGTTTTTACCACCCTTTAAAATGTGGAAACCATTCTTAGCTCTTTTTCCATACAGAATAGGGTGCGGGCCAGGTTTGTCCTATGGGCCGTGGTTTCCTGAGCCTGATCTAGAGTATCCGGGTTTCATTTCTGCCTTTGCCTCTTCCTGGCTCTTACAGCTTTATGAAGTTAGGGTTGTGATAAGCGTGAAACCTGTTGGCCAGGCCTGGTGGTGGCTCATGTCTGTAATCCCAGTACTTTGGGAAGCCAAGGCAGGTGGTCACCTGAGATCAGGAGTTCAAGACTAGCCTGACCAACGTGGTGAAACCCCATCTCTGCTAAAAATACAAAAAGTAACCAGGCATGGTGGCACACCTGTAATCCCAGCTACTCAGGAGGCTGAGGCAGGAGAATCGCTTGAACCTGGGAGAGGGAGGTTGCAGTGAGCTGAGATCCCGCCATTGCACTCCAGGTTGGGCACCAAGTTGAAACTCCATCTCAAAAAAAAAAAAAAAAACGTGTCTGAAGGGAGTGCATTTTTGCCCATTCTGCCATTTGAGGACACAGTTTCCATCCCTTCTACCACATCAGGACACAGGAAGAAGGACAAGCCCTCATCAGACACCAAATCTGCAGGCACCTTGAACTTCCCAGCCTCTAAAACAGTGAGCAGTACATTTCCATTGTGTATAAATGACTCAGTCTAAGATATTTTGTTGCAGCAGCCCAGATGGACCAGGACAACTGTTTATAGTCAAGAAATACATTGAGATAGTCCTTAGGCAGGAAAAATGCATGTGGCATTATATCAAGTAATGCTAATTGTTATAAACAAACATATGCATGGAAGTTTTAAATTATCTAAAAATTATCTTTAATTAGACCCTTGATAAATAACATATACAATGTGTCAAACATTCTTCTGTCTGCATTACACACTCTTGATTCAGTCTACACAGGTAACTTAGCTGCATTATTGAGCTCTTGATCTGACTGTATTGCTGAGACCCAGGAAAGGTGATTCCAGATCGGGGGTGACGTCTTAAGTCCTAAAAGTCAGAAGTGTGAAGTGGGTCTCAATGGGCTAAAACCAATATATTGAAGACTGCGTTGCTTTTCTGAGGCTCTAGGAGGCATTCCCTTTCATGGCCTTTCCCAACTTCTAGAGGCTGCCCAGACTCCTTAGCTTATGACCCCATCCTACATCTTTTTTTGTTTCCACGTGGAGTCTCATTCTGTCACCCGGGCTGCAGTGCATTGACACCATCTCAGCTCACTGCAACCTCCACCTCCCAGATTCAAGCGATTCTCCTGCCTCAGCATCCTGAGTAGCTGGGATTACAGGCACGCGCCACCATGCTTGGCTAATTTTTACATTTTTTATTAGAGATGGGGGTTTCACCATGTTGGCCAGGCTGGTCTTGAACTCTTGACCTCAAGTGATCCGCCTGCCTCAGCCTCCCAAAATGTTGGGATTACAGGCATGACCCACTGTGTCTGGCCCCATTCTACATCTTTAAACCCGGAAAAGACAAATCAAGTTGTTCCTGTATCACCTCATTCCATACCTGTTTCTGTCATCACAGCTTTCTCTTCAGAGCTCCCTCATCTACTTTTGTTTTGTTTTGTTTTTTGAGATGAAGTCTCTCTTTGTCCTACAGGTTGTATGACAATGGCGCCATCTTGGCTCACTGCAACGTCTGTCTCCTAGGTTCAAGAGATTCTCCTGCCTCAGCCTTCAGAGTAGCTATGATTACAGGCACTTGCCACCATGCCTGGCTAATTTTTGTATTTTTAGTAGAGATGGAGTTTCACCACGTTGGCCAGGCTGGTCTCTAACTCTTGATGTCAAGTGATTTGCCTGCCTCAGCCTCCCAAAATGCTGGGGTTACAGGCATGAGCCACTGTGCCCAGCCCTA
Organism: Leontopithecus rosalia; assembly: GCA_028533165.1. Classification (NCBI taxonomy): domain Eukaryota; kingdom Metazoa; phylum Chordata; class Mammalia; order Primates; family Cebidae; genus Leontopithecus; species Leontopithecus rosalia. The sequence continues at coordinate 37,883,539 of CM052668.1, forward strand.
TCCTACATCTTTAAACCCAGAAAACACAAGTCAAATGGTTCTTGTATCACCTCATTCCATACATGTTTCTGTCATCATATCCTTCTCTTCTTCAGAACTCCCTCATCTACCTTTTTTTAAGTCTCACTCTTGTCCCTCAGGCTGGAGTGCAATGGTGTGATCTTGGCTCACAGCAATTTCCACCTCCCAGGTTCAAGTGATTCTCCTGCCTCAGCCTCCTGAATAGCTGAGATTACAGTCACCTGCCACCAACCTGGCTAATTTTTGTATTTTTAGTAGAGACAGGGTTTCACCACGTTGGCCAGGCTGGTCTTGAACTCCTGACCTCGAGTGATAGGCCCTCCTCAGCCTCCCAAAGTGCTGGGATTACAGGCATGAGCCACTGCACCCGACAACTGCCTCATCTACTTTTAAGGAACTTGGTAATTGCAGCAGGCCCACCTGGATAATTCAGGGTAATCTCCCTATCTTAAGGATGGCTGGTTAGCAATTTAAGTCCATCTACAACCTTATTTCTCTTGCCTAATATAGTCCCAGGTTCCAGATGTAGGATGTGGATATATTCTGCCTACCACAAGGCTGTCCATCAAATTTTCCTTAATAACTAGAATGTACCCACTCCCTTATAACAATGGTCCGTTTTCCTTGTTTATCTATTTTTTTTTAAATTTGGGGCTCCCTAAGATTATATATTTTCTAATAGGATTATTGAAGGCCTGTGACCAAAAAAGAAAATTTATCCCCTAAGAAGCACACAAAGAGGCCGGGCACGGTGGCTCATGCCTGTAATCCCAGCACTTTGGGAGGCCGAGGCGGGCGGATCACAAGATTAGGAGTTCAAGACCAGCCTGATCAACATGGTAAAACCCCATCTCTAAAAAAAAAAAAAAGAAGAAGCGCACAAAGAAGAAATTAAAAATTACCCTTATTTATTTATTTAGACAGAGTATTGCTCTTGTCACCCAAGCTGGAGTGCAGTGGCGCGATCTCAGCTCACTAGTTCACTATAACCTCCACCTCCCGGCAAAAGCAATCTCCTGCCTCAGCCTCCTGAGTAGTTGGGATTACAGGTGCCCACCACCACACTCAGCTAATTTTTGTCGTTTTAGTAGAGTTGGGGTTTCGCCGTGTTGGCCAAGGCTGGTCTCAAACTCCTGGCCTCAAGTGATCATCACCTCTGGGATTACAGGTGTGAGCCCCTGCAACTGGCCATAATTATCCATATTTATACCATCCAAAGATAATTACTGTTAACATTTAGTATGTATGTTTACTGTCCTCCTCTCCACTTCTAAGCACGTATGTGTTTCTCGATCACTGGATCCTGTTAAGTAAATGAGGCAAAATTCTCCAAGTCATAGTTTGTAAAAGGAATCCAGCCCAACCATGGGTCACATTATATCTGTGTTCATGTAGGGAGAGGAGGGATGCCAGTCATGTTTCCTTGCTTAGAAAAATTAATCATTGATGAATATTGAAAATAGTCACTGGGTAACCTACAAATACGGACTTTGGAAACATCCCCAAGGTTATATGTGAAAGTAACAAATATTGACCGTAACATTTCAAAGGTATATGAAATAGAATGAGATAGCACTAGTTTAAAATGTTCACTTTTTTTGTTTGTTGTTTTTTGAGACAGAGTTTTACTGTGTCACCCAGGCTGGAGTGAAGTGGTGCAATCTTGGCCCACTGCAACCTCTGCCTCCCAGGTTCAAGCGATTCTACTGACTCCGCCTCCTGAGCATTTGGGATTCCAGCTGCCCACCACTATGCCCAGCTTATTTTTGTATCTTTAGTAGAGATGGGGTTTCACCGTGTAGGCCAGAGTGGTCTGAAGTCGCGACCTCAAGTGATCCACCCACCTTGGCCTCCCAAAGTGCTGGAATTACAGATGTGAGCCACTGTGCCGGGCTAAGATTCTTTAAACTAAATTTTTAAGGAAATATCATGTATCTGTCTCCCTAGTTAAAAGGAAATAGCAAACTTGTTACTTTTATGAAAATGGATTGAGATGTTATTGGTTTTTAATAATAACAGCTAGTTTATCTTAATTATTATATTACTCTGTGTTTCACGTAGATGATCCCGTTGAGATAGTCATACATTGTTCTGTTTTTCTTGCAGTTTTACCAGCGAGGAAATTTTACTACACTGTGAAGTTAGTAACTATCAAAACTCAGCTTAACAGCCTCAAATCAGACCACAGAGCCTGTGTTAATTTCACTAAAACATCTCTGCTCAAATTATATGTATCCTTTTCACCTACGTTTTTCACTTACTATGTCATCAGAACGTCTTTCTCAATTAATGAGCCAGTATTATTAGCAAATGTACTGTATGTCGTTGTATAACACACCATGATTTAATCTCATTTTCCTTTACCTCCCACTGTAAGATTTTCCTTTGTAAAAATTATTCTCTGGGGATTCTGGGTAATGTCAGTGGATTACATCAGTGTTAATGTTCCAGTTGTGGTATTATATACTGCGGTCACCAGCTGGGGTAACCAGGTGAAAGGTACACAAGATCTCTCCATTTTATTTCTTGTAACAACACATGAATCTACAGTCTATCTAATTAAAAGAGAAAAACATTTACCGGAAAAAAGTATTTTGTGAACATACTTCAGCATACATTTGTGTACAGCTAAAGCTACTTCCTTGGCATAAATACCAAAACGTGGAATTTTGAGTCGAACTGAGACAGTGGTTGAGTACCTGCAACATCCTGTAGACCCTGTGACATTCGTACTTGGAATGAGAGCGTGACTAATGGGGCATAACTGCTGCCTGCACATTGTTTACAGTCCAGCAAGGAAGGAACACTGAATAGCAGCTCGGGGCAGCCTGCGGCCTGCAGAGAAATCCAGGTGACACCCCAGAGGGGCTAGGAGAGGACACCCTTCTGAGAACAGTCATGGCTCCCTCGGCATCACCCCACTCAGAGACCAGAGGAGGTCCCAGCTGGGGTGACACAGCCCCTCTCCACCCGGGAAGGTGCGTCTGCGGGGGGCTGGAAGGGCTTAGCATGTGGCTGCCTGTGCCGGCATTGGCCTGGGAACAACCCTGAGGCCCCTGCCTGGGAACAAACTGGACTACGTTTCCCAGAGACCATTCAGGACTACGCCGCGCTGCATGCTGGGACACGGGCTGGGGGCTCTGGTTTCCCCGGACGAGGTCCTGCGTCCTCAAGCTTACCCTCTCCCGAGGCCAGGGCTTGGTTGGGCCTGAGCTGGGCATTCGCTGCCCAGGAGGAACCCAGGGATACCATCGGGTGCGTCTGCGGCTTCGGGAGAGGCGGAGGAGGGAAAGAGGTGGGAGGGGTACGCGCACACGTGTCAGCGTGTCAGCATCTGTGCACGCACAATACGTATCGGGCTCTGTTGTGCCTGCCTATGCGTGTCGGGCACCATGCACACATGCGTGTCGGGGTCTGTGCATACGCACCTGCCTGTCAGGGTCTGCGTGCCCACACGTGCACGTCAGCGTCTCGGCACGCTATGTATCGCGGTCTCTACGTGCACATACGTGTCGGGCTCCGCATTCTGGCACCTGGGTGTGCGAGGCCCCGCCCGCGTCCGGTGTGCGCATGCGCAGTGGCCACCAGTGGGGGTTGGTGGCAGGACCAAGTGTGTGACGCACTTGCGTGGGAGTGCGAGGCTGACGCGGCGGCTCTGTCCCCCTTAACTGTGACACGAGTGTGCACGAGCGTCATTGGGAGGCATGGGGGCCGTGCTGGGTGCGCGTCTGCACTGGTGACGCAGCCGCTGCCTCTTCGCCAGTCCGCGCAGGTGAGACTGGCGTGCGTGGCTCCAAGGGAGACGGGCACCGGGCTTCTGACGGTGACGCACTTGCTGGAGAGAGAGTTTTGGGGTAACGCAGCCAGGTTCTTCCCATAACTGGGGCCCCAGGGTGTTTCAGAGGCTTTGGGGCGACGCAAACTTCGTTGGCACGTCCCCGGGACTCTGCGAGGTGAACTCTGGGGGCTTTGTGAGGTTGGTAGCCGGGACGGGTCTCCGTGGCCCACGGATGCGCCTTTGCACGGTGTGGGGTGGCGGGGCCGGCAGCATGGCCGTGCTGGGCGTTAGTGGGCGTGAGGGACGCAGATGTGTCTCGGGACAGCGTGTGCTGTGGTGAGGCTGAGCCGTGCAGGCTTGTACTGGGTGAGGGTGATCGGGCCTTCTGGGTGGCGCAGGAGCGTGTGGCAGCGCGACCTGTAGCTCCAGCGTTGCCGTTGCAGCCCCTGCCTTCACCCTCTAACCAAACACTAACTGCCTGAGAACAAGGGCTGCCGAGAGACGAGAGCACCTGAGTGAGCCCCGCCGGGAAATTCACCAACAAGAAGGGAGAAACAGCCATGAGGTGACACTTTCAGAGTCAGAGGTGCTCTCCATGCAGGCCACCAGAGTGACAGGAGATGGTGGCCTCAGGAGTAGAATTCCTCAGACGGACAGGTCCCTGGTGTGGGAGACCGGGAAAGGGGCAGC
>CM052668.1:37888527-37910557 GCA_028533165.1 Leontopithecus rosalia
CAGAGGTGCTCTCCATGCAGGCCACCAGAGTGACAGGAGATGGTGGCCTCAGGAGTAGAATTCCTCAGACGGACAGGTCCCTGGTGTGGGAGACCGGGAAAGGGGCAGCTCCACGCTTCGGCATCTCATTAACCTCGGCATGCTCTTCAGGAATCTCAGAAGCCCCATCTCGGGGCCTCGTATTTCTCATTGGTTTCATTAGGTAAGCCAGGTGTTTTCTAATGTTCTTGTCCTCCCGAAATTCTGTTCCCCTAGGCCAGCATCCTTCAGAAAAAGCATCCCCGAGGAGGAAGACGAATCGTTAAACATCTTAAAGGTTCAGGTGAGTCTCCTTTTGTTTGTTTTTTAATTAAATGATACGTGTTTATAAGACCTAAGACCAAACATTAAATGTAGGTGACCAAGATTTGAGTCCTGTTTCTGCCTCTTAGCTTTTTGAGCCTTCTGAAGATAGGCTTGTGAGGAGGGTGAAATGCGTGAGTGTGCATAAAACCCACAGACCAGCACCCCGGAGTGTAAGTGTGCAGTGAGTGCTGCTGTTAATGTGCTAAGTCTGGATGTCCGTACATCAGGAGCAATGTACATAGATAGGTAACTGGGATGGGTGTTTACAAGTTCACAAAATGAACCACAACCTCAGTCAGATGGTCTAGAACTGTCATCCTTAACCTGAGGGCCTTCCACAAAATGAACCACAGCTTTAAATGATCTAGAATTGGAATCCTTAACCTGAAGTCCTGTTTTTTGTGTTGTTGTTTGTTTTCATTTTGTTTTGTGGGATTGTTTGTTTGTTTGAGACAGGGTCTCACTCTGTCTCCCAGGCTGGAGTGCCGTGGTGCAATCACAGTTTACTGCAGTCTTAACATCCTGGCCTCAAGTGATCCTCCTACCTTAGCTTCCCTAGTAGCTGGGACCAGTTTTTGTGTTTTTTGTAGAGACAGGTTTCACTGTTACCAAGGCTCATCTCGAACTCCTGAGCACAAGCAATCTGCCAGCCGAAGCTTCCCAAAGTTCTGGGATTACGAGCATCAGCCACAATGCACAAGCTGTTGTGTGTTTTTTTTATAAAAAAAGAGATGAGGTCTCCCTTTGTCCCCCAGGCTGGAGTACAGTGGTGCGATCACAGCTCGCCATAACCTTGAACCCCTGGGCTCAAGGGATTTTTTTTCTCCTTTCCCACCTGAGTAGCTGGGACTATAGATAGGTGCTTACAGGTCCAGCTGATTTTCTTGAGACAGCGTTTCGTTCTTCTGCCCAGACTGAAGTGCAACCTCTGCCTCCTGGGTTCAAGCGATTCTCCCATCTCAGCCTCCCAAGTAGCTGGAATTAAAGGCCTCCACCACCACGCCCGGCTAATTTTTGTATTTTTAGTAGACACATGGCTTCTCCGTGTTGGCCAGGCTGGTCTCAAACTCCTGGCCTCAGGTGATCCACCCGCCTGAGCCTCCCAAAGCACTGGATTACAGGTGTGAGCCACCATGCCTCGGCAGGTCCAACTGATTTTTAACTCCGTTTATAATTTTCTAAGGAACATTGTATATACACTTACTGTGTATGTTTATCAGTGTCTTTTTTTTCCCTGAGGAGATGTTGTGTAATTTCATGGCATTAAGAAGGCCCTGATCGAGACCATCCTGGTCAACATGGTGAAACCCCGTCTCTGCTAAAAATATGAAAAATTAGCTGGGCATGGTGGCGCGTGCGTGTAATCCCAGCTACTCAGGAGGCTGAGGCGGGAGAATTGCCTGAACCCAGGAGGCGGAGGTTGCGGTGAGCCGAGATGGAGCCATTGCACTCCAGCCTGTGTAACGAGTGAAACTCCGTCTCAAAAATAAAAAGAAGGCCATGAAAGACATTTAGACTTTTTACCTTTCTCAAAGACATTTAGACCATTGATAGAGGATCAAGGACTGTGTTACCTTGACCACAATTACCGTTCAGGATGATTCAAATGGTTAAGTAATTATACCACATTTATTTCATAGAACACACTGCAGCTACAAAGAAGTAAATTTAGAGATAGCCATAAGAAAGAAAAATGCATATGGCATAATATTAAGCACTGCTAATAGTTATAAACAACAGAACGTGTCAAAAGTACCTAGAAATTCTGTTGAATAAGACATTTTGTAACTATCCTATCCCACATGAAAATTGTGTTCAGTGAAGGAAGAGAGGCGCGTGACAGCGCAACCTGGAGCCCTGGCATCTCTGCTGCTGCCCCAGCCTGGTCGCATTTATTAAGCACATTTTCTGTACTAAACTGTCTTCTGACTTCGTTTTTTTTTTTTTTTTGAGACAGAATCTCACTCTGTTGCCCATGCTGGTGTGCAGTGGTGTGGTGTCAGTTCACTGCAACCTCTGCCTCCCGGGTTCAAGTAATTCTCCTGCCTCAGACTCCCAGTAGCTGAGATTGCAGACATGTACCACCACATCCGGCTAATTTTCTTATTTTTAGCAGAGGCTGGGTTTCAGCATGTTGCCCCAGCTGGTCTCAAACTCCTGACCTCAGGTGATTCACCCGCCTCAGCCTCCCAAAGCGCTGGGATTAGAAGCGTGAGCCACTGCACCCAGCCTGTCTTCTGTTTTGCATGCTCTTCTTAGTTCTTGCGTTAATTGATTCAGTCTGTTACAACAAAGTACCATAGACTGTGTGGGTAAAAGGGCAGACTAAGAGACAGTCTCACTGCATTGCCCATGCTGGTCTTGATCTCATGAGGTCAAAGCTATCCTCCCACCTTGGCCTCACAAAGTGCTTGGATTACAGGTGTGAGCCACTGCATTGGGCCTTTTTTGTTGTTTTTGTTTTGTTTTTTGTCTCACTCACTCCAGGCTGGAGTGCGGTGGCGTGATCATAGCTGACTGCAACATCAGCCTCCTGGGCTCAAGCATTCTTCCTACCTCAGCCTCCTAAGTAGCTGGGGCTACTGATACGTGCCACCACAGGTGGCTGTATGTTTTTATTTTTATTTTGAGCTGGGGTCTGGCTTTGTCATCCAGGTTGGAGTGCAAGTGACATGATCTAGGCTCACTTCAACCTCTGTCTTCTGGGCTCAAGCCATCCTCCGACCTCGGCCTTCTGAGTAGCTGGGACTACAGGTATGAGCCACCACACCTGGCTCTTTTTTTTTTGTAGAGACGGTATTTCACCATTTGCCCAGACTTGAACTTCTGAGTTGAAACAATCTGCCTGCCTCCACCTCCCAAAGTGCTGAGATTAAAGGCATGAGGTGCCACAGGCAGCCAATTTTTTAATATTTTGTAGAGACATGGTCTTGCCATGTTGCCCAGGCTGGTCTCAAACTCCCAAGCTCAGGCAGTCCTCCCACTTCCACCTCCCAGAGTGCTGGGATTACAGGCATGAGCCACTGTGTCTGGCCACAGCAAGCATTTATTTCTCACAGTTCTGGAGGCTGGAAGTCTGAGAGCAGGGTGCCAGTGCAAGGAGGCTCTGGTGAGGCCCTCTTCCAGACCGCAGGCAGCTGCCCTCATGCTGTGTCCATATGTGGTAGAAAGGGAGCTGATTGCTCTCTGGGATCCTTTTTATAAGGCACTAATCCTATCCCCAAGCATTCCACTCTCATGTCCTAATCACTTGCCAAAGGCCCATATCCTAATGCCATCACACCAGGGAACAGAATTTCAATATAGGAACTTAGGAATAAAATACTTAGTTTATTAAGTGCCTTCAGAGGCTTAGGCACAGTATTGTGCTCCGGGTCAGTGTGTACGAAACAAACTCAATTTTCTTCTCTCACACCACAACGGTAATCACCAGAAAACTTTGAGACTTGGCCAGGTACGGTGTTTCACACCTGTAATCCCAGCACTTTGGGAGGTCAGGGTGGGTAGATCACTTGAGGCCAGGAGTTTGAAACCAGCCTGGCCAATATGGGATAACCCTGTCTCTACCAAAAATACAAAAGTTAGCCGGGTGTGGTGGCATACACCTGTAATCCCAGCTACTCAGGAAGTTGAGGCAGGACAATCACTTGAACCTGGGAGGCGGAGGTTGCGATGAGCCAAGGTCATGCCACCGCCCTCCGACCTGGGCAATAAGGCGAGACTCTGTCTCAAAAAAAAAAAAAGCTTTGTAACTAAATGTGTGGGAGAAGTAAGCTGTAGTGGACACCAGCTGGGTGTCCTGCAGTTCAGTCTGACACCGACTACCTGGAGATCGCATCAGATTCCACAGGTTGTGGGCAGGACTACCCGACTCTGCCCCACCAGCCACAAGACCAGGCCTCTGGAACATCTGGCTTACCATATGCAGGTTGGGTTCTTCTAACATTCTCTTTGGTTTCTACTAATTTATTTGATTGACTCAGAATTCAGGGAAACACATATACCATTTATTACACAGGATATTTTAAAGGATACTGCTGAACAGCCTGATGAAGAGAAACGTAAGGCTAGGGTTGGAAGGGTCCCAAGCACAGGAGCTTCTGTTCCTGCGGAACTGGGGTACGCCACCTTTTCAGCACATGGATGAGTTCTGGTGTACCTTCCTATCAGCCGCCTCTTGTTCAGCTGGCCAGAAGCTCTCCTCACCCTGTCTCCTTAGGCCTTTTATGGAGACGTCTTTGGATAGGTGTGACTGAAGCATGCATGACTGTGTCAGAATGTGATTGGACAAATAGAGTTGATCTAATGCTAATAGACTGAGGGGGGAAACTCAGCAAGGCTCGCCTGTTCAGATTCTTCTTGGCCTCTCAGTACAGCCTTCCTTCCTACAGGTATGGGGCAGGACCCTCTCTGGAGTGAGGGTCTTATGACCCACAATCAGGTTACAGTCCTGTTTTGAGCAGGTGAAAGGAGGGCAAGAGAAGATCAGAGAGACAGATTCCATTCCTGAGGTCTGCTTCTGAGGCCGAAAGTGCCCTAACATTAGGATTGTAACAAGGGGTGTGAAATTATGAGCCAGGAACCATGGACGAGAACATACACAAATACAAACCCCATATGTACATGTACACACACGTACACACACGCATACACCCTCACCCATATATATACACACACATACCCCATATACACACACCTACATATATACACACACCCATATATACATACGTATACACACCTACCTAAATACACACATATATACACACCATATGCACATATACACAGACCTCATGATATACATACCTACATATACACATACTCCATATACACACACGTACACACTGACATATATACACACTATATGCACATGTACACACATCTCATATACACACACATATACATGCCATACCCATACACTTCATATATACACACCCCATATACACACACGTACACACTGACATATATACACACTATATGGACATGTACACACATCTCATATACACACCTACATATACACACACATATATACATGCCATACACATACACCCCATATATACACACACACAGCATATACACAATGTACACACTGACATAGATACACACTATATGCACATGTACACACATCTCATATACACACCTACATATACACACACATATATACATGCCATACACATACACCCCATATATACACGCCTACATATATATGCACATATATGCAGGCATATTCACATATATACACACATGCACATACACACACCACATATATGCACACACTATATATACACCTACACGTGTATACACACATGTACATACACACAATTATATCACAGGATCTGATTGTATTACCAAGACACAGTGAAAGGAGGTTCCAGAACAGGAAGGTTATGCCTGTTTCAGAGACACTATGTTTTCTTCTTTTGAGACAGAGTTTTGCCCTTGTTGCCCAGGCTGGAGTACCGTGGTGCAATCTCAACTCACTACAACCTCTGTCTCCTAGTTTGTCTTTTGTTTTTCTTTTTTCTCATAGTTTCAAGTGATTCTCCTGCCTGAGGCCTCCGGAGTAGCTGGGATTACAGGTGCCCAGCACCATGCCCAGCTAATCTTTTGTATTTTTAGTAGAGATGGGGTTTTATCATGTTGACCAAGTTGGTCTTGAACTCCTGACCTCCTGATCCACCCACCTCAGCCTCCCAAAGTACTAGGATTACAGGCATGCGCCACCGTGCCCAGCTGACACTATTTTTTTTCGTATTAGGCCTTACATCAGCTTATTTTTGCTGCTTTAACAAATTACTGTAGATTATTAGCTTAATACAACACAGATATATTATCTTACTATCATACAGGTAGGAAGTCTGAAGTGGGACTCACTGGACTAAAACCAGGGTGTTGACAAGGCTCTAGGAGGTATTCTGTGTCCTTGCTTTTGCTGGCTTCTAGATTTTGCCCATACTTCTTAATTCATGACCCCTTCTTCCATCACCAAAGCCTACAAAAACAGGTCATTTGTCCATAACATCACTCTGACCCTACTTGCGTCTTCACATACTTCTCTTCCTCTGACCCTCCTCTTCTTTTTTTTACCCTCCTTTTGAGAAAGAGTCTCACTCTGTGGCCCAGGCTGGAGTGCAGTGGTGCAATCTTTGCTTACTGTAACCTCCGCCTCCTGGGTTCAAGCGTTCTGCCTCAGTCTCCTGAGCAGCTGGGACTACAGGTGCCCACCACCACGCCCAGCTAATTTTTGTATTTTTAGTAGAGGTGGTATTTCACCATATTGGCCAGGCTGGTCTTGAACTCCTGACTCATGATCTGCCCTCCTCAGTCTCCCAAAGTACTGGAATTACAGGCATGAGCCACCATGCCTGGCTTTTCTTTCTTTTTTTTTTTAGTTGGAGTTTTGCTCTTTTTGACCAAGCTAGAGTGTGATGGTGCTATCTTGGCTTGCTGCGGCCGCCGCCTCCCAGGTTCAAGCAATTCTCCTGCCTCAGCCTCCTGAGTAGCCGGGATTGCAGACATGCACCACCACACCTGGCTAATTTTGAATTTTTAGTAGAGACAGGATTTCTCCATGTTGGTAAGGCTGGTCTGGAACTCCCAACCTCAGTGCTGCGATTACCGGCATGAGCCACTGTGCCTGGCCACCTCGTCTTCTAGTTTTAAGGACTCTGATCATTACATTGTACCTTCTTGGATAACTTTAAGATAATCTTCCTGGCTGGGCATGGTGGCTCACGCCTGTAATCCCAGCACTTTGGGAGGCCGAGGTGGGTGGATCACCTGAGGTCCGGAGTTCAAGACCAACTTGAATCACCTGAGGTCGGGAGTTTGAGAGCAGCCTGACCAACATGGAGAAACCTCGTCTCTATTATAAAAATAAAAAGTAAATATTCTCTGAGAAGCCCGAAAGAAAAAAAAAGAGAAAAAAAAAAGAGAATCTTCCCTATCTTAAAAGTCAGCTGATTAGCAATTTTAAGTCTATCTACAATGTTAATTTTCTTTTGCCATGCAAGGTAACACATTTGAAAGTACTGGAATTACCAAAGAGACATATTTGAGAGGTGGGCAAAATAGCAAGATTCCATCTCTGCAAAAATACAGAAGTTAGCCAGCGCACCTGTGGTCCCAGCTACTAGGGAGGCTGAGGTGGGAGGATCTCTTGAACCCAGGAGATTGAAGCTGCTGTAACCTGTGTTCATGCCACTGCACTCCAGTGGCGACAGCGTGAGACCCTGTCTCAAAATAGATGTACACACACCACACACATACACACATTTGAGAGGCAGGCCTATCCGTGCAAAGTTTCCTTAATGACTACAGTGTGCCTTCTCCCCCATAATTGTGTTTGCGTTTGCTTTTTTTTTTAATTTGAGACTATCTCGTTAAATTTCTTGTAATGAAATTAATGCAAGCCTGCTTGGGGGAAAAAAATTAGTCCCTAAGGAGCTCTTAGAGAAAAGTCTTTAAATTACCCGTAATTACAATCCAGAGGTAATTACTGTTTCTAGTCCTCCTTTTTGCCTTTAAGCATGTATGTATTTTCTTTCTGGAGCATGGAATCTTGCTAATTAATCATGTAAATACACCAGAGACTCTTTAAATCTAGTTTTGAATCTAATCTGTGGCAGCAAATTATCAAGGAAGACAGCCTTTAAAATGAGAGATTCTAAGGTGCAAGGATTGCTTGAGGCCAGGAGTTTGAGATCAGCCTGAGCAATATAGTGAGACCCCATCTCCAAAAAATTAAAAAATTAGCCAGGCGCGGTGGTGCGTGCCTATGGTCCCAGCTACTTAGGAAACTGAAGTGGGAGGATTCCTTACTGTCCAGAAGGTTAAAGCTACAGTGAGTTAAGGCTACTTACTGCCATCCAGCTTGGGTGAAAGAGTGAGACCATCTCAAAAAACAAAAAAAAAAGTCAGTGATGGGCAGCTATAAAATAATTACATAAATAAAAATCAGAAATAAAAAACCAAAAAACCAGAGATTCTAGAATTTTCTTTTGTTGTTGTTGTTGTTGTTGCTGTTATTGTTTTTGAGACGGAGTTTTGCTCTTGTTACCCAGGCTGGAGTGCAATGGCACGATCCTGGCTCACCACAACCTCCGCCTCCTGGGTTCAGGCAATTCTCGTGCCTCAGCCTCCCGAGTAGCTGGGACTGCAGGCACACGCCACCATGCCCAGCTAATTTTTGTATTTTTAGTAGAGACGGGGTTTCACCATGTTGACCAGGATGGTCTCGATCTCTTGACCTCGTGATCCACCCGCCTCGGCCTCCCAAAGTGCTGGGATTACAGGCTTGAACCATCGTGCTGGGCAAGATTCTAGAATTTTCATGTTTCTTTCCCAGAACATGACAGTAATCACTGGTAAAAGCTAATTAATCACTGGGTGTCCTACAAATATGGGCTTTCCAGATAGCATTAGCAAGATTACAGATACAAGTAACAAATATGGACTGTATAAGTAACATTTGCAAGATAAACAAACATGATCATAGTTAAAAATGTTCACATGTATCTTTCATTTCACATAGAACACAAGATTCACACCAGGCACGGTGGCTCATGCCTGCAATCCCAGCACTTTGGGATGCCCAGGCAGGCAGATCTTGAGGTCAGGAGATCGAGACCATCTTGGTCAACATGGTAAAACTCCATCTCTACTAAAAATACAGAAATTAGCAGGGTGTGGTGGTGTGCACCTATAGTCTCAGCTGCTCGGAAGCTGAGGCAGGGGAATCACTTGAACCTGGGAGGCAGAGGCTGCAGTGAGCTGAGATCATGCCACTGCACTCCAGCCTGGGCAACAGAGCAAGACTGTCTCAAAAAAAAAAAAAAAAAAGATTCACCCTCTTACTAATGTTTTCAAGTTGGCATCTTCTCAGAATAGGTTCTGTAAGGTGGATTGTTTTTCACTGTTGCTTTTTTTTTTTTTTACCACCCCTAGAAGGAGTCTTGCTGTGTTGCCCAGGCTGGAGTACAAGGGCTCAATCTCAGCTCTCTGCAACCTCTGCCTCCTGGGTTCAAGCAATTCTCCTGCCTCAGCCTCCTGAGCAGCTAGGATTACAGGCATGTACCACCACACCTGGATAAGTTTTTTGTATTTTTAGTAGAAATGGGGTTTCCCCTATTGGCCAGGCTGGTCTCGAACTCCTGACCTTACGATCTGCTCTCTTTCCGCTGATAATCCCAAAGTGCTGGAATTACAGGCGTGAGCTCCCACGCCAGGCCCTTTTTTTTTTTTTTAATTCTTAGGCATGCATTTGTAGACTACTATAGCTATTTCCTTGTCATAAATTCCAGAATGTGGAATTTTGAGTCAAAATTAGACATTCGTTCAGTGCCTACAATATGCCAGATGCTATGGCTATTAGTGCTTGGAATGAGAGTCTAATTCAGTGGCCTCAACTGCTGCCTGTGCAGTGTCTATAATCCACCAAGGGAAGCTAAACAGAAGGGGCGCAAGGCAGCCTGTGGAGAATTCCAGGTCACACACTCAGAAAGGTGCCAGGAATGGGACATCATCCTGAGGACAGCCGCTGATGTCAGGTTCATGACCTGATAATTCTGAATATACTGACTCTGTTGGGATAAATGGATGCCCCCATCAGAAACAAAGACATTCCTAGTAGATATGATATAGATTACCTTTCAGAAGCAGAGGGCAAAGACCAGACTTCTTTTTGGGCAAGACCGCCCAAATAATACTTTATTACATCCCACCTGTCAGTCCCCGATAGGGTGCTGGCCAGAAACGAAATCCTTCTGTTAAATTGTCTGGGCCTGTCTTTGAGACCAAAAAAAAAAAAAAAAAAAAAAAAAGGAAAGCATGCTCTGCTTCGTGCAGCCAGGTTTCCTGAGGTTTCATTGAGAGCTTGATTTAGGTTTGATCTATAATACTCTCTAATTTTTCCCAGATATGTCACAGTTATGCGTTTGTTTTAGGAAGAGCCAAAAGGTCGTATTATATCACTTTGGGGACCCAGGGTGCACCTGTTTGTTTTTTTGTTTTTGTTTTTGTTTTGAGATGGAGTTTCACTCTTGTTGCCCAGGCTGGAGAGCAGTGGCACCATCTCAGTTCACCGCAACCTCTGCCTCCCAAGTTCAAGTGATTCTTTTGCTTCAGCCTCCCAAGTAACTAGGATTACAGGCATGCGCCACTACGCCCGGCTAATTTTGTATTTTTAGTAGAGATGGGGTTTCTCCATGTTGATCAGGCTGGTCTTGAACTCCTGACCTCAGGTAATCTGCCCGCTTTGGCCTCCCAGAGTGCTGGGATTACAGGCGTGAGCCATCGTGTCTGGCCGCCCCTGGTTTTAATCTCTCTTTTTCCACCCCTAGCTCTAGCCTCTCGGAATTTGTGTCTTCTGCAGAGGAAACCCCAAGAAGACTGATCAGTTGTTCAATTCTAAAACAATGGCCCAGGTAAGTGTGTATTTCTCTTTCCTTCTTGAGCTATGATATTTGGGTTTTGTGCATATGCTTGTGATTTATCTGAAGCCTTTTATCTAGTCAAACTCTTTATAATTACCTATTTCCTGATTCTTTCTATTCTAGTGAATGATAATGCCATGTAGTTCCGTATCTGCCTTTTTGGGAAATGAGTGAGCACCTTAGTATGTCCTATTACTCACTTTTTTGGCAAGAGTAATGTCAGAGCAGTGAAGTAACAAAGTTCTTTGAGGAAAATACTTAAGTCCATGGCTTGATAAGTTAGATATGTTGGTCCCATTTGACCACATGAGAAACAAATCCTCCACTGATCTTGTTTTCTGCATAGATAGGAGGGGATGCTCCTTTGCTGGCGTCAGTCTTAGTGTGTGTTGAGATCCCAAGCTTCATGAGACTTTTGGAAGTAGATAGGGCTGTGATTAGGACCTTTGAACAGAGCTCATGTTCTTGCCGGGGAAACTGGAAGATAAATTTTATTGTTAAATGGACCTGTCAGACTGCACGATGATTCCAAATAATATGACGTTCTTATCCTCTAAATCAGGAACAGGGGGCCAGGTATGGTGGCTCACACCTGTAATCCCAGCACTTTGGGATGCCCAGGTGGGTGGACTGCTTGTGGTCAAGTGTTCTAGACCAGCCTGGCCAACATGGTGAAACCTTATCTATACTAAAAATGCCAAAATTAGCAAGGTATGGTGGCACGTGTCTATAATCCCAGCTACTTGGGAGGATGAGGCAGGAGAATTGCTTGAACCCAGGAGATGGACGTTGCAGTGAGCCAAGTCTAGGCAATAGAGCAAGATCTTTCTCAAAAAAAGAAAAAAATCGGGGTTGGTAGATGGTAACAAATGTGAAGATCTTCTAGTGTGGAAGTAGGAGATGATCACATACCCCAGAATTGGAGAAAGCCTTAGGTATTTTGGTCCATCTAAGTGGATAACTATAATAAACAGTCTGGCTTACCTGTGTGGGAATTTTTTTAATGCTTAAAAGGAAGGCTGCTTAAAATGTAGTTTGGCATGATGAACTTGAGGCTTGAAAACATTTAAACATGCAAACTCCATTTTCTTTTTTTTTTTGAGATGGAGTTTTGCTCTTGTTACCCAGGCTGGAGTGCAATGGCACGATCTCGGCTCACTGTAACCTCCACCTCCTGGGTTCAGGCAATTCTCCTGCCTCAGCCTCCCGAGTAGCTGGGACTACAGGCACGCGCCACCGGGCCCAGCTAATTTTTTGTATTTTTAGTAGAGAAGGGGTTTCACCATGTTGACCAGGATGGTCTCGATCTCTTGACCTCGTGATCCACCCGTCTCGGCCTCCCAAAGTGCTGGGATTATAGGCTTGAGCCACTGCGCCCAGCTGCAAACTCCATTTTCTAAACTAAAACTTAAAAATCTTGATTTTTCCCCCCTTAAAAAAAAAGATGCTGTAGGAACCCACACTTGTTGAGAACTTTAAGGCAGGCACGTAGCAGACACTGCTTGTAAACAGGAAGGAAACTTGATTGTTGATTCAATTTGCAGGTTTGACTAAGGGAGGATTCTGCACAGTACAAGTCATTTTCTCTGCAGTGGTAGGGCTTTTGAGTGACGTGCAGGTGTTCTGCTTCCATCACAGTTACGCTGATGTCCTCACCACCCCCTGCCTGTGACACAGGCGTTCAGTCTACTCACGGTGCCCAGCCTACCCAGAGGGTGGCCTTTTTTTTTTTTTCTTTTTTACTAGCAGAATATTTAGCATAAGGGTGGCCTCTTGTCTCCTTCAGCTGGAAGCTGTTTCCTTTCATGTCGTCACGTATGTGTGGGTTTCTGTTTCAGGGTTTGGTGACATTCGCCGACGTAGCCATAGACTTTTCTCAGGAGGAGTGGGCCTGTCTGAACTCTGCTCAGAGGGACCTGTACTGGGATGTGATGCTGGAGAACTACAGTAACGTGGTCTCACTCGGTGAGTTGCACAGTCCACATAACTTAGACTGCTTCCTGGAATATCAGCTCTCCACTGTGAATGTCAGGACCATCTTTCAAGAAACTAGTTGAGGCCGTGCGATGGCTCTCACCTATAATCCCAGCACTGTGGGAGGCCGAGGCGGGTGGATCATGAGGTCAAGAGATCGAGACCATTCTGATCAACAAGGGGAAACCCCGTCTCTACTAAAAATACAAAAATTATCTGGGCATGGTGGTGCACGCCTGTAGTCCCAGCTAATCGGGAGGCTGAGGCAGGAGAATTGCTTGAACCCAGGAGGCGGAGGTTGCAGTGAGCCGAGATTGCACTCCAGCCTGGGTAACAAGAGCGAAACTCTGTCTCAAAAAAGAAAAGAAACTAGTTGAATTTCTTCTTCCTTTCCCAAGGAGTATGTCCAGTCTTACTGGTGTGGCCATGAGCATCACACACCTTCCTCTCAAATCCATCAGTTACCTTTGTCGGGCTCCCCCGTAATCAGCTCTCTTCCTAATGTCCATGGAGTGAGTTGGAATTCTCGGATATTTATTTCATGACCGTCTTCAAAGGAACCAGTTTGTCCTATAATATTATGTTATACCCAAATTACTGTTGGTGATCTGTGGTACTCTAGGGACCTACCTCTAGGAAAAATATGTGGACACAGTGCCCTTACTTGTTCCAGTGAGCCAGCCTATGTGCTTGAAATAGAGTAGATTAGACAAACTGAATTTGTGTAAAACCAGAGTGAGCATATTTTTTTTTTTTTTTTTGAGGCAGAGTCTCACTCTGTTGCCCAGGTTGGAGTGCAGTGAGGTGGTCTTGGCTCTCTGCAACCTTTGCCTCCCGGGTTCAAGTGATTCTCCTGTCTCAGCCCCCCAAGTAGCTAGGAATACAGGTGCCAGCCATGTTTTTGTATTTTCCGTACAGACGGGGTTTCACTGTGTTGGCCAGGCTGGTCTCGAACTCCTGACCCTGTGATCCACCCACCTCGGCCTCCCAAAGTACTGGGATTACAGGTGTGAGCCACCACACCCGGCCATATTTCATTTCTTACCTGTCATACCTGAAATGAGGTTGAAAGTTACAGTCTCTGAACTTTGAGGTAAACATTGAATGACAGTATCTTGTAAACATCTCTGGAAACTTATTTTTCTTCTAGCTAAATAACAATGATATTAATAGCTAAGCCATCTATGGTGACACTGCCTGTAATCCCAGCTACTCGGAATACTGAGGCAGGAGGATCACTTCAGTCCAGGAGTTTAAGGCTGGAGTTCGTTATGATCACACTGTACTCCAGGCTGGGCAACAGATCAAGACCCCATCACTAAATATATATATATATATTTATACACACACACACACACACACACGCGCAATATACATATATAAACACATGTAAGCTATATATATGTATTGCTTACTCTGTGCCATGCACTGTTCTAAGCACTATGTGTGTGAGTGCAAACCATTTCATTCTCACAAGCAGATGAAATCAGCACAATCGTTCTCTATTTTGGAGATGAGGATACTGAGGCACAAAGTGGAGTGGTCAGACGGAGCAGGAGCTAGAATCGAATCTAACAGTTTTGGGCCCCAGATTCCATGCTGCCAGCCATCATATTCCACTTGCCTCTAGGCATAATGCCTACAGAAATTTAAAATAGGACCTTTTCTGGGCTGGGTGCAGTGGCTGGTACCTGTAATCCCAGCACTTTGGGAGGCCGAGGTGGGCGGATCACTTGAGTTCAGGAGTTTGAGACCAGCCTGGCCAACACAGTAAACCCTCTCTCTACTAAAAATATAAAAAATGAGCTGGGGCCGGGTGCGGTGGCTCATGCCTATAATCCCAGCACTTTGGGAGGCTGAGGCAAGCAGATCACCTGAGGTCAGGAGTTCGAGACCAGCCTGACCAACGTGGAGAAACCCCATCTCTACAAAAAAAAAAAATTTTAAATTAAAAATTAGCCGGGCATGGTAGTGCACGCCTGTGATCCCAGCTACTCTGGAGGCTGGCACAGGAGAATTGTTTGGACCCGGGAAGCGGAGTTTGCAGTGAGCTGAGATCATGCCAGTGCACTACAACCTAGGTGACAGAGCAAGACTCTGTCTCAAAAATCATAAAAAATAGGGGGCTGGGCGCAGTGGCTCAAGCCTGTCATCCCAGCACTTTGGGAGGCCGAGGCGTGATCTTTGGATCACGAGGTCAAAAGATCGAGACCATCCAGGTCAACATGGTGAAACCCCGTCTCTACTAAAGATACAAAAAATTAGCTGGGCATAGTGGCGCGTGCCTGTAATCCCAGCTACTCAGGAGGCTGAGGCAGGAGAATTGCCTGAACCAGGAGGCAGAGGTTGTGGTGAGCCGAGATCGTGCCATTGCACTCCAGCCTGGGGAGCAAGAGCAAAACTCCATCTCAAAAAATAAATAAATAAATAAAATAAAATAAAATAAAAAATAAAGCCGGTACAGTGGCTCATGCCTGTAATCCCACTACTTTGGGAGGCCAAGATGGGCAGATCACGAGGTCAGGAGTTTAAGACCAGCCTGGCCAACATGGTGAAACCTTGTCTACTGAAAATACAAAATTTGCCAGGTATGGTGCTGCACGCCTATAATTCCAGCTACTTGGGAGGCTGAGGCAGGAGAACTGCTTGAACCCGGGAGGTAGAGGTTGCAGTGAGCTCAGATGGTGGCATTGCTGTTCAGCCTGGGCAACAGCAAGACTCCATCTCTGAAAAATAAATACATACATATATACATACATACATTCATTGTGATTGGAGCTCAGGTGTCTATGATAACCAAAAAATATATACAAAATAAAATTAAAAAGATACATTCATACATAAAAAAATAAGATCTTTTCCCTACCTCTCTGGTTTCCTGTTTTTTATTCCTTTCTCTTTATGAATGCTTTATCAATAACATTTCTTTTTTGTTTAATAAGTTTTTGTTTTTCACTCTCACACAGGCTGGAGTGCATTGGTGTGATCATGGCTAACTGTAGCCTCAACCTCCTGGGCTCAAGCAGTCCTCCCTCCTCATCCCCCTGAGTAGCAGGGACCACAGGCGCACCACAACACCCAGCTAATTTTGGGGGGATTTTTTTTTTTTTTTTTTTAAGTAGAGATGGGGTTTCACCATGTTGCCAACTCCTGGGCTGAAGCAGTCCACCCACCTCAGCCTCCCAGGGAGCTTAGATTACAGGCGTGAGCCACCACACCCTGTTCAATAGCATTTTGACTTCTGGTTGTTAATAAATTTGATTAATGCTCAATCAAAAAAATTTTGAGGCCAGGCACAGTGGCTGACGCCTGTAGTCCCAGCACTTTGGGAGGCTGAGATGGGCAGATCACCTGAAGTCAGGAGTTCAAGACCAGCCTGAGCAGCATGGTGAAACCCTGTTTCTACTGAAAAATAGAAAAAAATAGGCCAGGCACAGTGGCTTGCGTCTGTTATCCCAGCCACTCAGGAGGCTGAGGCAGGAGAATCACTGGAACCCAGGAGGCAGAGACTGCAGTGAGCTGACGTCGTGCCTCTGCACTCTAGCCTGGGCGACAGAGCAAGACACTGTCTCAAAAAAATAAAAATAATTTCTTCTTTTAATTTTTGAGCTTGAAATTCTTCCTTAAGGTCTACATCTTCTGGCATTTTTTTGTCTTTTTTAAAGCAGAGCATAGCATTTCTAAGCCAGCTGCACCATCTTATAGAATTAAGGGAATGAGGCCGGGCGCGGTGGCTCAAGCCTGTAATCCCAGCACTTTGGGAGGCCGAGGCGGGTGGATCATGAGGACAAGAGATCGAGACCATCCTGGTCGAAATGGTGAAACCCCGTCTCTACTAAAGATACAAAAATTAGCTGGGCACGGTGGCGCGTGCCTGTAATCCCAGCTACTCGGGAGGCTGAGGCAGGAGAATTGCCTGAACCCAGGAGGCGGAGGTTGCGGTGAGCTGAGATCGCGCCATTGCACTCCAGCCTGGGTAACAAGAGCGAAACTCCGTCTCAAAAAAAAAAAAAAAATTAAGGGAATGAGACTTGAAGGTTGTGAGGGAAAAGACAAGACCACCATCCAAAGGAAAGTGAGAGCCTGCCAGGCGTCCTTACAAAGAGCGTCCCCGCTGGGCGGAGCGGGGGTACCCTGAGGTGTCGGAGAAGCTCTCTACAAAGGTTTAGGCCCAAAGCCTCTGGGAAAGAAAGATCCCTGTCACCTTTTCTTTCCTGTCTTATTTAACCCCATCTCATGTGTTGCTGGTGCTGCTGGTCTGTGGGCCACACCTTTAGTAGCAGGGGTAGAGGCGACATCATCCTTTGTTCTTTTGTTTTTTCTTTTTTTTTTTTTTGAGACAAAGTCTCACTCTGTCACTCAGGCTACGGTGCAATGGCGCGATCTCGGCTCACTACAACCTCCGCCTTCCGGGTTCAAGAGATTCTCCTGCCTCAGCCTCCTGAGTAGCTGGGATTACAGGCACGTGCTACCGTGCCCAGCTAATTTTTGTATTTTTAGTAGAGATGGGATTTCAAGACTATACTTTCAGGGATCATTTCTATAGTGTGTTACTAGAGAAGTTTCTCTGAATGTGTAGAGCATCGGAAACCACGAGGAAGAGGTGTAGTGTTTTTTCCTGAGCGTGAAGTTGGTTCTTGGTGTTGCTTTAGTGCAACCGCCATTTACCGTTGATGATCGTTCTTCTCTTCTTTCTGGGAGAGTAAGAGGGAAAGAACACAGTCTGAGTGGTTTCTGCTAAAAAAAAAAAAAAAAAAAAAAAGGAGAGATGGGATTTCACCATGTTGGCCAGGCTGGTCTCGAGCTCCTGACCTCGTGATCCACCCACCTCAGCCTCCCAAAGTGCTGAAATTACAGGCATGAGTCACTGCGCCCAGCCATACTCTGTTCTTTACCGTTCCTGAAAGTTGGTTAGTCTCGCTTTAAGTGCCTGTTTGCTTTTGCTTATATGTAGGTGTTGGCAGTACTGCTTCCTGGGTGCTGTTCATGTTCCTCCACCAAAGCACCTAACACCTGATTATCACTCTTTGCTGTTGGCAGTCAGTCATTGACAGTGCTGACAGTTCATTACACTGTGGGTTCAATTGCTGCTGGCTAATCACTGCTCCTTCATTTATTAGCTGTCATAATTTAAAGAGAAAGTTTGTTCCATCTGCTAATTGCTTCTGCAGTGGCACTGCTCATATTGGATAAGAAGGATAAAAGCTTTGTTCTTTTTCTTTGACAGTTGTTTTTTTTTTCTTTTTTTGAGACGGAGTTTTGCTGTTGTTACCCAGACTGGAGTGCAATGGCACAATCTCCACTCACCACAACCTCCGCCTCCTGGGTTCAAGCAATTCTCCTGCCTCAGCCTCCCGAGTAGCTGGGACTACAGGCTCACACCACCATGCCCAGCTAATTTTTTTTATATTGTAGTAGAGATGGGGTTTCACCTTGTTGACCAGGATGGTCTTGATCTTTTGACCTCATGATCCACCCGCCTCAGCCTCCCAAAGTGCTGGGATTATAGGCGTGAGCCACCGCGCCCAGCCTGACAGTTTTTATATTGTATTCTTTCTCTCTCTCTTTTAATGTAATTGTTTTTTGAGACAGGGTCTCACTCTGCCACCAAGTCTGGAGTGCAGTAATGCAGTCTGGGCTTCCTGCAGCCTTGACTTCCTGGGTTCAAGCCATCCTCCCACCTCAGTCTCCTGAGTAGCTGAGACTATAGGTGCACACCATCATGCCTGGCTAATTTTTGTATTGCTTTTTGTAGAGACAGGGTTTCACTGTTTCCCAGGCTGGTTATGAACTCCTGAGCTCAAGTAATCTACCCACCTCAGTCTCCCAAATGCTGGGATTACTGGTGTGAGCCATTGCACTCAGCCAATTGTCAGTTTTTATAATAAAGGACTGGTTTCCTACCATGCTCCAAAGCTGGCCATTGAACATTGTGTAGTATCATTATGAACTCATAGATTTAAATGTTAGATGTTTCTCAGTCCTTTGCTGTTAGCCTCCTTACTGATGCTCAAGTGCCAAAGTTTTCCTTATCGTTTTTTTTACATTTTTTTAAATCATGTAAATTATATTTTTTGTTGCTTTTGAATGTTGTATCCTTTTACCCAGTTAGCTTTTTTTTTTTGAGACAGAGTCTCATTCTATCACCCAGGCTGGAGTGCAGTGGCACAATTTCAGCTCACCATAAACTCCACCTCCTAGGTTCAATCGATTTTCCTGCCTCAGACTCCTGAGTAGCTGGGATTACAGGCACACACCACCACTCCTGGCTAAATTTTGTACTTTTAGTAGACACAAGGTTTCGCCATGTTGGCCAGGCTGGTCTCAAACTCCTGACCTCAAGTGATCTGCCCGCCTTGACCTCCCAAAGTGCTGGGATTACAGGCATGAGCCACCACTCCCGGCCCTTTACCCAGCTACTCTTAATAATATTGCCAACATATGTGTGTATCAGTTTCAGAATGCTTTACACACAGCTATCCAACTGTACATTGTTTGGTTACACGACTTCTATATTTGGTTTTCTTTTGTTTTCCAAGTATATCATCACATCATCTGCAAATACGTGTTTTCATCATCAAAATAGGAAATAATAGATATAGGAAATAATGGGACTATCGGGACCTTTTTCATGTTTCACTTTAGAACAAATGTCTCTGATTAATTCTTTTCTTTTTTTTTTTTATATATAAAGATGGGGTTTCACCATGTTGGTCAGGCTGGTCTTGAACTCCCCACCTCAGGTGATCCACCCGCCTTGGCCTCTAAAGTGCTTGGATTACAGGCGTGAGCCACCACGCCCGGCCTCTGATTAATTCTTATTAAGTATCATGGTGCCAGAAGTAGAATCTATGTTGAATAAGAGCCCTGGATGGTTCACATTTATTCTACTGGATAATTTTTATTTCTATTAGAAGAGTTTTTGGTTTGTGATTAGGTTTATTTGTGCTTGTGTCCCTCTAAAGGAAACAAAATATTCTTTTTTTCCAGATTTGGAGTCGGCCTATGAGACTAAGAATTTACCTACAGAAAAAAGCCTTCATGAAATACGCGTTTCCAAAAGGAATTCAGATAGAAGAAGTAAATCCCTTGGCCATAACTGGATATATGAAGGTGTGCCTGAAAGACCACAGCGCTCAAGAGGCAGGTATGTCAATCGAATGATCATCAGTTGTGTGAAAAGGCCCACTACTAGAGAAGGCACCCCTCCCAGATCCCATCAGAGACATCGCAAAGAGAATTCCTTTGAATGTAAGGATTGCGGGAAGGCCTTTAGTCGCGGCTATCAACTTAGTCAACATCAGAAAATCCATACTGGTGAGAAACCTTACGAATGTAAAGAATGTAAGAAGGCCTTCCGATGGGGCAATCAGCTTACTCAGCATCAGAAAATCCATACCGGCGAGAAGCCGTACGAATGTAAAGACTGTGGGAAGGCTTTTCGATGGGGCTCAAGCCTGGTTATTCATAAAAGAATTCATACTGGGGAGAAACCCTACGAATGCAAAGACTGTGGCAAGGCCTTCCGGCGTGGCGACGAGCTCACCCAGCACCAGAGGTTCCACACTGGGGAGAAAGACTATGAGTGCAAAGACTGTGGGAAGACTTTTAGCCGCGTATACAAACTCATTCAGCACAAGAGAATCCACAGTGGGGAGAAGCCTTATGAATGTAAAGACTGTGGGAAGGCCTTTATTTGTGGCTCAAGCCTCATTCAGCATAAAAGAATTCACACAGGTGAGAAACCCTATGAATGTCAAGAATGTGGGAAGGCCTTCACTCGAGTAAATTACCTTACTCAGCATCAGAAGATCCATACCGGTGAGAAGCCCCACGAGTGTAAGGAGTGCGGGAAGGCCTTTCGCTGGGGTTCCAGCCTTGTGAAGCATGAGAGGATACACACGGGCGAGAAGCCGTACAAATGCACAGAATGTGGGAAGGCCTTCAATTGTGGCTATCATCTCACTCAGCACGAGAGAATCCACACGGGTGAAACCCCATATAAATGTAAGGAGTGTGGGAAGGCTTTCATTTACGGCTCGAGCCTTGTGAAACACGAGCGAATCCATACCGGGGTGAAGCCCTACGGGTGTACAGAATGTGGGAAGAGCTTTAGTCATGGCCATCAGCTCACACAGCACCAGAAAACACACAGTGGGCCAAAATCCTACGAATGTAAGGAATGTGGGAAGGCGTGTCACCAGCTAAACCTCCTCCGAGAACATCAGAGGACCCACAACAGCTGAAGCGCCCTTTGAACACAGCCGCCCGCTGTCATCCGTGGTTTCGCTCTCCACGTTTTGTTTCCTGCAGTCAACTGCGGTTCAAAAATATTAAATGGAAAATTCCAGAAATAAATTGTAAGGTTCAAATGGTGTGCCCTTCTGAGTAGCGTGAGGATGTCTCTTGCTGTCCTGCTGCCACCAGCCAGGGATGTGCTTCGCCCCTTGGTCCAGCACATCCGCACTGTATATGCTGCCACCCTGCTAGTCATTTAGTAGCCGCCTTGGTGATCAGATCGACTGTCATGGCATCACAGTGCTTGTGCTCAAGTCATCTTTACTTCACTGAACAGTGGCCCCGAAGAGCAAGGATGGTGACGCTGGGAATTCGGATATGCCAAAGAGAAGCCACAAAGTGCTTCCTTTTAAGTGAAAAGGTGAAAGTTCTCAGTAAGGAAAAGGGAAAAAAATGTATACTGAGGTTGCTCAGAGCTACATGACAATAAGATATTTTGGGAGAGAGAGATATGTTCACATGATTTTATTACAGCATATTGTTACAATTGTTCTATTTTATTAGTTATTGTTGGTAATCTCTTACTGTGCCTAATTTATAAATTAATCTTTAGATATGTTTGTACAGGAAAAAGTATAGTATATAGTATTGTATATATGTACAGGAAAAATCACAGTCAGTACTATCTATGGCTTCAGGTATCCACTGGGTGTCTTGGAACATGTCCTCCTCAGGTGAGGGGGCTTCTGTACAAAGAATGTAGGAAGGCCTCTAGACTACATTCATGCCTTCCTCAACATGAGGAAAATTCATGATATTGTTGAACATAGGAAAGCCTTCACTGATTTTTTTTTTTTTTGAGACGGAGTTTCGCTCTTGTTACCCAGGCTGGAGTGCAATGGCGCGATCTCGGCTCACCGCAACCTCCGCCTCCTGAGTTCAGGCAATTCTCCTGCCTCAGCCTCCCAAGTAGCTGGGATTACAGGCACACGACACCATGCCCAGCTAATTTTTTGTATCTTTAGTAGAGACGGGGTTTCACC
>CM052668.1:37910657-37940608 GCA_028533165.1 Leontopithecus rosalia
TCCTCCCAAAGTGCTGGGATTACAGGCTTGAGCCACCGCGCCCGGCCCTTTTTTTTTTTTTTTTTGGACACAGAGTCTCATTCTTGCCCAGACTGGAGTGCAGTGGTGCGATCTTGGCTCACTGCAACCTCTGCCTCCCAGGTTCAAGCAGTTCTCCTGTTTTAGCCTCCCCAGTAGCTGGGATTACAGGCACCACCATGCCTGGCAAATTTTTTATTTTTAGTAGAGACAGGTTTCACCATGTTGCCCAGGCTGGTCCTAAACTCCTGACCTCAGGTGATCCACCCGCCTTGGCCTCCCAAAGTGCTGAGATTATAGGCATGAGCCACCGTGCGGAGCCCACGGATCACTCCTCTGCTTACAGAATATCAGAAGTCATTCTAGAGGCAAATTCGAAGAGTGGAAAAATCACTTTTTCTTAATTCTTAATGATTGTGTTTTTGGTGTAAACATTTTGATTGTGTAGGTTAGTTTAATGAGTACATAAAGACTACCAATACCATTCTGTCTTTATTCCGTGGCATCTGTGGAATGACCCTGCTAATGTAACACGTGAGAAAGCCTTTAGTCATGGCACCCACTCTACCAGTTGTCCCTGCCATCCCCCACCCTCTTCCCTGTGAGACACGGCACTGTCCGCCACGTGGACACCATGTGCATTATTTGTACATAAGAATAATCACATCTACCCGAGACTGCTGTTGTGGAAACTGGAAATTAAATGTTTGGTTCATGTAAAGTCTTTGAAAGTGTAACTGGAATATTGTGTAAGTTCAGAAATCACCATTGTTGTTTTTATGATCATTGCTACCATTAGTATTGCCAGTAGTGAATTTTTGCAAGAAAATGCCCTGTGGGTGCAGTGAGTCTGGAAAAGACTGTTGATCTTCTAGAAGAAACCATTAAGAGATTATCGTCACAACCGTGAGTTACGCAACGATTTCTTAGCAGGCAGAACACAGCGGACGTAAAAATTTGTTAGACTTCGTCAGCAAAAGTACAGAATTCTGTTCATCAAATGATGTGGTTAAGACAGAGAGAAGACAAGAAACAGGACTGGAAGATGTTTGCTCTACTACACCTGGCAGAGGAACGCACGTGGAAAGTATGAAGAATCCCTCACGTTTAAAAAACAAATCAATTTAAAGGGGCAGAAACTCAAGCACATCGCAAGAGAAGATCAGCAAATGGCCAGTCAACAAGTGAAAATGTATTCAATGTCACTGCTCCTCAAGGAAATGTACAGCCACAACGTGCTGACCCTCCAGGCAGAGACCAGAATGATTTCATTAAAGTCACGGTGACAAAGAAAATTTCCGACGTCTCCCCGCAGAGAAAAAGGAGAAGGAAGCAAGGTGATGGACGTGTTGGTCAGCTTGATTTAATCATTCCACATGTGTACATGCATCAGAACATGACATTCTGCTCAATCAGTGTAATCAATTATTTGTCAATCAAAAGTATCAATAAATAAAATCAAAGACGCGCAGGTCTCTGTTGGATAGTCAGACAACCTTTTCAAGAGGGAACAGCGCCAGCAGACTGGACCTCTTCCAAATCCTGGCGGTGCCCCACAGCAGGGACAGGACGGGAGGGGGCAAGTGGACTGGTCCTGGGGAAGGGGTCAGCGCCCGGAGGAGAGCTGTTACACGAAAGGGGTGCCGATCCAGACCCCAAGAGAGGGTTCTTGGATCTCACACAGGAAGAATTTTAGGACGAGTCCTCTGTGCAAAGCGAAAGCATGTTTATTAAGAAAGTAAAATGTCTCACAAATCACTAAAGGAAAATCTTTAAAAATACATTTAAAAAAAAAAGTAGGCCGGGCGGGGTGGCTCACACCTGTAATCCAAGCACTTTGGAGGCCAAGGTGGGCGGATCACCTGAGGTCGGGAGTTCAAGACCAGCCTGACCAACATGGTGAAACCCCATCTTGAAAAAAAAAAAAAGAAAAAGTAAAGTGGTGGGTCTGGGTGCAGCAGCTCATACCGTTAATACCAGCACTTTGGGAGGCTGAGGCAGGCGGGTCACCTGAGGTCAGTTCAAGACCAGCCTGGCCAACATGGTGAAACCCCATCTCTACTATAAAAACAGAATAAGACGGGCATGGTGACACATGCTTGTAATCCCAGCTACTCCGAGGCTCAGGCAGGAGAATCACTTGAACCCGGGAGGCGGAGGTTGCAGTGAGCAGAGATGGCGCCGCTGCACTCCAGCCTGAGCGACAGAGGGAGACTCCGTCTCAAAAACAGAGAAAGTGGTGAAAGGGCAGCTGCTCCCTAGCAGGATGCTCCGGAAAGTACAAGGAGGGATGCGGGCACCCGCATATGTATGCGGGGATGTGCTCTGCCACAAGGGTTTATGATAAACGGTTACTTTTCTTAATTACTGTTTTTGCAAGAATCGATACTATCTTTAAAGCAAAATTAGGAATGCCTTTGCTCTCGGGTGTCAGGATATGTGGACACTCCCAAGTCTGGGTCTGCTCAGTAACCATTATTAACTTGTTCCCGAAACTGTAAACATGAGAGGCTAGGAATGCCTGAATTTCTCAGAATGCCTCCCAGCAAGTCTCAGCCTCATTTTCCTAGCCTGCACTCAAAATGGAGTTGCTTTGGTTCCAGCACCTCTGACAGAGTTCTGGGGGAGTTGAGGACAGACTCAGGGGAGAGGGTCTTGAGATGGTGCTGGCCTGAGGATAGGATTATCTCAGGGTAAGGACCAGAGCCCACAGGCCAAAGGAATTGGAGAATATTGTTGGGAGAGGACTCTAGACCGAATGGGAGTGACTTTGAGGGGGCAGATGAGTGGCTCATGGGCATGGGAGGTCCTGGCTCATGGGAAAGGATAGCTAGAATTCAGGGGTGAATTCTGGGAGAGAAGGGATAGAGTTCAGGAGAGAGGGCTTAGGGCTGGAAGAAGACTGGAGTGCTCATGAGAGCAGCCGTGGAGATCCAGGGCAGACGCTACAGCCCACGGGATAACCTTAGGCACAGGGTAGAGTGGTGCAATGGCACAATCTGAGCTCGCTGCAACCTTGGCTGGGCATGGTGGCAGGCACCTGTAATCTCAGCTACTCGGGAGGCCGAGGCAGGAGAATTGCTGGAATCTGGGAGGTGAAGGTTGCAGCAAGCTGCGATCATGCCACCACACTCCAGTCCAGGGCAACAACAGTGAGACTCCATCTCAACAAAAGAAGAAAACAAATTCATGAGAAATTATTTACTGCAGGGCAGACATCATTGTTTAGAGAAGCAGTAATTACACAAAGTTATAGAACCGAAGAGCAACGGGGAAGGTTCTGATGTCTTTGAGGCAGCTGTGGCCGTGTGAAACTCATCACCAAAGCAAACCCCATCTGAACCCATGCACACAGCAAGACCAACAGAAGAACAGCACATTTCACTTGCTCTGTCTTTGGACAAATGTATGGGGCATCCTCACCTGAGTTTCCACTAAACCTGGAGTTATTTATTTCACAAGTTTTCACAACACCAAGGTTTAGCAAACTCTCTTAAAGGCCAGTTAGTCAGTATTTTACTAGACACATATTTTGCAGGGCACATCTGTTCTCTGTCACGTACTCCTCTTAATTTTTACAAGCTTTAAAAAAATGTGAAAACTGGCAGTGCTTGGTGACTCACACTTTTAATCCCAGCATTTTGGGAGGCCAAGGCGGGAGAATCTCTTGAGCTCAAGAGACTATCTTGGGCGGCATCAAGAGACCTCATCTCTACAAAAAATAAAAAACTCAGAAGGGCATGGCGGCACTCACCTGTAGTCTCAGCTACTCAAGAGGCTGAGGCAGGAGCATCCCTTGAGCCTCAGAGGTCAAGGCTGCAGTCAGCCATGACCCAGCCTGGGTGTTAGAGCAAGACCTGTCTCAAAAAAAAGGAAAAGAAAAACGTGAAAACCACTCTTATCCCCTAGAATGTACAAAAAGAGGTCCTGGAACAGTGGTGCACAACTGTACTCCCAGCACTTTAGAAGGCAAGGCGGTAGAATCATTAGAGGACAGGAGTTTGAGACCAGCCTGGGCAACATAGCAAGACTCCGGGCTGGGCATGGTGGCCCACGCCTGTAATCCCAACACTTTGGGAGACCAAGGCGGTGCATCAGCTGAGGTCAGGAGTTCGAAATCAGCCTGGCTAACATGGTGAAACCCCATTTCTACTAAAAGTACAAAAAATTAGCTGGGCATGGTGGTGCACTTCTGTAATGCCAGCTACTCGGGAGGCTGAGGCAGGAGAATCGCTTGAACCCAGGAGGCGGAGGTTGCAGTGAGCCAAGATCACACCACTGCACTCCAGCCTGGGCTGCAAGAGTGCAGCTTGGGCAACAAGAGTGAAAATTTGTCTCAAAAAAATAAGATTTGAATATGAGACATCAAACCATAAAAATCCTAGAGGAGGCTGGGCCTAGTGGCTCATGCCTGTAACCCCAGTGCTTTCGGAGGCTGAGGCAGGCAGGTCACCTGAGGTCAGGAAGCCAAAGTGGGAGAACACTTGAGCTCAAGAATCCAAGATCAGCCTGGGCAACATAGCAAGACCCCATCTTTTTTTTTCCCCAAGATTGCACCATTGCACTCCAGCCTAGGTGACAAGAGCAAAACTCTGTCTCAAAAAAAAAGAAAAAAAAAAAGAGCCAGTTGTGGTGGCAGGCACCTGTAATCCCAGCTATTCAGGAGGCTGAGGCAGAAGAATCACTTGAATTTAGGAGGCAGAGGCTGCAGTGAGCCGAGACTGTGCTCCAACCTTGTGTCACCAACCTTGGTGATAGAGCAAGACCCTGTTTCAAAAAAAAAAAAAAGAAAATCTCATTAAGTATTCTACCAAAAAGACGTGTACTTGTGTGCACTGTGAGTGCTGCCAGTCTCACTCTGTCGTCCAGGCTGGAGTGCAGTGGCATGATGCTGGCTCACTGCAGCCTCTGCCTTCAGACCCAAGCGATCCTCCCACCTCAGCCCCATGAGTACCTGGGACTGCAGACACGCACCAGCACTCTCAGTTAATCTTTCTTTTTTTCTTCTTATTATTTTTTTGAGTCGGAGTTTTGCTCTTGTTACCCAGACTGGAGTGCAATGGCGCAATCTCAGCTCACTGCAACCTCCGCCTCCTGGGTTCAGGCAATTCTCCTGCCTCAGCCTCCTGAGTAGCTGGGACTACAGGCGCGCACCACCGTGCCCAGCTAATTTTTGTATTTTTAGTAGAGACGGGGTTTCACCTTGTTGACCAGGATGGTCTTGATCTCTTGACCTCATGATCCCCCCGCCTCAGCCTCCCAAAGTGCTGGGATTACAGACATGAGCCACGCTACACCCTGCCTCGTGTCAGTCCTCTGCATATGGCTAGCCAGTTATCCCAGCACCATTTATTGAATTTGAGGTCCTTTCCCCATTGCTCATTTTTGTCAGCTTTGTCGATCATCAGAAGCTTATGGGTATGTGGCTTTATTTCTGGGTTTTCTATTCTGTTCCATTATTCTTGGTGTCTTTTTTTTTTTTTTGAGATGGAATTTTGCCCTGTCACCCAGGCCAGAGTGCAGTGGCGAAATCTCAGCTTACTGTAACCTCTGCCTCCGGGTTCAAGTGATCCTCCTGCCTCAGCCTGCCGAGTAGCTGGAATTACAGGCACCCACCACCACGCCAGGCTAATTTTTGTACCTTTAGTAGAGACGGGGTTTCACAATGTTGGCCAGGCTGGTCTCAAACTCCTGACCTCAAATGATCTGCCCGCCTTGGCCTCCCAAAGTGCTGGGACTACAGGCATGAGCCACTGTGCCTGGCCTATATGTCTCTTTTTGTACCAATTACATGCTGTTTTGGTTATTATATACTTTTTTTTTTACATTTACTGGCTTATTATAAAGGACATTACAAAGGACACACATTAAGAGACGCATAGGACGAGGTATGGGAGAAGGGGTGAGGAGCTTCCACACCCTCCCTCAGCACAGCTCCCAGAAGGACCCTCCAAATCCTCAGCTTTCAGGAAGCTCCCAGTTACTGTAGCTTTGTACAGTCTGGAATGTCATGCCTCCAGCTTTGTTCTTTTTAATTAAGATTGCTTTGGCAGCCAGGCCTGATGGCTTATGCCTGTAATCAGCATTTTGAGAGGCTGAGGTGGGTGGGTGGATTGTGAGGTCAGGAGATCGAGACCATCCTGGCTATGGTTGAAACCCCATCTCTACTAAAATACAAAAAGTTAGCCGGTTGTGGTGGAGGGCACCTGTAGTCCCACCTACTCGGGAGGCTGAGGCAGAGGAATCGCTTGAACCCAGGAGAGGGAGATTGCAGTGAGCTGAGATCGCACCACTGCACTCCAAACTGGTGACAGAGCAAGACTGTGTCTCAAAAAATAAACAAATAAATAAAAATTGCTTTGGCTATTGGACTCATTTGAGGCTCTGTATGAATTTTACAATAGGTTTTTTTTTGAGACAGAGTCTCTGTCACCCATGCTGCTGGAGTGCAGTGGCGCAATCTCAGCTCATTGCAACCTCCGCCTCCTGGGTTCAGGCAAGTCTCATGCCTCAGGGTCCTGAATAGCTGGAATTAAAGGCATGCACTGCCACACCTGGCTAATTTTGTACTTTTAGTGGAGATGGGGTTTCGCCACGTTGGCCAGGCTGGTCTCAGACTCCTGACCTCAAGTCATCCGCCTGCTTCGGCCTCTCAAAGTGCTCTGATTACAGGCTTGAGCCACCGCACCTGGCCTACAATAGTTTTTTATAATTTTGGAAAATAACATTGGTAGTTTGATGATTCTAGATTGCTTTGAGGTGATATGGCCATTTGAAAATTATTCTATTACCAAAAAAAGAAAAAATTATTTTAATTATTAAAATGAGGGGTACATAGTAGGTGTATGTATTTATGGGTTACATGCTATATATATATTTTTTGTTGGTTGGTTTGTTTTTTGAGACAGAGTTTTGCTCCTGATGCCCAGGCTGGAGTATGATGGCGTAATCTCCACTCACTACAACCTCCGACTCCCTGGGTTCAAACAATTCTCCTGCCTCGGCCTCCCAAGTAGCTGGGATTACGCATGCACCACCACGCCTGGCTAAGTTTTTTGCATTTAGTAGAGACAGGGTTTCACCATGTTGGTCAGGCTGGTCTGGAACTCCTGACCTCAGGTGCTCCACCGGCCTCGGCCTCCCAGAGTGCTGGGATTACAGGCATGAACTGCTGTGCCTGGCCACATGCAATATTATGAAACAAACACACAATGTATAATAATCACATCAGGGTAATGGAATACCCATCACCTCAAGCATTTATCCTAATATGGCTTTTTTTTTTTTTTTTTTTGAGATGGAATCTGGCTCTGTCACCCAAGCTGAACTATAATGGCATGATCTTGGCTCACTGCAACCTCCCCCTCCTGGTGATTCTCCTGTCTCGGCTTCCCAAGTAGCTGGGATTACAGATGCCCGCCACTACGCCTGGCTAATTTTTGTATTTTTGTAGAGATGGGTTTTCAACATGTTGGCAAAGCTGGTCTCAAACTCCTGACCTCAAGTGTGATTCACCCGCCTTAGCCTCCCAAAGTGCTGGGATTACACACATGAGCCACTGCTCCCTGCCAGCACACTGTACTCTTTCCCAGGACCAGAAAGTGGTGGAGAGCCCCAGGAAACGCCTGTTTCATGGCTCTCCGTGGAGTGGCTTGGCGGGACTGCACAGGGTCACTCAGCCTTGTCCAGGGACTGCTGCTTGGTGTAGAAGGGCTCCACCTCTGGGCCTGTACAGGTGTTTGTTGTGGTGGTGGCTGGCTGGGTGGACCCCACCTCAGGGTCTGGGGGAAGTGGTCAGGTACCAGCAGTGTTGGAATGGGGTGGGCTGTTCTCCAATCCCTGAGCCCTAGATGGCCCACTGGAACGTGTGTATGAATCCTGATGGGGCTGGAACAAAGGTGGGGATAGCGCAACTTCGGGGCTGACTGTGGTTTGTTTGTTTTTTTTTAAGATGGAGTCTTGCTCTGTCACCAGGCTGGAGTGCAGTGGCATGATCTCAGCTCAATGCACCCTCCACCCCCTGGGTTCAAGTGATTCTCCTGCCGCAGCCTCTCTAGGAGCTGGGATTGCAGGCACCCACCACCACACCCAACTAATGTTTGTATTTTTAGTAGAGATGGGGTTTCACTATGTTGGCCAGGATGGTCTCCATCTCTTTTTTTTTGAGACGGATTTTCGCTCTTGTTACCCAGGCTGGAGTGCAATGGCGCGATCTCGGCTCACCGCAACCTCCACCTCCTGGGTTCAGGCAATTCTCCTGCCTCAGCCTCCTGAGTAGCTGGGATTACGGGCACGCACCACCATGCCCAGCTAATTTTTTGTATTTTTAGTAGAGACGGGGTTTCACCATGTTGGCCAGGATGGTCTCCATCTCTTGTCCTTGTGATCCACCCTCCTCGGCCTCCCAAAGTGCTGGGATTATAGGTGTGTGCCACAGCACTGGCATTTTTTTTTTTTTTTTTTGGAGATGGAGTCTTGCTCTGTGACTCAGGCTAGAGTGCAGTGGTGCTATCCCAGCTCATTGCAATCTCCGCCTCCTGGTTCAAGTAATTCTCCTGCCTCAGCCTCCCAAGTAGCTGGGATTACAGGCACCTGACACCACGCCCAGCTAATTTTTGTATTTTTAGTAGAGATGGGGTTTCACTGTGTTGGCCAGGCTGGTCTCGAACTCCTGACCTTGTGATCTTCCTGCCTCAGCCTCCCAAAGTGCTGGGATTACAGGCGTGAGCCACTGTGCCGGGCCTCAGGTGCTGACTGTGATGGGGAGGGGCGGGCTGGTCCCCTGCTCACTTACCAAGTCTCCAGCCCGGGCAGGCAGAGCACTCCGGCGGTGGGAGCCTGGGGGAAGATCCCAGACCTGTTGGATGGGGTTGGCAGGACATCCTCTGGTTCTCAGCTGAAATGCCCAGGACGTGTGGGGAGTGGGCACTGGAAGCCAGCAGGTGGGGGTCCCCAGGTTACAGATGCTTGCTGCTGATTGGTTGGGGCACAGATGAAATAGTAGGCCTCCTGGGAGCCGAATCTCTTCTCAGTGGGGACACAGGAGCCGGGTTGTTGGTCCAGGTCCAGCCAGGGGTGTCAGACATGCAAATACCTGGAAAGGGATCTCAAAAGGCCAAATGGGGAGGCTGTTTATCTTACAGCATCCAGAATGTCAGCGCCTTAGCAGGATTCAGGTTCCCTCCCGGTCTCAGCCTGACGGGCTCCCGTTAGCTTTGCAAAAGCAGCCGAGTTTGCTGCAAGGCCTATTATCATTTAAACCGTAGCCTAAATGTCTTCCAAAATGAGCGTGGCTCTCTAGCGGGGGCAGACAGAGCACTCTGGCCCTGGTGAATCCCAGCATGGTGTCCTGGTGGATGCCCTTGAAGAGAAGGCAGTCACCCTGTTTCCATGAAAGCAGCACACACTAGCTGCTTCTGTCAGCCAACGTGAACTGCAACATACAATCATGCTTTCTTCTTTTTTTGAGATGGAGTTTTGCTCTTCGTTGGCCAGGCTGGAGTGCAATGGCACAATCTTGGCTCACCGCAACCTCCACCTCCCAGGTTCAAGTGATTCTCCTGCCTCAGCCTCCTGCGTAGCTGGGATTACAGGTGTGCGCCCCCACACCCGGCTAATTTAATATTTTTAGTGGAGAAGGGGTTTCTCCATGTTAGTCAGGCTGGTCTCAAACTCCCAACCTCTGGTGATCCACCCACCTCAGCTTCCCAAAGTGTTGAGATTACAGACATGAGCCACCGTGCCCGGCCACTTTTTAAAATAGTAAAATATTTTCATACTTTAAATTCAACAACTCAGGATTAATTAGGGGAAAGGCAGGATGGAAGGTGGGTTATCTTAGCTTACTGTTCAAATTTTCTCACCAACAGATCTTCTGCAAAGGCGTCTTCACTAGGGGTGGGACAAAGAGCCTGGCCTTCCTTGCTGGGACTGTGGCAGCTGATACCAGGGTACTCGTGGGGTATCCAGGGATCCAAGGCCTGTGTGGCTCCACATGGGCTTAAGGGGTGCTCTGGTGCAGACTCCAGGCTGCCTCCATGTCACTTTGGAAGCTCAGGGGGTCAGGATCTGCCCAGG
Source organism: Leontopithecus rosalia (assembly GCA_028533165.1). Taxonomy (NCBI): domain Eukaryota; kingdom Metazoa; phylum Chordata; class Mammalia; order Primates; family Cebidae; genus Leontopithecus; species Leontopithecus rosalia. The sequence goes on from CM052668.1 coordinate 37,920,753, forward strand.
ATTGTGTCAGAAGTGTGGGTCCCTGGCCAGGTGCAGTGGCTCACACCTGTAATCCCAGTACTTTGGGAGGCCAAGTCGGGTGGATCACCTGAGGTCAGGAGTTCAAGACCAGCCTGGCAAACATGGCAAAACCCTGTCTCTACTAAAAATACAAAAAAATTAGCCAGGCATGGTGGCAGGCACCTGCAATCCCAGCTACTTGGGAGGCTGAGGCAGGAGAGTTGCTTGAATCTGGGAGGTTGCAGTGAGCTGAGGTCACATCACTGCGCTCCAGCCCAGGCAACAAGAGGGAGACTCTGTCTCAAAAAAGGAAAAAAAAAAAATAGAAGTGTGGGACCCACCCCTTAAAGGGATCTCACTCCCACCTCAGCCATCCTGGGACTGCAGACACACACCACCATTCTCAGTTAATTTTTTTTTTTTTTTGAGACAGAGTTTCGCTCTTGTTACCCAGGCTGGAGTGCAATGGCATGATCTCAGCTCACTGCAACCTCTGCCTTCTGGGTTCAAGCAATTCTCCTGCCTCAGCCTCCTGAGTAGCTGGGATTACATGCACGCACCAGCATGCCCAGCTAATTTTTTGTATTTTTAGTAGAGACGGGGTTTCACCTTGTTGACCAGGATGGTCTTGATCTCTTGACCTCGTGATCCACCCACCTTGGCCTCCCAAAGTGCTGGGATTATAGGCATGAGCCACCACGCCCAGCCAATACTTTATAATACTGATTATATGTTAATGTTTTATACTGATTAACGTTAATATTTTGGGTATTAGAATTTGGGCATTTTGGGTTAGAATTTCATGTTATTTTTGCTTCTTTCATGTGGCACGAGAAATATTGAAATTACATACTTGGCTGGATGCAGTGGCTCATGCCTGTAATCCCAGTAAAGTAGGATAGGCCGAAAAACAAACCTCTCAAACACCGAACTGGGAAGGAAGTGATTTATTCGGCTGGGAGCTGTGGAGGCTCTGGATGCCCCAAATAGCTGAGCCTGAACAAAGAAAATCCCTGCCCTTATAAAGGCTTACAACTCTAGACATTACATGTGAAAGGGTCTTGGTCCATGGAGTAGGTATGGGGTGTGTGGCTTAGGTGGGGGTTTGAACTTGTTAAGTAAAACCAATGCCTTCTGGAAAGGCTCCCCCACCATGCCTGCGATGTATAGGAGGGCGATTCAGGTGGCGCCCGGGTCTGCCAGCCTTTACTTCTGTTGCAATGCAGTGTTGAAGTCAAGGAGGAGGTGGTCTTAGATGCTTAGGGGGGGATTAAGGGTCTCCTTCTTCACCAGCACTTTGGGAGGCTGAGGCAGGCAGATCGCCTGAGGTCAGGAGTTTGAGACCAGCCTGGCCATCATGGTGAAACCCATGTCTCTGCTAAAAATAAGAAAAATTACCCGGGCGTGGTGGTGCAAGCCTGTAATTCCAGCTGTTTAGGAGGCTGAGGCAGGAGACGAGCCTGAGAGGTAGAGGTTGCAGTGAGCCAAGATGGTGCCACTGCATTCCAGCCTGGGTGAGAGCAAGATTCCGACTCAGAAAAGAAAAAAAAAAAGAAATTACATACTTGGCTCTCATCATATTTGTTTGAATATTAGCTCTAGAAAAAATGTTACGGTATTTTTCAAAATATTTTATTTTTGAGATAGAGTCTTGCTCTGTCACCCAGGCTAGAGTACAGTGGTGCAGTCTTGGCTCACTGCAACCTCCGCCTCCCGGGTTCAAGTGATTCTCCTGCCTCAGCCTCCTGAGTAGCTGGGATTATGGACGTGTGCCCCCGTGCCCAATTAATTCTTGTGTTTTCAGTAGGGACAGATTTTCGCCATGTTGGCCAGGCTGGTCTCAAACTCCTGACCTCAGCCTCCCAAAGTACTAGGATTACAGGCGTGAGCCACCCTGCCAGGCCCACAATCTCTTAATGTATATTCCTTTGAGTCAACATTTCCACTATTACACCATATTTACGGCATTAATTGAACTTTTTCCCATGACACAGATACATGGACATTGTCATTTACCCAAGGAACTTCCCATTCTATCCTCGGGATCTCCTCAGGAAAAATTACACTGATCACTGACTTTCTGCATAAGTACATGGCAAAGCTCATGAGGATACTGAAGGAACAATTTACCTTCTCTCTTTTGCCACACTGGACTCAGACTCATAGTCAGTCAGCTATAATGTAGCAAGTGAACTAGCCAACGGAAACTTTTTTTTTAAGGAGCAGGGAGTTTAATAGGGGAAAGGGGGAAGAAAGAAAGAAGCTCCGCTGTACAGAGATAAAGGGAGGTGGGCTCCAAAGCTGAGAGAGGGGAACCCTGACAACTGAAACTTTAAACAAAATGAGAGACTAAGTATTTTAACAAAAGTGTCAGGTAAAATCAAGCCAACTGCCCTAAAGGCAGGGCCTTTAATGACAGGGCGCACACCGAGTAAACAGGTGGAATGTCCTCGTGCTTCAAGCAGTGCCGGGAAACAGACAAGAACGGAGGACAAGAAAGACTGAGGCCATCTGTGGAATCTGCAATGTTACTCAGCGTGTCAGGTTAAGTCTTGCTGAGAATGTGACTTTAAAGATTAGATACAGTTTCAAAGAAGATGCCAGAGAAAATCCGTTTCAAGTAAACATGATGGCCAGGCGTGCTGGTTCACGCCTAGAATCCCAGCATTTTGTGAGGCAAGGGCTGGTGGGTCACTTGAGGTCAGGCATTCAAGACCAGCCTGGCCAACATGGTGAAACCCCATCTCTACTAATAAGCAAAAATGAACGAGGCAGAGTGGCATCTGTCTGTAGTCTCAGCTACTCTGGAGGCTGAGGCAGGAGAATTGCTTGAACCCAGGAGGCAGAGGTTGCAGTGAGCTGAGATCACACCACTGCGCTCCAGCCTAGGCCACAGAGCGAGACTCTGTACCAAAAAATTAAAATTAAAAAATTTTTTCAAACTTATTTTGTTAAGCTGGGCATGATGGGGTGCCTGTAGTCCCAGTTCCTTGGAAGACTGAGGCAGGAGGACCACTTGAGCCCAGGAGTTCAAGTCCCACGTGGGCAACAGAGCAAGTCCCCATCTCTAAAAACAAAAAACAAAATTTTTTGAAAAGCATCTGGTCGCTGGCAATGCACATGGGGCTCTAAGTGCCTCCCACCTTCATGCTCCACAGAGCTTCAAACTTTCCCTTCATCTAGAGGGCACCTCCAGTGGACTGGATCATCTGTTTCCCGTGGTAAAACTAATTCAGGCAGGGACCAGGAATGTTTTCACAAGGAGTTTGGGAGCTGGATGCTGGTGGCTGTTGATCATTCTCCAAGCTGTGTCGGATCCCATAACCGAAGTATATAGCAAATCCTAGCAGGGAAATGAGACAATGAGAGGAAATGTAGTCACCCTTTCCCTCGTAAAGGCCCATTGGAGGTTCTGCTGTGCTTTGTTTCTTTGAAGGTTTTCTTGTTTCTTTTAGAGATGGAACTTCACTCCATTGCCCAGGCTGGAGTGCAGTGGCATGATCTCAGCTCACTGCAACCTCTGCCTCCCAGGTTCAAGTGACATGCCTCAGCCTCCTGGATAGGTGGGATTACAGGTGCCCGCCACCACGCCTAGCTACGTTTTTGCCTTTTTAGTAGAGATGGGGTTTCGCAGGCCAGGTGTGGTGGCTCACGCCTGTAATCCAAGCACTTTGGAGGCCAAGGCGGGCGGATCACCTGAGGTTGGGAGTTCAAGACCAGCCTGACCAACATGGTGAAACCCCATCTTTTTTTTAAAAAAAAAAAAAAAGAAGCCTGGTGCGGTGGCTCATGCCTATAATCCCAGCACTTTGGGAGGCCAAGGCAGGTGGATCACGAGGTCAAGAGATCAAGACCATCCTGGCTAACAAGGTGAAACCTTGTCTCTACTAAAAATACAAAAATTAGCTGGACATGGTGGTGTGTGCCTGTAGTCCCAGCTACTTGGGAGGCTGAGGCAGGAGAATTACTTGAACCCAGAAGGCAGAGGTTGCGGTGAGCCAAGATCGCACCATTGCACTCCAGCCTGCATAACAAGAGCGAAACTCCATCTCAAAAAAAAAAAAAAAGACAGATATAGGGTTTCACCATGTTGGCCAGACTGTTCTTGAACTCCTGACCTCAGGTGATCCACCTGCCTTGGCCTCCCAAAGTGCTGGGATTACAGGCGTGAGCCACCGTGCCCGGCCATTTGGTAGAGACAGAGTCTCGCCATGTTGCCCAGGCTACTCTGGAGCTCCCGGTCTCAACTGATGCTTCTGCCTTCATCTCCCAAGTAGCAGGGACTACAGGCACACCCCACACCGCCAGCCTGAGATAGTTGTAGGGAAAGGTGGCAGGAAGCGTTGGCCTCAGGCACCCAAGAGGCCCCTTTATTTTCCAGGAAGCCACTCACCAATCAACATCCAGACTCCAAAGCGGGCCCAGGTCTCAGTGGTCAACTGCATCATCAGGTAAACATTCACAGAGATGCTGAGCAGCGGGAGGACAGGCAGCAGAGGGACCTGCAGGCAAAGAGTTAACACAACACAACACAAATGTCTGCAAGGGACCCCTTATCCCAAGGGGTGGGAACACCACAGCTCTGTCCCATGTTCAAATGTTCAAATCATGTTCAACGCCTATTCTGTTGTTCCTTCTTTTTTTTTTTTTTTTTTTTTGAGATGGAGTCTTTGTCTGTCACCCAGGTTGGAGTGCCACAACCTCAGCTCACTGCTCCCTCCGCCTCCTGGGTTCAAGCGATTCTCTTGCCTCAGCCTCCTGGGTAGCTGGGATTACAGGCACGCGCCACCACACCTGGCTAATTTTTGTATTTTCGGTAGAGGTTTCATCATGTTGGTCAAGCTGGTCCTGAATTCCTGACCTCAAGTGATCTACTCGACTTGGCCTCCTGAAGCGCTGGGATTACAGCTGTGAGCCGCCTCACCTGGTTCAAGGCCTGTTCTGAGTGGGTGTCCCATTGGGTGTTCCACAGAGACAGGTGTGGGGAAGTACTGAGATGTAAGGGTTGGAGGGGGGTGTCCATGAATAATCCACTGGTTTTAGCAACTGCCCTTTTCTCCCCTGGTCCCATAGAGTGTTTATTTTTTATTTATTTATTATTATTTTTTGAGACAGAGTTTCGCTCTTGTTACCCAGGCTGGAGTGCAATGGCGCGATCTCGGCTCACCGCAACCTCCGCCTCCTGGGTTCAGGCAGTTCTCCTGCCTCAGCCTCCCAAGTAGCTGGGATTACAGGCACGTGCCACCATGCCCAGCTAATTTTTTTTATTTTTAGTAGAGACGGGGTTTCACCATGTTGACCAGGATGGTCTCGATCTCTTGACCTCGTGATCCACCCGCCTCAGCCTCCCAAAGTGCTGGGATTACAGGCTTGGGCCACCGCGCCCGGCCCCATAGAGTGTTTAGAGCTTGAGGCATGCAGAGTCCACTGACTCAGGCGGGTGGTATTGGGACATAGCATCACCTACCTTGAAGTAAAGAGGAGCGTTGCTCTGGGGCTGTCTCCAGATGGTGAACGTGAGTCCCACAGTGAGCAGCAGCAGCAGCACCACCGCCGTGATGTAAATCGGCTCTCCAGAGAACAGGCGTTTGGGCCACTGGGCCAGTACCAGGCACAGCATGGACAGCACAGCGACTGGAAAGGGTCAAGGTTGAGGAGAACAGGTTCGACTCCAGAAGCTAAAAACATTAAGATCTCAGGCCACGTCCCATCACCAAAACCACACACACGTCCCAGCCTCCTCATTAGGTGGGACCACAGGCATGTGCCAGCACACCTAGATAATTTTTTTTTTGAGACGAAGTTTCACTTTTGTTGCCCAGGCTGGAGTGCAGTGGCACAATCTCAGCTCACTGCAACCTCCGCCTCCTGGGTTCAAGCGATTCTCCTGCCTCAGCCTCTTGAGTAGGTGGGATTACAGGCGGCCACCACCATGCCTGGCAATTTTTTGTATATATATTTTTTTCTCCCAAGATGGTCTTGCTCTGTTGTCCAGGCTGAAATGCAGTGGTGCAATCTCAGCTCAATGCAAACTCCGTCCCCTGGGTTCAAGCCATTTTCCTGGCTCAGCCTCCCAATTAGCTGGAATTAGGGGTGCCCATCACCATGCCTGGCTAATTTCTTCTATTTTTAGTAGAGACAGGGTTTCACCATGTTGGCCAGTCTGGTTTCGAACTCCTGACCTCATGACCCACCCCCCGCCCCGCACCTCAGCTTCCCAAAGTGCTGGGAGTACAGGTATATACCACCATGCCTGGCCTAATTTTTTTTTTTTTTTTTTTTTTAGTAGAGACGGGCTTTCACCACATTGGCCAGGCTGGTCTCAAACTCCTGACCCCGTGATCCTCCCACCTTGGCCTACCAAAGTGCTGGGATTATAGGCATAAGCCACCACACCCTGCCACAAAACTGCCTCTACGAAGAAGGGCCACCGTATCCTCAAGACTCCTCTCAAGTACCAAAGCCACAGAACCCCTGCCGCATGCTCTCAGGTTGAGAACACCCTGCAGAGAAACCCCAGTGCTCACCAAGCAGAAAGGCACATCCATAGACAATGCGGCCAGATCTTGGGGTGGGGATGGTGCTGGCAGGGCTCCAGAGACTCGCCGGGGTGCTGGGCATGCCTGCTTCAGAAATACATTCTGGGGACTTTGCTTTGGGTGCAGGACTTATCTCAACTAATTCCACCTTCGGCTTCTCATTCTTGCTGAAATCCTGGTCTGGCTGGTACCTGAATTAGAGCAGGGAAAGATGAACCCAGGTCCCTGTTCGTCCAACATCAGCCTAATACTCCCACGGTAGCGCCTACTTACTCAAGGTTTCATCTACCCATGTCAACCACACTCCAGAAAGAGTAAATGGAAAACTCCAGCAGTAATTCTTTTCTTTTTTCTTTTTTTTTTTTTTTGGCGACGGAGTTTCACTCTTGTTACCCAGGCTGGAGTGCAATGGCACGATCTTGGCTCACTGCAACCTCCGCCTCCTGGGTTCAGGCAATTCTCCTGCCTCAGCCTCCCGAGTAGCTGCGACTAAAGGCACGTGCCACCGTGCCCAGCTAATTTTTTTTCGTATTTTGAGTAGAGACGGGGTTTCACCATGTTGACCAGGATGGTCTCGATCTCTTGACCTCGTGATCCACCCGCCTCTGCCTCCCAAAGTGCTGGGATTACAGGCGTGAGCCACCGCGCCCGGCCCTTTTCCTTTTTTTTTTTTTTTTTGAGACAGTGTCTCTCTCTTGTCACCCAGACCTGAGTACAGTTGCACAGTCTTGGCTCACCGAAATCTCCTCCTCCTGGGTTGGAGAGATCTCCTGCCTCAGCCTCCCGAGTAGCTGGGATTACTGGCATAGGCCACCACACCCAGCTACTTTTTGTATTTTTAGAAGAGACAGGCTTTCACCATGTTGGCCAGGATGGTCTCCAACTCCTGACCTGAAGTGATCCACGCTCCTCAGCCTCCCAAATCGCTGGATTGCAGGTGAGCCACTGTGCCCGGCCATAATTAATAAGTTTTCCATTGTGTGCAGCTTCAAGTAGCAGTATTCACGCTTCCCACGCCCAGGATGTGAATCATCCCTTTGTCCTGAATCTCCCTGCTGTGAATGCACCGGCCACGGTAAGTCACTTTAGGCATCTGAGTTATGGATGGGAAAATCATCATACATAGGGACTGGTACTATCCGTGGTTTGGGGCATGTGCTGGGGGTCTTGGAATGTGCCCCTCCTGGATAAGCAGAGGCTGCCGGCCAGACTCCCCACACCCCTGGATGTGTAGCAGTGCACCAAGGGGCCAGGAGGCAGGCAGAAGAGGGCTGGGAACCCCATCAATCCTCCCGCGCCCAGGATCCCAGTCTCACCTGAGGACTAGAACAGAAAAGGCCACCAAGGAGTAAGCAAGCAGGGTCCCGATGGATGAGAGGTTCACGAGGTCACTGAGCTCAAACAGGAAAGCCATGATTGCTGCAGTCAGGGCACAAAACAGGGTAAGTTCCAGCGTGTTCTGGGGTTCCACAGCACTAGAGGGGGACTGTCATTAACAACTGATAATAGATTTTCTTTTCCTTTTCTTTGAGATGGAGTGCTGGGATTACACGCATGAGCCACTGCGCCCAGCCAGTGGTATATTTTCTAATATAAGACCTGGAAATGCACTTTGGAAGACCAGGGTGGGGGAGTGGCGGATCACCTGAGGCCAGGAGTTCGAGACCAGTGTGACCAACATGGAGAAACCCTGTCTCTACAAAAAATACAAAAATTTGCTGGGCATGGTGGTACACGCCTGTAATCCCAGCTACTCGGGAGGATTAGGCAGGAGAATCACGTGAATCTGAGAGATGGAGGTTGCAGTGAGCCGAGATCAGGCCATTGCACTCCAGCAGGGGCCACAGAGCAAGAGTCTGTCTCCAAAAAGTAAAAAAAAAGAGCTGGATAAATAGGCTTTCAGTGTTCACAAGGCAAGGAAATGACCAATGTTTGAAGTGGTTATGGTATTACCTTGATTTGATCATTACATCTTGTATACATGTATGGAAATCTCACACTGTACTCCATGAATACATACAATGACTGGGCTAATTTAATAATAGGAATGTTGCCAGGTTCGGGGGCTCATGCCTGTAATCTCAGCACTTAGGGAGGCCGAGGCAGGTAGATTTCTTGAGCCCCTGGGTTCCCTATCAGCCTGGGCAACATAGTAAGAACCCCTCTACAAAATTTAAATATTAGCTGGGTGTGGTGCCACTGTGCTCTGGCATGGGTGACAGTGAGATCCTGTCTCAACAACAAAGTCAGATTATATACATTTTCCTTAAAATTTTTTTTTTTTTTTAAGAAACAGGAATCATCGGGCCGGGCGCGGTGGCTCACACCTGTAATCCCAGCACTTTGGGAGGCCGAGGCGGGTGGATCACAAGGCCAAGAGATCGAGACCATCCTGGTCAACATGGTGAAACCCCGTCTCTACTAAAAATAAAAAAAATTAGCTGGGCATGGTGGCACGTGCCTGTAATCCCAGCTATTCTCAGGAGGCTGAGGCAGGAGAATTGCCTGAACCCAGGAGGCAGAGGTTTCAGTGAGCTGAGATCGTGCCATTGCACTCCAGCCTGGGTAACAAGAGCGAAATTCCATCTCAAAATAATAATAATAATAATAGCAAAAAAACAATGGATGGACAGTGTGGGAGAATGAGGAAGTAACCAGCAGAACATGGAGGAGAGACATCCTGGGTTCTGGGCCTTCACCTGCAACAGTACCAGCAACGACGGTGGCCACCACAGGGGTGCTGGTGCGGTCGTGGATCTGGGCAAGTCCTCGGAACAGGAGCCCATCCTCAGCCATGGAGTAGAGCACGCGAGGCATGGGGAACATGGCACCCAGGAGGCTGCATGCGGGAGAAAACAGGGACATGCCTGGGGACTCAGGAAGCAGGAGGGACGGGGCCTCTGCTCCATCGCCTCCAGCATCTCCTCCCTTTACCCAAAGGACATCCGAGAGCCCAACAGCAAACAGGGAGAGAGCGTCCAGCACTGACCTGGAGGACAGGGCACAAAGGGTGCCGACGGCCACAGCGTATCTGATGGCGGGCCATCCGATGTGGACAAAAGCCTCAGGCAAGGGGTTCTCGGAATGTATCAGGTAGTAGGGCACCATGAGGGTGAGTGCCGCCGAGACACCAAAATAGGCCAAGAAGCAGATGAAGATGGAGATCACGATGCTGCAAGGGATAGAGCGATGGGGGCGGAGAGCCTCTTCTCCTGCAGAACGGGTGTGTGCACTGGGTCACGAAAACACGCAGAAGCAAGGGCACAAAACCCTCTGCCCTCTGAGCCATCTGACAGCAGGGTAGACTTTAACGAAACCTGTGCCCAGCAGCAGCCCCAACTGTGCCCGAACCCTCGATGAGCCGGAGTGACCCTGTTACCTGTGGTGGCGATGCCATCAAAACCCACAAACGCAAAGAAACATGTGGCGGCTCCACGGAGGATCCCTTCAGAGTCGAAAGGCATAAACCCTCCAGAGCCCAGGGAGCCCAAGCTACGGCGGGGGGGAGAAGGAACAGGAAACATGGTTAAGCTAAGCAGCCGTCTTTCTGGGACTACACAGTTAATTCCACAAGTCCTGGGCTGCCTTTGCCATCCCCACTCCCTACCATCTGGCACCATCAGCCCGGACTCCCCCTATTCCCGAAATAGTCCCAGGTCTGCACCCCAGCCTCCACACCTGTGTCCAACAGGGTACCTCTGGCCAGGTGCAATGGCTCATGCCTATAATCACAGCACTCTGAGAGGCCGAGGTAGGCAGCTCACTTGAGGTCAAGAGTTAGAGGCTAGGCGAGGTGGCTCACTCCTGTAATCCCAGCACTTTAGGAGGTCAAGGCAGGTGGATCACCTGAGGTCAGGAGTTCGAGAGCAGCCTGACTGACATGGTGAAACCTCGTCTCTACTTAAATTAAAAAAAAAAAAAATTAGCTGGGTGTTGGCACATGCCTGTAATCCCAGCTACTCGGAGGCCAAGGCAGGGAAATCACTTGAACCTGGGAGGCGGAGTTTGCAGTGAGCCGAGATGGCACTATTGCACTTCAGCCTGGGTGAGAAGAGCGAGAGTCGTCTCAAAAAATAAATAGGCCAGGCACAGTGGCTCATGCCTGCACTTTGGGAGGCTGAGGAGGGTGGATCACCCGAGATCAGGAGTTCGAGACCAACCTGGCCAACATGGTGAAACCCTGACTCTACTAAAAATACAGAAATTAGCTGGGCATGGTGCAGGTACCTATAATCTCAGCTACTTGGGAGGCTGAGGCAGGAGAATCACTTCAACCTGGGAGGCAGAGGTTGCAGTGAGCTGAGATGGTGCTACTGCACTCCAGCCTGAGCGACAGAGTGAGACTCCATCTTAAAAAACAAATAAACAAAATAAGGCCTGGCATGGTGGCTCACGCCTGTAATCCCAGCACTTTGGGAGGCTGAGGTGGGCAGATCACCAGGGTCAGAAGTTCGAGACCAGCCTGACCAACATGGTGAAACCCTGTCTCTACTAAAAATACAAAAAATTAGTTGGGCGTGGTCGTGGGCACCTGTAATCCCAGCTACTCAGAGGGCTGATGCAGGAGAATCACTTGAACCCGGGAGGCAGAAGTTGCGGTGGCCCGCAATTATGCCACTGCACTCCAGCCTGGGCGAGAGAGCGAGACTCCGTCTCTAAATAAATTGTTTTTAAACATTTAAAAAAAAAAAAATTGTGCCCTCACCTGTGGGTGTCGTTGGAGCCCAGCTGAGCCCGTTTGTAGTCGGCATCTGTGAGCTGCCAGTTATGCAGGTCTCCCTTGATGAAGCCGGAGACGATGACACAGCTCAGAACCAGAAGGTTCACACCTGTGAAGACTTTGGTAACCCAGGCTGACTCCCGAGCTCCCAGAGCCAGCAGTCCTGTGGGAAACGCGGAATATCCAGAATAAATAAACCCATAAAGACAGAAGGCAGATCTGTGGTTGCCAGGGGCCAAAGGCAAGGGGAACCACTGTCTGAAGGATTCAGGGTCTCCCGTGGGGTGATGATGAATGCACTTCCCAAGTAGATGGAGGCAGCAGCTGCGCAACACTGTGAAGGGACTAAATGCCACTGAACCACGTGCTTTAAATATGGTTCATTTCGGCCGGGCGCGGTGGCTCACGCCTATAATCCCAGCACTTTGGGAGGCCGAGGTGGGTGGATCACGAGGTCAAGAGATCGAGACCATCCTGGTCAAAATGGTGAAACCCCGTCTCTACTAAAAATACAAAAATTAGCTGGGCATGGTGGCGTGTGCCTGTAATCCCAGCTACTCGGGAGGCTGAGGCAGGAGAATTGCCTGAACGCAGGAGGCGGAGGTTGCGGTGAGCCGAGATGGCGCCATTGCACTCCAGCCTGGGTAACAAGAGCGAAACTCCGTCTCAAAAAAAAAAAAGGTTCATTTCAGGCAGGGCGCACAGCCCCACACTCGTAATCCCAAGCGCTCCGGAAAGCCACGATGGGAGAATCACTAAGATCACTAGAAACCAGGAATTCAGCCAGGCGCAGTGGCTCACGCCTGTAATCCCGGCACTCTGGGAGGCCAAGGTGGGTGGATCACTTGAGGTCAGCAGTTCGAGACCAGCATAGCCAACATGATGAAACCCTGTCTCTACTAAAAATACAAAAAACAGCTGGGTGTGGTATTGTGTGCCTGTTTTCCTGCTAATGGGGAGGCTGAGGCAGGAGGATGGCTTCGCTTCAGCCCAGGTGGTCAGGACTGCAGGGAGCTGCGATAGTGAAAGGGCAAGACCCTGCCTCAAAAATAACTGAAAATAAAAAATGAAATAGGCCAGGTGTGGTGGCTCATGCCTGTAATCCCAGCACTATGGGAGGCTGAGGGCAGATCACTTGAGGTCAGGAGTCCGAGAAGATACCGGTCAACATGGTGAGACCCCGTTCTCTACTAAAAATACAAAAATTAGCCGGGCACGGTGGTGCGCACCTGTAGTCCCAGATACTTAGGCGGCTGAGACAAGAGAATCGCTTGAACCCAGGAGGCAAAGGCTGCAGTGAGCTGAGATCGCGCTGTTGCACTCCAGCCTGGGCAACGGAGTGAGACTCCGTCTCAAAAAAAAAAAAAAAAGAAAGAAAGAAAGAAAGAAAAGGATTGATTTGGGGGAGTGCAGACTGAAATAAAAAAGAAAATGATTGATTTTATGTGGAGACCTAGCTACCCGGGAGGCTGAGGTGGGAGGATTGCTTGAGCTCACTTGATCCCAGGAGTTTTGAGGCTGCATTAAGCCATGACTGTGTCACTGTACTCCAGCCTGGGAATGAGAGAGACCCTGCCTTAACAAAAACAAAAACAAAACTGGTCTCAGTAGAAAGGAAGAAACTTGTCTAAGTCAGTGGTTTTCAGCTTCTGTTGGGGGTGAGGACCACTGGCATCTAGTGGGTAGAGGCCAGGGGTGCTGCCCAATGCCCTATAATGCGCAGAGCGACCCCCAGGACAAAGAATCACCTGAGGATGTTTATGATGTCACAGTGTGGAAACAGGGCTCCCAGTCTAACCCTCCTGTCATTCCCGTCATCAATTCTTCCTTTTTTTTTTTTGAGATGGAGTTTCCCTCTTGTTACCCAGGCTGGAGTGCAATGGCGCGATCTCAGCTCACTGCAACCTCCGCCTCCTGGATTCAGGCAATTCTCCTGCCTCAGCCTCCCGAGTAGCTGGGATTACAGGCACGCACCACCATGCCCAGCTAATCTTTTGTATCTTTAGTAGAGATGGGGTTTCACCATTTTGACCAGGATGGTCTCGATCTCTTGACCTCGTGATCCACCCGCCTTGGCCTCCCAAAGTGCTGGGATTACAGGCTTGAGCCACCGCGCCCGGCCATTCCTTCCTTCTAGTTTTCTTTCTTTTATTTTTTTTTTGAAACAGAGTCCTGCTCTATCACCAGGTTCGAGTGCAGTGGCTCACTGCAACCTCCGCCTCCCAAATTCAAGCAATTCTCTTGCCTCAGCCTCCCCAGTAGCTGGGATTACAGGTGTGCACTATCACACCCGGCTAATTTTTGTGTTTTTAGTAGAGATGGGGTTTCACCATGTTAACCAGGCTGGTCTCGAACTCCTGACCTCAGGTGATCCACCTGCCTCAGCCTCCCAAAGTGCTGGAATTGCAGGCATGAGCCACTGTGCCCAGCACACCCTTCTGGTTTTCTTTTCTTTTTTTTTTTTTTGAGATGGAGTTTTGCTGTTGTTACCCAGGCTGGAGTGCAATGGCGTGATCTCGGCTCACCGCAACCTCCGCCTCCTGGGTTCAGGCATTCTCATGCCTCAGCCTCCCGAGTAGCTGGGATTACAGGCGCGCACCTCCATGCCCAACTAATTTTTGTATTTTTAGTAGAGACGGGGTTTCACCATGTTGACCAGGATGGTCTCGATCTCTTGACCTCGTGATCCACCCGCCTCGGCCTCCCAAAGTGCTGGCATTGCAGGCTTGAGCCACTGCACCTGGCACACCCTTCTGGTTTTCTAATAACTGTACTGTTGGTATTAGAATACCTCCTCCTCTAAGCCTTTCCCACCCCTCTTCCTCCTCCGTGCCCTGATCACCCCATCTTACCCCTGACCCCCGCCTTACCAGTGAGGACCAACACCAGGCCCAGTGCAAAAAAGTCTGGATACGTGGCCAGGACTTGAGGCACATGCAGAGCAATGCCCTGCAGGGCATGGGAGATTCTGTTCCCTATGAGGCTGTCAAATGTAAAGCTCCAGGCCCTGGCCACACTGGCGGCACCTGCAGCAGGAGAAATGTGTGTTTATGAACAGACAGGAACTGTGACCATGTGCATGTTCAATCTCCACTCACCACAAACTCCGCCCTCCAACTCCAAGTGATCCTCCTGCCTCAGCCTCCCCAGTAGCTAGAATGACAGCCTCCAGCCTCCATGCCCAGGTAACTTTTGTATTTTTAGTAGAGATGGAGTTTTCTTTTTTTTTTTTTTTTTGAGACGGAGTTTCGCTCTTGGTACCCAGGCTGGAGTGCAATGGCGTGATCTCGGCTCACCGCAACCTCCGCCTCCTGGGTTCAGGCAATTCTCCTGCCTCAGCCTCCCGAGTAGCTGGGATTACAGGCGCGCGCCACCACGCCCAGCTAATTTTTTGTATTTTGAGTAGAGACGGGGTTTCACCGTGTTGACCAGGATGGTCTCGATCTCTTGACCTCGTGATCCACCCGCCTCGGCCTCCCAAAGTGCTGGGATTACAGGCGTGAGCCACCGCGCCCGGCCTAGAGATGGAGTTTTCATCACGTTGGCCAGTCTCGTCTTGAACTCCTGTCCTCAAGTGATCCACCCACCTCGGCCTCCCAAAGTGCTGGGAACACAGGCGTGAGCTACTGCACCTGGCTGGGGAGAAATCATTTCTAAAAGAAAAATATCTAATCTCAAAAAATTTATTTTGATAGGATGGGGAGGAGCAGTAGAAAAATAAAAAGAGGCCGGGCGCAGTGGCTCAAGCCTGTAATCCCAGCACTTTGGGAGGCCGAGGCGGGTGAATCCCAAGGTCAAGAGATCGAGACCATCCTGGTCAACATGGTGAAACCCCATCTCTACTAAAAACACAAAAAATTAGCTGGGCATGGTGGCGCGTGCCTGTAATCCCAGCTACTCAGGAGGCTGAGGCAGGAGAATTGCCTGAACCCAGGAGGCGGAGGTTGCGGTGAGCCGAGATGGCACCATTGCACTCCAGCCTGGGTAACAAGAGCAAAACTCCGTCTCAAAAAAAAAAGAAAGAAAAAAGAAAAAGAAAAAGAAGAATAAAATAGGCCAGGCGTGGTGGCTCACACCTGTAATCCCAGCACTTGGGGAGGCTGAGGCAGGCGGATCACCTGAGGTCAGGAGTTGGAGACCAGCCTGGCCAACATGGGGAAACCCTGTCTCCACTAAATAGACAAAACTTAGCCGAACATGGTGTCAGGCGCCTGTAGTCCCAGCTACTCCGGAGACTGAGGCACGAGAATTGCTTGAACCCAGGAGGTGGAGGTTGCAATAAGCTGAGATCGCTCCACTGCACTCCAGCCTGGGTGGCAGAGCAAGGCTCCATCTCAAAAACACAAAAAAAAACCACGGTAGGGGAATGAGTTTGAGGCACATCTCCCCCAAATCTGTAAGAACTCTGCCCTGCCGGGCACGATGGCTCATGGCTGTAATCCCAGCACTTTGGGAGGCCAAGGCAGGTGGATCATGAGGTCAGGCATTCAAGACCAGCCTGGCCAAGATGGTGAAACCCCCGTCTCTACTAAAAATACAAAAAGTAGCTGGGCGTGGTGGTGACCGCCTATAATCCCAGTTACTTGGGAGGCTGAGGCAGAGAATTGCTTGAACCCAGGAGGCGGAGGTTGCAGTGAGCTGAGAATGCACCACTGTACTCCAGCCTGGAAGACAGAGTGAGATTCTGTCTCAAAAAAAAAAAGAACTCTGCCCCATACATCCCACAGTTCCCATTTCTTCTTGTTGTTCAGTCCTGGCAGGGAAGCAGAAAGCATCTGAGTAAAGGGCATCCGGGCCCTTTCCTGCCACCATTACCCATCCTCCCTCCCACAAGGTAGATAATAAAGCAAGTCTGAAGGCCACTGAGGTTCCCCCAGCTCCCCGATCCCTAATTCCTTTGTTTCTCCCACACCTCCCTCCAGGCCCCGTCGTCTCACCTATGACGTAGGAGAGTAAGAGGTTCCAGCCCGTGATGAAGGCCAGCAGTTGACCCACCGTGACGTAAGCGTAGAGATAGGCAGAACCGGAGCATGGCACCCGGGCCCCGAACTCTGAGTAGCAGAGTCCAGACAACATAGAAGTCAGGGCAGCCACCAAGAAGCAGATGACGATGGCCGGTCCAGCGTCCTCCTTGGCCACTTCCCCAGCCAGGACGTACACGCCCGCCCCCAGGGTGCTGCCCACACCCAAGGCCACCAGATCCAGGGTGTTCAGACAGCGAGACAAGCGATGCCCAGAGCCCCCCTGGTCCAGCTGCAGGGGCCGCCTGCGCATCAGCTTCTGACCAAATTGGCGAATATTCTGCCAGAGCATCTTAGATGGAGTTGAGGAGGTGCCGAGACCTGCTGAGGAAACAAGACAGAAGGCCGCTAAGACAGAAAGCCACGAAGACCGTCCCGCCTCGGCCCTGGGAGTCAGATTTAGAACCAGCTCCTCTGAACAGTGCTCTCTGGGGAAAGCAAGCAGTGAAAGAACATTTTGGGAGCCGGGCGCGGTGGCTCATGCCTGTAATCCCAGCACTTTGGGAGGCCGAGGTGGGTGGATCACCAGGTCAAGAGATCGAGACCATCCTGGTCAACAAGGTGAAACCCCATCTCTACTAAAAATACAAAAATTAGCTGGGCATGGTGGCGCGTGCCTGTAATCCCAGCTACTCTGGAGGCTGAGGCAGGAGAATTGCCTGAACCCAGGAGGCAGAGGTTGCAGTGAGCTGAGATCCTGCCATTGCACTCCAGGCTGGGTAAAGAGCGAAACTCCGTCTCCAAAAAAAAAAAAAAAGAACATTTTGGGTAGATCATCCATCTCCCAGCCACGGGCCCTCCAAATGTAAATGGAAACTTTAATACTTTCCAAAGTTACATGGCTAGGCGGGGTGGCTCATGCCTATAGTCCCAGCATTTGGGGAGGTGGGAGGATCGCTTGAGCTCAGGAGTTTCACACCAGCCTGGGCAACACAGGAGACCCCCCACCTCAAGGGGAAAAGAAGTACAAGTTACTGGAAGGATTTCTTATTTAAAGAGATGCAGCTGGGAGCTGTGGCTCACGCCTATAATCCCAGCACTTTGGGAGGCAGAGGTAGGTGAATCACCTGAAGTTGGGAGTTTTGAGACCAGCCTAACCAACATGGAGAAACCCCGTCTCTACCAAGAACACAAAAATTAGCGGGGTGTGGTGGCGCTTGCCTGTAATCCCAGCTATTCAGGAGGCTGAGGCAGGAGAATCACTTGAACCTGGGAGGCAGAGGTTGTGGTGAGCCAAGATCGTGCCACTGCACTCCAGCCTGGGCAACAAGAGAGAAACTCCATCTCAAAAGAGATGCAAACTAAAGCTTCCAGTATGGTGTCAGCACATAGGACATAGGGGCTATGTAATTGCTATAATTGGAGTTAATTGGCTGGGCGCTGTGGCTCATACCTGTAATCCCAGCATTTTGGGAGGCCAAGGCGGGTGGATCACTTGAGGTCAGGAGATTGAGACCAGCCTGACCAACATGGTGAAACCCTGTCTCTACTAAAAATACAAAATTAGTTTGGTGTGGTGGCATGCACCTGTAATCCCAGCTACTTGGGAGGCTCAGGCAGAATTGCTTGAACTGGGAGGTAGAGGTTGTGGTGAGCCGAGATTGCGCCATTGCACTCCAGCTTGGACAACAAGAGCGAAACTGTCTCAAAATAATAATAATAATAATAATAATTTGAGTTGATGATATAATTTGAGTAGTTAGAATGCTTTTTTCTTTTTTTTGAGAGAGGATCTTACTCTGTTGCCCAAGCTGGAGTGCAGTGATGTGATCATAGCTCACTGCAACCTCGACCTCCCAGGCTCGAGCCATCTCCCCGCTTTATCCACCCGAGCAGGGGGGACTACAGGTGTGTGTCACCACGCCCGGCTCATCTTTTATTTTATTATTTTTTGTAGAGACAGGGTCTCACTATGTCGCCCAGGCTGGTCTCTAACTTGTAGCCTGAGCCTCCCACCTCAGCCTCCCAAATTGCTGGGATTGCAGGCATGAGCCGCTGCACCCAGCCAAAAAAATTTTAATTAGCCAAGGGTTATAGTGCATGCCTGTAGTCTTAACTATTGGGGAGGCTGAGGCGGAAGGATCGCTTAAGCCCCAGAGTTGAAGGCTATGGTGAGTTCTGATCTCACCAGTGCACTCCAGCCTGGGCAGCAGAGCTGGTCTCTGTCAAGAGGGGGGAAGGGGAAGGGGAAAAAAAAGAAGAAAAGAAAAGAAAAAAAAGAAAGAGAAAGAGGAAGGAAGGGAGGGAGGGAGGAAGGAAGGAAGGGGAAAAGAGGAAGGAAGGAGAGAAAGAAAAAGAAAGAAAGGGAGGGAGGGAAGGAAAGAAAAGAAAAAAAGAGAGGCCAGGTGTGGTGGCTCACGCCTGTAATCCATGCACTTTGGAGGCCAAGGCGGGCGGATCACCTGAGGTCGGAAGTTCAAGACCAGCCTGACCAACATGGTGAAGCCCTGTCTTAAAAAAAGAAAAAACAGAAAAAAAAAAAAAAAAGGCCGGGTGCGGTGGCTCATGCCTGTAATCCTAGCACTTTGGGAGGCCAAGGTGGGTGGATCACCCGAGGTCAGGAGTTCAAGACTGGCCATTGTGGTGAAACCCCATTTAAAAAAAAAAAAAAAGAGAAAGGGAGGGAGGGGGAGGGAGAGAGAGAAAGAAGAAAAAGAAAGAAAAGAAAGAGAAAAGAATAGAGAGAAAGGGAAAGGAAAAGAAAAGACACAAAAAAAATACTGATTCTTCTTTCATGAGGTATGTAGAGTGAAACTCACAGACCCAAAGCTGGCTACCAGGGGCTGGGGAGAGAGATGGAACGGATAATTGTTTAATGGACATAGTTTTCAGTTTTGCAACATGAAAAAGTTCTGGATTTTGCTGCAACTTAAAACTGCTCTGAACACAAAAGTCGCAAGCAGGGTGCACTGACTCATGCCAGTAAACCCACCACTTTGAGAGGCTGTGTTGGGTGGATCGCTTGAGATCAGGAGTTTGATACCAGCCTGAGCAACGTAGTAGGACCCTGTCTCGACACAAATGTTTTTAAAATGAGCCAGGTGTGGTGGTGCATGCCTGTAGTTCCAACAACTTGGGAGGCTGAGGCAAGAGGATTGCACCCAGGAGGTGGAGGCTGCCCTGAGTAGTGTCAGCACCACTGCGCTCCAGCATAGGCAGTAGGGCAAGGCCTTCTCTCAAAAAGTAAATAAATGTACAGGCGAAACGGCTAACCCAGGCACAGTGATGCCCCTGCACTCCCAGCCATTCAGGAGCCTGAGGCGGGAGGATGGATAGAGCCCAGGACTTTGTGGTCAGCGTAGGCAACATAGTAAGACCTTCTATTAAAAAAAGTCCGGGTGTGGTGGCTCACACCTGTAATCCAAGCACTTTGGAGGCCAAGGCGGGCAGATCACCTGAGGTCAGGAGTTCGAGACCAGCCTGGCCAACATGGAGAAACCCCATCTCTATAATAATTTAAAAAAAAAAAAAAGGATAAAGTGGTATTATTTTTTTTTTCCCAAGATGGAGTTTCGCTCTTGTTACCCAGGCTGGAGTGCAATGGCACGATCTCGGCTCACTGCAACCTCCGCCTCC
>CM052668.1:37941108-37982358 GCA_028533165.1 Leontopithecus rosalia
GAGGCCGAGGCGGGTGGATCACGAGGTCATGAGATCGAGACCAACCTGGTCAAAATCGTGAAACCCCGTCTCTACTAAAGATACAAAAAATTAGCTGGGCATGGTGGCGCGTGCCTGTAATCCCAGCTACTCGGGAGGCTGAGGCAGGAGAATTGCCTGAACCCAGGAGGCGGAGGTTGCGGTGAGCCGAGATCGCGCCGTTGCACTCCAGCCTGGGCAACAAGAGCGAAACTCCGTCTCAAAAAAAAAAAAAAAAAACAAAATACAATGCCACTGTACTCTACCTGGGCAACAAAGAAAGACCATGTTTCAAAAAGAATGAAAATAAAAAGAAGCTGGGCAGGTGACACTCCTGTAATCCCAGCACTTTTGGAGGCTGAGGCAAGCAGATCACCTGAAGTCAGGAGTTCAAGACCAGCCTGACCAACATAGTGAAATCCTGTCTCTATTAAACAAATAAATGAATGGGCCGGGCACGGTGGCTTAAGTCTGTAATCCCAGTACTTTGGGAGGCCGAGGCGGGTGGATCACGAGGTCAAGAGATCGAGACCATCCTGGTCAACGTGGTGAAACCCCGTCTCTACTAAAAATACAAAAAATTATCTGGGCACGGTGGCTCGTGCCTGTAGTCCCAGCTACTCAGGAGGCTGAGGCAGGAGAATTGCCTGAACCCAGGAGGAGGCGGAGGTTGCGGTGAGCCGAGATCGTGCCATTGCACTCCAGCCTGGGTAACGAGAGCGAAACTCCGTCTCAAAAAAATAATAATAAAATAAATGAATGAATAAAAAGCAGTCTGTGGGTTTAGCACCTGTAAACGAATGGTAGCAGCAAGAGAAAAAGCAGGTCTTTGTACCTCTGGTAACTGAACTTTGACACTTCTTAGTGTTTCTTTCCAGTTGCTGTGATACGTGAATAACATATAATTAACCATTTCAAAACAAGCGGTTCAGTGGCATTTAGTACTTCACAACGTTTTGCAACCACCACCTCTATGTAGTTCCAACACATTTTTTCTTTTTCTTTTTTTTTTTTTTTGAGTCGGAGTTTCGCTGTTGTTACCCAGGCTGGAGTGCAATGGCGCGATCTCGGCTCACTGCAGCCTCCGCCTCCTGGGTTCAGGCAATTCTCCTGCCTCAGCCTCCCGAGTAGCTGGGATTACAGGCACGCGCCACCGTGCCCAGATAATCTTTTGTATTTTTAGTAGAGACGGGGTTTCACCATGTTGACCAGGATGATCTCGATCTCTTGACCTCGTGATCCACCCACCTCAGCCTCCCAAAGTGCTGGGATTACAGGAGCCAGCCCCAAAACATTTTCATAACTCCAAAATAAAATCCCATAAACTGTTATTCCCTACTCTCTCCTGATCCCAGCCTGTCCATCCACAAATGAATGGATTAAATAAATATTGTTTATCCATGCAGTGAAATATAATTCAGCTGTAAAAAGGGGCCAGCTGCAGTGGCTCACACTAGTAATCCCAGCACTTTGGGAGGCTGAGGCAGGCTGACCACTTGAGGCCAAGAGTTTGAGACCAGCCTGGCCAACATGGTGAAACCCCATCTCTACTACAAATACAAAAATTAGCTGGGTGGGTTGGCACAGCTGTGTAATCCCAGCTACTTGGGAGACTGAGGCACTAGAATCACTTGCATCTGGGAGGCGGAGGCTGCGGTGAGCTGAGATCTTGTCACTGCCCTCCAGCCTGGGTAACAGAGCAAGTCTGTCTCAAAAAAATAAAGGGAAATGAGGTACTGACACATTCTACCATGAGGAGGAACCTTGAAAACAACATGCTCAGTAAAAGAGGCCAGCACACAGAAGGCACATACTGTATAATTCCGATTTATTTTATTTTTTGAAAAGCTGGTCTCAAGTGATCCTCCCTTCTTCCTCTCCCAAAGTGCTGGGAACACGGGCGCGAGCCGCTGCGTCTGGCGATGATTTCTGCATCTGGCCTATGATTCCTTTTTTAAAAAAATATCTGGAAAAGAGAAATCCAGAGAAACAGATGGCAGATAACTGGGTCTTTTTAAATTGGTCTCTGACACTATCACAAGATGAAATGTGCCTTTTTTTTTTTTTGAAATAACTTGAACGTTATGGGTTCAAGCAATTCTGCCTCAGCCTCCCGAGTAGCTGGGATTACAGGCGCGCGCCACCATGCCCAGCTAATTTTTTTATTTTTAGTAGAGACGGGGTTTCACCTTGTTGACCAGGATGGTCTCGATCTCTTGACCTCGTGATCCACCTGCCTTGGCCTCCCAAAGTGCTGGGATTATAGGCGTGAGGCACTGCGCCCGGCCGAAATGTGCCTTAAAATTGTTGCTTGCTGTGTCTTCTTCACCTCTAAAGATGTGCTGTTCATCGCTGGCAGCTATTTGTTGTACAGATTAATGGTGTACCCAAGGAAATGGCGTTTTGTGGTGCGATTATTATTGTTACTATTTATTATTTTACTATTTTGACATGGAAGGACTATTATTATTGTTTTTGAGACGGAGTCTTGCTCTGTTGCCCAGGCTGGAGTGCAATGGCGCGATCTCGGCTCACTGCAACTTCTGCCTCCCAGGTTCCAGCAATTCTCTGCCTCAGCCTCCCAAAGTGTTGAGATTACAGGTGTGAGCCACTGTGCCCAGCTAATTTTTTTGGATTTTTAGTAGAGATGGGGTTTCAGAATCTTGGCCAGGCTGGTTTTGAACTCCTAATCTTGTGACTCACCCACCTCAGCCTCCCAAAGTGTTGGGATTACAGGCGTGAGCCACCGCCCCTGGCCTATTGTTATTTTAGGCCAGTCAAGCAAAGCAGCGGGAGAGGAGAAGGAACAAAGAAATTTGTGATTGGTTGGCTGGGAGCGGTGGCTCACGCCTGTCATCCCAGCACTTTGAGAGTCCAAGGGGGACGGATCACTTGAGGTCAGGAGTTTGAGACCAGCCTGGCCAACATGGAGAAACCCCATCTCTATTAAAAATACAAAAATTAGCTGGGCTTGGCGGCAGGCGCCTGTAATCCCAGCTACTTGGGAGGCTGAGACAGGAGAATCACTTGAACCCCACAGGCAGAGGCTGCAGTGAGCCAAGATCATAGCACTGCACTCCAGCCTGGGAGCTAAGGTAGGAGGATCACTTGAGCCTGGGAGGTCAAGGCTGCAGGCAGCCATGTTGTTTGAGACGTAGCAACACCCTGTTACAAAAAAAAAAAAAAGTAGGCAGAAATTCATTTATGCAAAGGCTAACAAGTAACACAAGGAAGGGATGTGCAGGAGTGAGACTGAAAAGGATGAAGGGCAAGAAAAGCTGCCCCTTCCGTGAACCTGAACTCAAAATGTCCTTGTCATGAGAAGCAGGCATGGTGTGAGCCTGGGCATCTGAAAGGTGTTGCAGCTTTCTTTTCTTTTTTTTTAATTGTTGTTTGTCTGTCTGTTTTTGTTTTTGACATGGAATCTCACTCACCCCAGCCTGGAGAGCAGTGGTGTGATCTCGGCTCACCGCAACCTCCGCCTCCCAGGTTCAAGTGATTCTCCAGCCTCAGTCTCCCAAGTAGCTGGGATTACAGGCGCCCACCACCACACCCGGCTAATTTTTGTATTTTTCAGTAGAGATGGGGTTTTGTTATGTTTACCAGGCTGGTCTCAAACGGCCTCAGTCTCCCAAAGAGCTGGGATTATAGGTATGAGCCACCTGTAATTAGCGGAGCTTGGTGGTGGGCACCTGTAATTCCATCTACTCAGGAGGCAGAGGCAGGAGAATTGCTTAAACCTGAGAGGTGGACGTTGCAGTGAGCCGAGATCATGCCACTGCACTCCAGCCTGGGCCACAGATGGAGACCCCATCTCAAAATAAATACATAAATAAATAAAGAGGGATGATTTCTGAGTGAATTAACTAAATCGGAATATGCAGAGTGACACCAACCACACGTTAGCCACTCAAGAATATGCAGGTTCTCTGAAAGCCACTTCAGTGTTTAAGCCTGCACTTTATTATTGACAATCACATTCCCAGTCCCCATTATGGAGCCTGGTCACCTGGGAGCTTGTTAGGTATGGAAATCATCAGGTCCCACACCCCAGCCCAAGTGAGTCAGAAACCTTGAGGGCAGAGTCTCTGCTTTTTCTTTTTTCTTTGAGACGGAGTTTCGCTCTTGTTACCCAGGCTGGAGTGCAATGGCGCCATCTCGGCTCACCGCAACCTCCGCCTCCTGGGTTCAGGCAATTCTCCTGCCTCAGCCTCCCGAGTAGCTGGGACTACAGGTGCGCGCCACCATGCCCAGCTAATTTTTGTATTTTTAGTAGAGACGGGGTTTCACCTTGTTGACCAGGATGGTCTCGATCTCCTGACCTCGTGATCCACCCGCCTCGGCCTCCCAAAGTGCTGGGATTTTAGGCGTGAGCCACCGCGCCCGGCCCTTAAGTCTCTGCTTTTTCGAGCCTCCCAGATGATTCAAATGGACCTGGAGTATGGAAACCCTGATGCAAAACAGCGTCCCGTGATCATTGTGATCTTCTGTAGCAATGCAGCTTCTGGCCGGGTGTGGTGACTCACACCTGTAATCCCAGCACTTTGGGAGGCCAAGGCAGGTAAATCACGAGGTCAACAGATCGAGACCATCCTGGTCAACATGGTGAAACCCTGTCTCTACTCAAAATACAAAAAATTAGCTGGGCATGGTGGCACATGCCTGTAATCCCAGCTACTCAGGAGGCTGAGGCAGGAGAATTGCCTGAACCCAGGAGGCGGAGGTTGCAGTGAGCCGAGATCGCGCCATTGCACTCCAGCCTGGGTAACAAGAGCGAAACTCCGTCTCAAAAAAAAAAAAAAACAAAACCACAAACGTTAGCTGGGTGTGGTGGTGCACACCTGTGATCCCAGCTACTCGGGAGGCTGACACACGAGAATCACTTGCACTTGGGAGGCAGAGGCTGCAGTGAGCCGAGATGGCACCACTGCTCTCCAGCCTGGGTGACAGAGTGGGACTCGTCTCAAAAAAAAAAATGCAGCTTCTGCTCAGGAGGTCTGGAGTGGGCCAGGATTCTGCATTTCAACAAACTCCCAGGAGTGGTAGTGGGGCTGGTTTGTGGGCTCACCTTTGAGTCACTGGTCCCGGCTCAATTAGTATTAGATCAATGACAGCCCTGGGAGAGATCCAGGGGGCTCTCGAGGACCAAGGGATCATCCTGGAGGCAGAGAGGGCAGAGAAAGGTGGAGGGGGTGGGAATCGGGTGTGGCTGAGGAGGAAGCTATTTAAGCCTGGATTCCATGTTTGCTGGTTCTTATCCCTGGATCTGAGCCCAGGCGCACGTCTAGATTAGAAGATGCCAGGCTCGGACGATCTTCCTAAAGGTAAGCCGGAAAAAATGAGAACCGAAGTCAAGACATGTGAAAAATGGAGAGCAGCTGGCAGCAGGGTTCAGGTGGACGAAACAGGCAGCCGAAGCAGGCGCTCTGTCCACGTGGGTGGCGGGAGCTTCCCACAGAGGCTGTCACATTTTTTTTTGTGGTTTTTGTTTTTTGAGAGGGCGTCTCGCTCTGTAGCCCAGGCTGGAGTGCAGTGGTGTGATCTCAGCTCAGTGCAACCTCCGCTTCCTGGGTTCAAGCGATTCCGGTGCCTCAGCCTCCCGAGAAGCTAGGACTACAGGCGCCCACCACCATGCCTGGCTAATTTTTGTATCTTTATAGAGATGGGGTTTCACCATGTTGGCCAGGCTGGTCTCAAACCCCTGACCTCATGTGATCTGCCCGCCTCGGCCTCCCAAAGTGCTGGGATTACAGGCATGAGCACCGTGCCCAGCCCTGTCATCCAGCACTGGCAAACACAGGAAAGCCCTTTTCTGCCCAAGAATTCCAAGTCTTCTTGCTGGTTGTTGTGTCTTAATTCCTCCCACCCCAATACTTGTTCTAATGTAGAATGTCCACCTATATTCTCTCTAGGGCTGAATCATCCTCATAGGAATCAGATTCACCAGAGCAGATTCACCAGGGGAATCTGATTCCTATGAGGATGATTCTGTCCTAGAGAGAATATAGGCCTAGCCAAGCTGGAAATCTCCTGTGCATATTTACCAGATTCTGGGGTTGCTGGCAAACCATTTTCAGGTATGATCTGATTCAAATCTTTTAGACCCAGACACACGGTGGCTCATGCCTGTAATCCCAGCACTTTGGGAGGCCAAGGCGGGCAAATGGCTTGAGCCCAGGAGTTCAAGACCAGCCTGGGCAACAAAGCAAGGCATCATCTCTACAAAAAAAATACACAAATTAGGCGGGCATGGCAGTGCCCTGTAGTTCAGCTGTTCCGGAGGCTGATGTGAGAGGATCGCTTGGGTCTGGGGAGTTGAGGCTGCAGTGAGTTGTGATTGAACTGCTGGGCAACAGAGCAGTAACCTGTTTCCAGAAAAAGAAAGGAAAAGGTCATATCCATTAGAGCAGTGATGTTATTTTCCTATTTATTTCCTTGCTATATTCCTCAAAGAATATACTTAATAAACACTGAATAAATGAGAAGCATAAAACCATGTCCATTTCATCTTGGATTGAGTTGCCTGCTTTCTACACAAAGAAAATAGATCCCAAGAGGTAAGGCACAAGGGATCCCTTTTATTTATTTACTTATTTATTTATTATTATTATTTTTTTTTAAAGATGGGGTCTCGCTGGGTGTGGTGGCTCATACTTGTAATCCAAGCACTTTGGAGGCCAAGGTGGACGGATCACCTGAGGTCGGGAGTTCAAGACCAGCCTGACCAACATGGTGAAACCCCATCTTAAAAAAAAAAAAAAATTAAAAAGATGGGATTTCACCATGATGGCCAGGCTGGTCTCGAACTCCCGACCTCAGGTGATCCACACACCTCAGCCTCCCAAAGTGCTAGGATTACAGGCGTGAGCCACTGCGCCCAGCCTATTTATTTTTTGAGAATAGGGTTTCCCACTGTCACAGCCTGGAGTGCAGTGGCGTGATAATTCACTGTAGCCCCTGCCTCCGGGGTTCAAGTGATTCTCCTGCCTCAGCCTCCCGAGTAGCTGGGATTGCAGGCATGCATCACTGCGCCCAGCTAATTTTTGTATTTTTAGTAGAGACGGGGTTTCACCATGCTGGCCAGGCTGGTCTTGAACTCATGACCTCATGTGATCTGTCCGCCCCGGCCTCCCAAAGCCCTGGGATTACAGGCGTGAGCCACCACACTGGGCAAGGGATCCCACATTTAAATAACAGACAAAAAGAAGGGAGGAAGCAAGGGGGAAAGAAACAGCCCTTTCCTGTGGTGCTCTACTTGTGACAGAATGAGGCTTGGGAAAACAAGGACAAGAGGCAGATAAGCGTTGGCTAGTATTTATTTTTTATTATTTTTTTGTAGTGAAGGAAAGTCTCACTACGTTGCCCAGGCTGGCCTCAAACTCCTGGGATCAAGTTGCCCTCCTCCTTCAGCCTCCCACAGTGCTAGGACTACAGCGTAAGGCACCACCCCGGCCAGCAGTGTCTCAATATCTCAGAACCTCAGTGACGGCCGGGCGCGGTGGCCCACGCCTGTAATCCCAGTACTTTAGGAGGCCAAGGCGGATGGATCACTGGAGGCTGGGAGTTCGAGACCAGCCTGGCTAACCTGGTGGAACCCCATCTCTTCTGATTGTGGTTTTAAGTAAAATTAAAAAAAAAAAAAAACAACAGGACCGGGTGCGGTGGCTCATGCCTGTAATCCTAGCACTTTGGGAGGCCGAGGTGGGTGGATCACCTGAGGTCAAGAGTTCAAGACCAGCCTGGCCATCATGGTGAAACCCCATCTTGTTTAAAAAAAAAAAAAAAAAAAAACTCTAGTAAAATTAGAAAAATTAGCCAGGCATGGTAGCATGCACTTGTAGTCCTAGCTACTAGGGAGGCTGAGGAAGGAGAATCGTTTAAACTCAGGAGGTGGAGGTCGCAGTGAGCTGAGACTGTGCCACTGCACTCCAGCCTGGGTGACAGAGCGAGACTCCATCTCCGAAAAAAGAAAAAGAACCTCCTATATAGATCAAACTTAAAGGACTAATGACAAAACCAAAAAACAAACCAAAAAAAACCCTCAGTCACTTCACCACGGGGTACCCTCCGTGGGGAGGAAAGGGGACTTGAAAGTTTGGGCTTTGGGGAATGGAGTTGCTAGCCTTTCCCACTGGTGTCTTCTCTCCCGCTTTCAAGGCAAGGACCAGTTGCAGTCACACAGGAAGCGAACCATGTTCACTGAGCAGCAACTGAAAGATCTGAACATCTTATTCGACGAGAACCCATACCCAAACTCCAGCGTTCAGAAAGAAATGGCCTCGAAAATAAACGTGCCCCCCACAGTACTGCAGGTTGGAAAATGATGCCTCTTACTGAACCGCCTTCCCGATCTACCTAAATTCAGGGAGCCTCTAGGATAACGCCCGACGTCTCACTCCACTCGCTGGTATTCCCCAAGCCCACACTCTTGTACCCACGTCTGTAAGCCTTTCTCCAAATCCCCAGAGCAAGAATGGGAATGTTTTTTCCGGTAAAGGAGCAGGTAGTCAGCAGCTGAGGCTTTCTGGGGCATACCGTCTCTCTAGCAACCGTTTATGCCATCACAGTGCTAAGGCAGCCGCAGACAATGTAAACAAGAGGCCTGTCTTTTCCCACAAGCTCTGTCACTCAGGCTGGAGTACAGCGATGCTATCACAGCTCACTGCAGCCTCCACCTCCTGGGCCAAGCGATCCTCCCACCTCAGCCCCCCAAGTAGCTGGGACTACAGGTATGCACCACCACGTCTGGCTACTTTTTTTTTTTTGTAGAGAGGGGGTTTCGCCATGTTTGCCCAGGAGGCTGATCTTGAACTCCCAGTCTCAAGTGATCCACCTGCCTCAGTCTCCCAAAGTGTCAGGATTATAGGCGTGAGCCACTGTGCCTGGCCTGAAGTTTATACAATTTTTCACATTACAAAATAGTATTCTTTTGTTTTAAGACAGGGTGTTGCTTTTTATTTTTTTTGACATGATCTGGCTGTGTCACCCAGTCTGGAGTGCAGTGGCATGGTCTTGGCTTACCACAACCTCCCTCTCCTGGGCTCAAGCCATCCTCCCACCTCAGCCTCCTGAGTAGCTGGTACTACAGGTGTGCACCACCAGGCCCAGCTAATTTTTGTATGTGTGTGGTTTTTTTTTTTTTTTGTAGAGATGTGGTTTTGTCATGTTGCCCAGGCTGGACTCAAATTCCTGAAATCAAGCGATCTGCCCACCTCAGCCTCCCAAAGTACTGAGATTACAGGCCTGAGCCACTGTGCTTGGCCAGTGGTATTCTTTTATTTTCTCTCTCTTTACTTATTTTAGTCCCATACAACACACATACAACACAAAATAGTACTCTTACCGTGTTTGCTTCTTCTCAACCATTTTTAAAACGTAAAGCCTATTCCTAGCGCATGGGTGATGCAAAGCGAGGGGGTGGGTCAGATTTGGCCAGGAGCCTTAGCTGGCTGACCCGGGCCCCAGAACTGCCCTTGCAGCTGATCCCCTCGCTCTCCCATCCCCTGCTTTGGGTTTTCTGAGCCCTGTCTCAATTTCTGCCCCTAAAATCTCTCATTTCTGCTCCTTCCTGAAAGTAGGCTGTGCACAGAGAGGATATAAATGGCCAAGCTGTGGCACTAGCTCTTGTCACCTGGAAGTACTCATGTTATCAGCTAAAAGGAAAACTTGGGCTGGGGATGGTGGCTCATGCCTATAATCCCAGCACTTGAGGAGGCCAGGAGTTTCAGACCAGCCAGGGCAACACACTGAGAACCCACCTCTACAAAAAATCTAAAAAATTCGCCCAGCACAGGTATGTAGCTGCAATCTCAGCTACTCTGGAGGCTGAGGTGGGAGGATCGCTGGAGCACCACAGGTTGGGGATGGAGTGAGCTCTGGTCACGTCACTGTACTTCCAGCCTGGGTGACACAGCTAGACCCTGTCTCCAAAATAAAAAAAATTTTTTTTTTGAGACGGAGTTTTCGCTCTTGTTACCCAGGCTGGAGTGCAATGGCACGATCTCGGCTCACCACAACCTCCGCCTCCTGGGTTCAGGCAATTCTCCTGCCTCAGCCTCCTGAGTAGCTGGGATTACAGGCACATGCCACCATGCCCAGCTAATTTTCTGTATCTTTAGTAGAGACGGGGTTTCACTATTTTGACCAGGATGGTCTTGATCTCTTGACCTCGTGATCCACCCACCTCGGCCTCCCAAAGTGCTGGGATTACAGGCGTGAGCCACCGCGCCCGGCCAATAAAAAAATTTTTAAAGGCCATGTGTGATGCGTTACATTTGTAACCCCAGCACTTTGAGAGGCTGAGGCAAGAGGACTGCTTGAGCCCACGAGTTCAAAACCAGCCTGGGTAACATAGCAAGACCCTGTCTTTGGCTGGGCACAGTGGCTCATGCCTGTAATCCCAGCACTTTGGGAGGCCGAGGCGGGTGGATTACCTGAGGTCAGGAGTTCGAGACAAGTCTGACCAACATGGTGAAACCCTGTCTCAAAAAAAAAAAAAAAAAAGACCCTGTCTTTATGTATCTATGTCTCTATGTATGATATATGTATGTATTTATCTATCTTTTTTTTGAGACCTTGTTTTGCTCTTGTCACCAAGGCTGGAGTGCAGTGGTGTGATCTCAGCTCACTGCAACCTCCACCTCCCAGCTTCAAGTGATTCTCCTTCCTCTGCCTCCCGAATACCTGGAATTACAGGTGCCCACCACCACGCCCAGCTAATTTTGTATTTTTAATAGAAATGGCGTTTCACCAGGTTGGCCAGGCTGATCTCAAACTCTTGACCTCAGGTGATCTGCCAACCTTGGCCTCCCAAAGTGCTGGGATTTCAGGCAAGACCCACCGTGCCCAGCCTATCTATGTATCTAACTATCTATCTATCCATCCATCCATTCATCTATCTGAGACAGAGCCTCACTCTGTCACAGAGGCTGAAGTGTAATAGCACCATCTGGCTCACTGCAACATCTGTCTCCCCAGCTCAAGCAATTCTCTCTCTCTCTTTTTTTTAATATAATTTTTTTTTGAGACAGAGTTTCACGCTCGTTACCCAGGCTGGAGTGCAATGGCGTGATCTTGGCTCACCGCAACCTCAGCCTCCTGAGTAGCTGGGACTACAGGCATGCGCCACCATGCCCAGCTAATTTTTTGTATTTTTAGTAGAGACGGGGTTTCACCATGTTGACCAGGATGGTCTCGATCTCTTGACCTTGTGATCCACCCGCCTCAGCCTCCCAAAGTGCTGGGATTATAGGCTTGAGCCACCGCGCCCAGCCAATTTTTTTTTTTTTAAAGACGGGGTTTCACCATGTTGGTCAGGCTGGTCTTGAACTCCCAGCCTCATGTGATCTGCCCACCTTGGCCTCCAAAGTGCTTGGATTACAGGTGTGAGCCACCACACCCGGCCTCAAGCAATTCTCTTGCCTCAGCCTCCCAGGTAGCTGGAAGTACAGGCACACACCATGGTGGCGTCTGACTAATATGTGTATTTTTAGTAGAGACAGGGTTTCACCGTGTTGGCCATACTGATCTTGATGTCCTGGCCTCAAGCAGTTCACCCACCTGAGCCTCCCAAACTGGATGGATTACAAGCATGTGCCACCACACCGGCCCATCTCTATTTTATTTTTATTTATTTAAAAAAATAAATTAATATTTGGATAGGAGAGTTTAAGGGCAAAAAAAAAAAGAGAGAAAAGGTAAAAAATTAAAGGGTTAAAAAAATGAACATAAATAAGTTTAACGAAACAAAAATTAAAAAGTAAAGGTTTTTAAAAAATAGAATGACAAGTTGGTTGGGCGCGGTGGCTCAGGCCTGCAATCCCAGCACCTTGGGAGGCCGAGATGGGTGGATCACCTGAGGTCAGGAGTTCGACACCAGCCTGGCCAACATGGTGACACCCCATCTCTAATTAAAAAAAAAAAAAAAAAGAAAGACAAGTCATCTGAATTCTACCCCATTTTCAACCCCTAGCTCTTCTCTCTCTTCCTTTCAGGTCTGGTTCAAGAACCGCAGAGCAAAACTCAAGAAAGACAAATGCAGGCACCCTCAGCAAAAAGAAGAAACTCCACCACCGCCGACACCAGAGGGTGGGGTCAGCACCAGCGTCGGCCGGAGAAATGCAGAGGCGTTACCCAGATTGCCCAGCACCGCTCGCCCGATCGGCCTGGTGTACACGGGTCATCGGGTACCCTCGTTCCAGCTCATCGCATACCCCAACCTCAAGGTTCCCACACATGAGTTCCTTGGCCACAGAATGGTCCATTTTGGCTGCTGCCAAGATCCTAATATATACCTCCTCTACCCCATTGTGGAACCCCAAGCTTACGTTCCATGCTTCAGTTCTGCTGCTTCTGCCTGCTCATCTCTACAAAGTCAAGAGAGATGATAAATACAGAAAGTCACATGTTGTAATGGTGTGTGTGATACTGTGACATTTGTATTTGGTCCTCACGCCTGATTCCTGGAAAGCGATTCCACAATTCCAGGGAGTCTCCCAAGGGCTGTCTTTTCCTATGCTAATGCTGACTGATAGCTTCAGGATGCCGGGCTGGTCTCGGGAAGACCCCAGCAGGATCAGAGGGCTAACTTCCGGGAGGGGAAGGAGGCTGAAGGTGAGGTTGATCACCAGTGGCTGACCGTTTCATCAGTCATGTCTGTGTAAGGAAGCACCAGGAGAAATGCTTGAACCTGGGAGGCAGAAGTTGCAGTGAGCCCAGGAGATCATGCCACTGTACTCCAGCCTGGGTGACAGAGACTCTGTCTCAAAAAAAAAAAGCAGCCAGGTCTGTCATCCGAGCACTTTGGGAGGCCGAGGTTGGGAGTCTGAGACCAATCTGACCAATCCTAGCACTCTGGGAAGCCTGAGGTCAGCAGTTCGAGACTAGCCTGACTAACATGGAGAAATCCAGTCTCTACTAAGAATACAAAATTAGCTGGGCATGGTGGTGCAGGCCTGTAATCCCAGCTACTGGAGAGGCTGAGGCAGGAGAATTGCTTGAACCTGGGAGGTGGAGGTTGCAGTGAGCTGAGATCGTGCCATTACACTCCAGCCTGGGCAACAAGAGCAAAAACGCCGTAGTATATAAATAAATAAGTAAAATAAAGCACAGGGGACCAACTGGAATATTGGAAGGCATATTCTGTGAGAATGATGACCCCAAAATTCCCCAGTATCAGCAAGTGTCCTGAAAACTCAAACTGCCTGGACATAGTTCAGGTCCCCCCTAGCCTTTTGAATCAACTCAAACCCTTCCTCAAGGCCTGGAGGTTGGTAACACAAAAACACCCCGAGAAGAACCTGACGCACCCCCTCCCTGGTAGTTGAGTGAACCGGATTCCTCCCCCGAGATTCCTAAAAATCTCCTGTTTCTAGAAAATTCTCAGAAAAAGCAAGTTCTCTTAAACCTCCCTGGCTGCACTCGGATGCTCCAGAGTCAACTTCACAACCATCACAGAATCTCCATCCCCTTGAAACCTGGTTCTCTGGCAATGCTCCTCATGCCTGTAATACCAGCACTCTGGGAGGCCGAGGCGGGTGGATCACAAGTGAAGAGATCGAGACCATCTTGGCCAACATGGTGAAACCCTGGCTCTACTTAAAAAAAAAAAAAGGCTGGGCATGGTGGCTCATGCCTGAAATCCAAGCACTTTGGAGGCCAAGGTGGGCGGATCACCTGAGGTTGGGAGTTCAAGACCAGCCTGACCAACATGGTGAAACCCTGTCTTTATTTTAAAAAAAAAAAAAAGCCAGGCATGGTGGCAGGTGCCTGTAATCCCAGCTATTTGGGAGGCTGAGGCTGAGGCAGGAGAATCGCTTGAACCCTGGAAGCAGAGGTTGCAGCAAGCAGAGATCGTGCCACTGGACTCTAGCCTGGTGACAGAGCAAGACTCCATCTCAAAAAAAAAAAAGCCAGTCTCATATACCAGTCTCAAAATAAATAGATTAAAATTTAAAAATAAAATAAACGCCGGGCACAGTGGCTCACGCCTGTAATCCCAGCACTTTGGGAGGCCGAGGTGGGTGGATCACGAGGTCAAGAGATCGAGACCATCCTAGTCAACATGGTGAAACCCCGTCTCTACTAAAAATACAAAAAATTAGCTGGGCATGGTGGCGCATGCCTGTAATCCCAGCTACTCAGGAGGCTGAGGGAGAAAAATTGCCTGAACCCAGGAGGCAGAGGTTGCGGTGAGCTGAGATTGCGCCATTGCACTCCAGCCTGGGTAACGAGCGAAACTATGTCTAAAAAAAAAAAAAAAGATTGAATATACAAAGGTCAATGGCCAGAACTCTGGCCAAGTGTATTGGTGCATGCCTGTAATCCCAGCACTTTGGGAGGCCGAGGCAGGGGGGCTGCCTGAACCCTGGAGTTTGAGACCAGCCTTGGCAACATAGTAAGACTCATCTCAATAAAACTAATTTATTTATTTTTTTTCTTTTGAAAGGGAGTCTTGCTCTGTTACCCAGGCTGGAGTATCATGGCGTGATCTCGTCTCACGGCAACCTCCACCTCCTGGGTTCAAGTGATTCTCTTGCCTCAGCCTCCTAAGTAGCTGGGATTACAGACACGCACCACCACATCCAGCTAATTTTTGTATTTTTAGTAGAGACGGTGTTTCATCATGTTGGCCAAGCTGGTCTCAAACTCCTGAACTCAGCTGATCTGCACGCCTTGGCCTCCCACAGTTCTGGGACTACAGGTGTGAGCCACTGCGCCCAGCCTTTGTCTCTTTCCCTCTGTCTCTGTCTCCCTTCCGTCTCTCTTCTCCAGTCTCCCTCTCTTATTTTCCTCTCCCCCTACTTTCTCTTTCTACCCCCTCCCCCTTCTGTTTCTCTCTCTCTTTCTTCCAAAAATATAAGTTGAGAACATACTTGGTGACAGGCACTGTTATGGGAACTGTGACAGGGTGGGCGGGGGGACTGGAGTCCCTGCACATATTAAAGATTAAAGAATGAGGTTCCATGGCCAGGCGCAGTGACTCATGCCTGTAATCCCAGCACTTTAGACTACCGAGGTGGGCAGATCATTTGAGGTCAGGAGTGTGAGACCAGCCTGAGCAACATGGTGAAACCCTGTCTCTACAAAAAAATATGAAAAATGAGCCAGGTGTGGTGGTGCATGCTGTAATCCCAGCTACTCAGGAGGCTGAGGCGTGAGAATCGCTTGAACCCAGGAGGCAGAGGTTGCAGCGAGCTGAGATCTCAGTGCTGCACTCCAGCCTGGGAGATAGCCTTCGACCCTGCCTCAAAAAAAAAAAAAAAAAAGCAAAAGCTTTAAAGCAGAGAAAAGGGAAAGCTTCAGATATGCTCTGATCAAAGGCTGCTGGCACTGGGAGGTGGCCAGGGAGCTAACCAGAAGGAGGCTCTCGGAGGGCTGTTTAGACAAACATTGGCTTTCTCTGCTTGGTACTAAGTTGAAATCAAGGTTGGGGGGTGGGCGCAAAAATTAGGGAAGCTATGAGTGATGGATCCAGCCCTGGCCATTTGGGCCTGATGGCTGCAGAGGCTGTGACTTGTTTTCCTGGACTGATGGCTGTAGAAATTTTGTGGTCTGCGTTCTTTTTAAATTAATTAGTTGCAGAGGCCAGGCGCGGTGGTTCATGCCTTTAATCCCAGCACTTTTGGGAGGCCAAGGCGGGCGGATCACCTGAGGTCAGGAGTTTGAGACGAGTCTGGCCAACATGATGAAACCCCGTCTCGTCTCTACTAAAATTACAAAAGTTAGCTGGGTGTGATGACGTGTGCCTGTAATCCCAGCTACTCCGGAGACTGGGGAAAGAGAATCATTTGAACCCAGGAGGCGGAGGTTGCAGTGAGCTGAGATCACACCACTGCACTCCAGCCTGGACAACGGAGCAAGACTCTGTCTCCAAAAACAAAAGAAAGAAAAAAAGAACGGTTTCCTAGCACCTTGGGAGATGGGCCTCAGTCACATCAAATCCTGTCTTCCTCCCTCTCATCACCTTCTATCCTAGTACTTCCCCACCGTGAGAATAATAAGAATCATCTGTGGAGCTGTTAAAATCCAGACTCCGAGACCGGAGAGGGGCGTGATCCCAGGTGTGGGCATGATTTTTCTGGGGTTGCATTTAACAAAGTTCAAAACCCAGGCAGTACAATCAACACCTGAGCCATCCGGAGACTCAAGCCTTCTTAGACGAGATTAAAAAAGAGGAATTCAGGCCGGGCACAGTGGCTCTTGTCCTTAATGCCAGCACTTTGGGAGGCTGAGGCAGGAGGATGGCTTGAGCCCAGGAGTTGCAGACCAGCCTGGCCAACATGGTGAGACCCCTACCTCTACCAAAAAAAAAAACATGAGAGAAAGGAGAAGTTTCTAGAGGAAGTTCCCAGAGGAAATAGGAGGGAGAAGGCCGAGGGCTGTGCCCAGCCAGGTAGTGTGTGTCTGTGAACCACAGTCGGGGTTGATGGGTGTGGGACACCAAGCCCAGCCCAGGGGTGTGACTACGTAGAGAAGCCCACGCTGGCCTTGCACCCAGCCTCCTCCCTGGCTGAACTGTTGACTGAGCCCACCCCCATGTCCCCACTGTTCCTGGTCTCCATCTCCTCACCTGAGGAATGGGTGGGGAGGGTAATTCCCCTAGGGTGTGGCTTTTCTCACTGTTGTTATGTGATCTTACAAAATGTGCTCTCTCGCCCGGCGCGGTGGCTCAAGCCTGTAATCCCAGCACTTTGGGAGGCCGAGGCGGGTGGATCACAAGGTCAACAGATCGAGACCATCCTGGTCAACATGGTGAAACCCCGTCTCTACTAAAAATACAAAAAATTAGCTGGGCACGGTGGCGCATGCCTGTAATCCCAGCTACTCTGGAGGCTGAGTCAGGAGAATTGCCTGAACCCAGGAGGCGGAGGTTGCGGTGAGGCGAGATCACGCCATTGCACTCCAGCCTGGGTAACAAGAGCAAAACTCCGTCTCAAAAAAAAAAAAAAAAAAAATGTGCTCTCTGATGTCATCTCTGTCTCCCTAGAATGAATCATTACTTTATCTTTTTTTTGTTTGAGACAGGGTTTCACTCAGGGGGCCCAGGCTGGAGTGCAGTGGTGCAATCAGGGCTCACTGTAACCTCCACCTCCTAGGTTCAAACGTTTCTCCCACCTCAGTCCCAAGGCCGGGTGCAGTGGCTCACACCTGTAATCCTAGCACTTTCGGAGGCCAAGGTGGGTGGATCAGTTGGGGTCAGGAGTTTGAGACCAGCCTGGCCAACGTGGTGAAAGTCCATCTCTACTAATGATACAAAAATTAGCTGGGTGTGCTGGCAGGTGCCTGTAATCCCAGCTACTGGGGAGGCTGAGGCAGGAGAATTGCTTGAACCTGGGAGGTGGTGATTGCAGTCATCCAAGATCGTGCCACTGTACTCTAGACTGGGCAACAGAGTGAAATTGCATCTCAAAAAAAAAAAAAAACTAAAATAAAATAAAAATTAATAAATAAAAGAATGAGGCAGCCAGGTGCAGTGGCTCATACCTGTAATCCCAGCATTTGGGAGGTTGAGGCGGGTGGATCATGAGGTCAAGATGGAGACCATCCTGGCTAACATGGTGAAATCCCATCTCTACTAAAAATACAAAAATTAGCTGGACGTGGTGGCAGATGCCTGTAGTCCCAGCTACTTGGGAGGCTGAGGCAGGAGAATCGCTTGAACCCGGGAGGTGGAGGTTGCAGTGAGCCGAGATTGCGCCACTGCACTCCAGCCTGGCGACAGAGTGAGACTTTGTCTCAAAAAAATATATAAATAAAAAGATTGGGAGGCTGAGGTGGGTGGATCACAAGGTCAAGAGATCGAGACCATCCTGGTCAACATGGTAAACCCAGTCTCTACTCAAAATACAAAAATTAGCTGGGCATGGTGGCACGTGCCTGTAATCCCAGCTACTCAGGAGGCTGAGGCAGGAGAATTGCCTGAATCCAGGAGGCGGAGGTTGCGGTGAGCCGAGATCGCGACATTTCACTCCAGCCTGGGTAACAAGAGCGAAACTCCGTCTCAAAAAAAAAAGAACAAGCATGAGCCACTACATCCCTTTGTCCTACAGGACACTCCTGTGCCACCCACAGTTACCAAAGACCCCCACCTGCCTTGGCTATGGACGCCCATCCTGGTGATGCCCTGGACACCTTTGATTCTGTGGGTACTAGGGTGAATTCAGCATCAAAGTTCCTGAATTCTTCCAGTGAGTATAAGCTGCCCTGGCTCAGCCCTCTTCTTTGCCAAGAACCCAAGCCCTCAAACTTCCCGGAAAGACTGGGTACTCTCAGCGTGACTGCCCTAGAGACTCTCTGAGTGGGGCTCCAAGTTTAACCTCCGGGGTCAGCAACATTTCATGGAAAGAGTCACACAGTGAATATTTTAGGCATTCCCTGTGAGGTACAGTTTGTCACATATTATTGCCCTGGTCTTTTTCTTTTTTTAGAGACAGGGTCTGGCTGTGTCACCCAGGCTGGAACGCAGAGATGCGGTCATAGCTCACTGCAGCACAAACTTCCCAGGCTAGGTGTTCCTCCCACCTCGTCCTTCCTAGCAGCTAGGACCACAGGTACATGCCACCAAGCATGGCTAATTTTTAGTTTTGCTTTTTGAGACTGGTCTTGCTCTGTCACCCAGGCTGGAATGCAGTGACACCATCACAGCTCGCTGCAGCCTTGACAAGCTGGCGCCTCCAAGCAATCTCCACATCACCCTCCTGAGTAGCTGGGCCCTCCAGCATGTACCGCCATGCCTGGCCATTTATTGTTTTTAGAGGCAGGGTCTCCCTATGTGGCCCAGGGCGGTCTCGAACTCCTGGCCTCAAGTGATCCGCCTGCCTTGGCCTCCCAGAATGCTAGCATCATGAGCATGAGCCCCTGTGCCTGGTCTGGTCTTCCTCCTTTCATCCTCCTAGTCCTTGATCTGTCCTCCTTCTAGTGTCCCTCCTCTTCATCACCCTCTCCCCCTTGTTGGGGCTCAGAAACTGATACCCCTAAATATAGCACGTTAAAGGAGCCTCAAGGGCCCAGTGCAGTGGCTCACACCTGTAATCCCAGCACTTTGAGGGGCCGAGGCAGGGGGACCACTTGAGGTCAGGAGTTCGAGACCAGCCTGGCCAACATGTGAAACCCTGTCTCTAGTAAAAGCACACACACACACAAAAAGGCCAGCTGCAGTGGCTCACGCCTGCAATCTCAGCACTTTGGGAGGGTAAGGCAAGTGGATCATGAGATCAGGAGATTGAGACCATCCTGGCCAACATGGTGAAACCCTGTCTCTATTAAAAATAAAAAAAGTTAGCACCGGGTGGGGTGGCGCATGCCTGTAGTCCCAGCTACTCGGGAGGCTGAGGTGGGAGGATCGCTTGAGCCCAGGAGTTCTGGGCTGTAGTGCGCTATGCCAATTGGGTGTCCACACTAAGTTCGGCATCAATATGGTGACCTCCCGGGAGCGGGGACCACCAGGTTGCCTAAGGAGGGGTGAACCAGCCCAGGTCATAAACAGAGCAGGTCAAAACTCCTGTGCTAATCAGTAGTGGGATGGCGCCTGTGAATAGCCACTGCACTCAAGCCTGGGCAACATAGCAAGACCCCGTCTCTTAAAAAAATAAAATAAAATAAAAAATAAAAAATTAGCTAGGTGTGGTGGCGCGCACCTGTAGTCCCTTGGGACTACAGCTACTTGGGAGGCAGAGGCAGGAGAATCGATTGAACCCGGGAGGTGAAGGTTGCAGGGAGCCGAGATCTCACTACTGCACTCCAGCCTGGTGACAGAGTGGGGCTTTGTCTCAAAAAAAAAAAAAAAAAGCTGGGGATGGAGGCTCACACCTGTAATCCCAGCACTTTGGGAGGCCGAGGTGGGAGGATCATGAGGTCAGGAGTTTGAGACCAGTCTGACCAACATGGTGAAACGGGGGGTGACCAATCCCGTTTCTACAAAAATACAAACATTAGCCGGGCATGATGGTGGGCTCCTGTAATCCCAGCTACTCGGGAGGCCGAGGCAGGAGAAATGCTTGAACCTAAGAGACGGAGGTTGTGCAGAGCTGAGACCCCACCACTGCACTCCAGCATGGGCAGCAGAGCGAGACTCCATCTCGAAAAACAAAACAAAACAAAATTATAGGTGTTGTGGCACATGCCTATAGTCCCAGCTACTTGGGAGGCTGAGGGAGGAGAATCTGGGAAATGGAGGTGGCAGTGAGCCGAGATAAGGCGCTGCCCTCCAGCCTGGTCAACAGACTGAGACTCTGTCTCCAAAACAATTAATACATTGGTTTTTATACCATGAGTTCACATGTAAATTATCATTTCATACATTTCGTTTTCATTTTTTCCCTTTCCATATTTATAACTACCTTTAGTAGCAGTGAGAAGCCTGATTTCTATTTGATTCTCTATTGTAGATCATCTCCCCACATAAATGTCTTCCTCACCCTGCTTAGGCTTTGCATCCTATGCTAAGCAGGAATGTCCTCACCCTGCCTGGACCCTAACACCTCACTCCAGGCCATGGTAGTCCATTCACCCTATGACGCCTATCTTGCTCATTTGAGGAATTAATTGTTGGGGAAGAGGCTATTTTTCTTTTAATTTGATTCTCTTTGACATTAAAAAAAATTATTTTGAGTAAACAAAGTAAAATTAAAAATAATAATAATACATTGGTTTTATAAGGGGTTAGTTAATAAACAAATAAATAAAGGAGCCTCAAGGTCTCTGACCTCCCCCCATCATCTCTCCCAAAGCACAGGCCTTTGTCTTGCCTAAGATCCAGACCTGCCAAGGGGAATAGCTGTTTTTCCTTCTCCTCCCTGTGAGACAAAGAATGTGGCCACACCTGAACAGATCCCATCACTGTCAATGGGAATGATTTCCAGGACCCATTCATTCTCCCTAGTAATCCTCTATTGCCCTCAAAGGAATTCCTCAACCCTCCTCCCATAACCCATTTGCAAGGAGAACATACGAGCTCCAGGACCCCCTTGGGGGGTGGACAATCGCTATGGCTCTCCCCATGCTCACGTTAAATACATTTGGAAGCCTTTTCTCCTGTTAATCTGCCTCCTATCATTCATTTTCAGCAAACCTTGACAGGGCCAAAAGCAGCCTTCACCTTGGCCACAACACCCCCCACACCGTCTGCTTCTCCCCCCACCCCACCATGTATTCCCCACTCCTTGGGACCCCACTTCCAAGCACCCCACCCTCCCTGCTTCATGTCACCCTCCTCATTCTCTGCTTTTAAAACCTTTTACAATTATAGGCCCAGCCAGGTGCAGTGATGCATGCCTGTAATCCCAGCACTTTGGGTGGAGTTGATGTCAGGAGTTAGGGACCAGCCTGGCCAACATGATGAAACCCCATTCCTACTAAAAATAAAAACAATTAGCTGGGCATGATAGTGGGCACCTGTCCTCCCAACTACTTGGGAAGCTGAGGCAGAAGAATTGCTTGAACCCAGCAGGCTGAGGTTACAGTGAGCTGAAATTGTGCCACTCCACTCTAGCCTGGTGACAGAGCAAGACACCATCTCAAAAAGATAAATAAATTAAATAAACAAATAGGCTGGGCGAGGTGGCTCTCGTCTGTAATCCCTAGACTTTGGGTGCCCAAGGTTAGGATTTCAAGACTAGCCTGACCAACATGGTGAAACCCCATCTCTACTAAATAAACAAAAGAAAATCATCTGGGCATGGTGGCCGGCGCCTGTAATCCGGGCTTCTCAGGAGGCTGAGGCAGGAGAATTGCTTGAACCTGGGAGGCGGAGGTTGGGGAGAGCTGAGATTGCGCCACTGCACTCCAGCCTGGAAAACAGAGGGAGGCTCTATCTCAGAAAACAATTTAAAAAATGTAAAAATTTAAAATAAAAATTTTTTAAATGCCAGCTAATACACGTTTCCTTCCTCCCTTCCTCTTTTTTTTTTTTTTTTTTTGAGATGGAGTTTCGCTCTTGTCTCCCAGGCTGCAGTGCGATGGTGCAATCTCTGCTCACCACAATCTCTACCTCCCTGGTTCAAGCGATTCTCCTGCCTCAGCTTCCCAAGTAGCTGGGATTACAGGCACCCACCACCATGCCCAGCTAATTTTTTGTATTTTTAGTAGAGAGGGCCTTTCACCATGTTGACCAGGCTGGTGTTGAACTCCTGACCTCAGGTGATCCATATGCTTTGGCCTCCCGAAGTGCTGGGATTACAGGTGTGAGCCACCGAGACTGGCCCTTTCTTTCTTTTGAGATAGTGTTTCTCTGTCACTTAGGCTGGAGTGTAATGGTGTGGGGATCTTGGCTCCCTGCAGTCTTAACTTATGCTGGAAAGATCCTTCTGCCTCAGCCTCCTAAGTAGCTGGGATTACAGGCACAAACCACTAATCCTAATTTTTGTATTTTTTGTAGAGACAGGGTTTTGCCATGTTCTCCAGGCTGGTCTCAAATGCTGCAATTACAGGCATGAGACACTGCTCCCAGTCCAGATTTTTGTTCTCATTTATATTTCCACAAACCTCCAAAAATAAAATAAAGCCCCAAAAGGTGCCTAGGTCAGTCACTGCCCACCAGTAACTAAGTCAGCATCTCCACACAGATCAAAGCGATTTTCCTTCCCATAGAGCCTCTTGCAGGAAAGAGAGCTCTGACGTCCCATCTGTTCCCCAGCCATGCTAGGGTGCCCCTATGCATTGATGGCATTGTTTTACAACCCATTGTTTGACCCTCTGCAGCCATCCTTCCTGGAACATAAGTGCAGATGGGAGTTGGGGATTGGTCCGCTAACTGGGTATAGAGAAAACAGATGAGTATGTTATTTTTGGTGAGGGCTCTTCTGTCCTGGGAAAATGTGGCCTCTCCTAGGGGACCCTATCCTGTTCAATCACCCTGATTCCCTTTACTTATTTATTTTTTTGAGTTGGAGTCTTCCTGTGTTGCACAGGCTGGAGTGCAGTGGTGTAATCTCAGCCCACTGCAACCTCTGTCTTCTAGGTTCAAGTGATTCTCCTGCCTCAGTTTCCTGAGTAGCTGGGACTACAGGCACACACCACCATGCCCTCCCAATTTTTATATTTTTAGTAGAGACAGGGTTTTGACACCTTGGCCAGGCTGGTCTCGAACTCCTGCCCTTAGGTGATCCTTCCACATTAGTCTTCCAAAGTGCTGGGGTTACAAGCATGAGCCTTTGCACCCAGCCTCTCACATTTTCTCTCTTCCCAGATTTGGTTCAAGAACTTAAGAGCTAGGCCATGTGCGGTGGCTCATGCCTGTAATCCCAGCACTTTGAGACGCCAAGGCTGGTGACTTGCTTGAACTGAAGAGTTCCAGACCACCCTGGGCAACATGGTGAGATCCTTGACTTACAAAAATCCTCCAGGTATGGTGGCACGTGTCGGTGGTACCCACTATTCAGGACACTGAGGCAGGGGGATCTCATGAGCACGGGAGGTCAAGACTGCAGTGATCCAAGATGGAGGCACAGCACTCCAGCTGGAGCAACAGAGCAAGACCCTGTCTCAAAAAAGAAAAAAGAAAAGAAAAAAAAGAAAGAAACAAAACGCTAACACTGGAGAGCCAGAGCAGGAACGTTTCCGACCTCCAAACCTGAGACATGAGTCACCCTGATAGCGTTGCCTGCCTGTGATCCCTCCATGCCTGTGATTCTTACGGAACAAGGCGCTTCGAGCATCCTCGCTGCTCCCATGCCCTTGA
Organism: Leontopithecus rosalia; assembly: GCA_028533165.1. Taxonomy (NCBI): domain Eukaryota; kingdom Metazoa; phylum Chordata; class Mammalia; order Primates; family Cebidae; genus Leontopithecus; species Leontopithecus rosalia. The sequence goes on from CM052668.1 coordinate 37,964,804, forward strand.
CCCCATCCCTCTTCTTGTCTCCACAGCCCCCCAAGCGGGGATATTCGCCCACCTTCTCACCTGGGACACCCTGGGCATGCATCGCCCCATCTGGAGAGCTAGGTGTGCTCTCGGGGTCTCCACACCCCTCCACATCCCTATCCCCTGCAAAGCGGGCCTCTTTACCTTCAAAGCCCCCGGCGCAGCCTCCCCCCTCCACCATACCCTGATGCCAGGCTTGCTTCCCGCCTCCTGCCTGGAACGCAGCTGCTCGCGCATCCCCCACGCCTTCCCAAGCCCCCGGAGCGCTCCACGCCCTCTCGCCTGACCCCTGTTTCCGCCGCCTGCGTCTCCACTCCCCCAACGCCGCCACGCCCTGGACGGAGGGCTCTGGGGCTGCGCGCTAGCTGCGCGTCCCTGCGGAGTTCCCGTGCGCCACGAGGCTCGATGGCGCGCGCCTCCCGACCGGTCCACCCCGGGCGCGGCGACACCTTTCTTTGCCACCTGGAACCAACACCTTGGTTCCCTTTTGAGGGATCAGAACTTGTTTAGTTGGAATACGGCAGAATTTTGCATTTTTCTGCCGTCTCTATTCCGACTTCAGAATTCTGGTGTCCAGCCCGGCAATCATCTTCCGGTGCCAGCGCGGCAAGTCGGTACGTTTCCCCCGCGATGCCCCCCGGGTGCCCGGGTAGAGGGATGGAGCTCTCCCCTCTCCACAGCCCCCTAGTTAACTGGTTTCCCTTTCGCCCCGGGCCTGGAAGTATCGCGCCCCTCCCATCCCCCCCAAGAAAGCTCTTCAGGCTAGAGCTCCTTTCCCAGCGGGGAAGTCCAGGGCCCGTCCGGCCCCGCTACACCTCGGGGAGCAGCGGCATCGGAACCCCCATTAAGAGGGGTCCGGTCCAGGGCGGTGGCTCGCGCCTGTAATCCCAGCACTTTGGGAGGCCGAGGCGGGTGGTTCACCTGAGGTCAGGAGTTTAGAGACCATCCTGGCCAACATGGCGAATCCCATCTCTACGAAAAATACAAAAATTAGCAGGGCGTGGTGACGGGCGCTTGGTAATCCCAGTTATTCGGGAGGTTGAGGCGAGAGAATCGCTTGAACCCGGGAGGCGGAGGTTGCGTTGAGCGGAGATCGTGCCGCTGCACTCCAGCCTGGGTGGCAGAGCGAGACTCTGTCTTGCGGAGGAGGGGAAAAAGGGTGTTCCAGGTCGGGCGCCGTGGCTTGGGCCTGCAATCCCAGAACTTTGGGCGGCCGAGGCGGGCAGATCACCTGAGATTGGGTGTTCTAGACCAGCCTGACCAACATGGAGAAACCCCGGCTCTACTAAAAATACAAAATTAGCCGGGCGTGATGGTTGATGCCTGTGATTCCAACTACTTGAAAGGGCGAGGCAGGAGAATCGCTTGAACCCGGGAGGCAGAGGTTGCGGTGAGCTGAGATTGTGCGGCGAACTGATTTTCTTGGGGAAGGAAAAAAGGGTGGTCCAGGCCCAGCGCGGTGGCTCGGGCCTGCGATCCCAGAACTTTGGGAGGCCAAGGCGGGCGGAGCACCTGAGGTCAGAAGTTCTAGACCAGCCTGACCAACATGGGGAAACCCAGTCTCTATTGAAAATACAGATTTAGCTGGGTAAGGTGGTGGGTGCCTGTGATTCCAGCTACTTGAAAGGGTGAGGCAGGAGAATCGCTTGAAATCGGGGGGCGGAGGTTGCACTGTGCCGAGATTTTGCAGCTGGGCAGAGCCAGACGCTGGCTTGGGGGAAAAAAGGGCAGTCCAAAATGGGCGCCATGGCTTGGGCCTGCAATCCCAGAACTTTGGGAGGCGGCGGCAGGCGGATCACCTGAGGTTGGGTGTTCTAGACCAGCTTGACCAACACGGAGAAACCCCGGCTCTACTAAAAATACAAAATTAGCCGGGCGTGATGGCCGATGCCTGTGATTCCAGCTACTTGAAAGGGTGAGGCAGGAAAATCGCTTGAACCCGGGAGGCGGAGGTTGAAATGTGTCGAGATTGTGCAATTATACTCCAGCCTGGGCGGCAGAGCGAGACTCCATCTTGGGGGGGAAAAATGGCGGCGCGGCCTAGGCCAGAAACACGGTGGCCCAGGCCAGGAGCACGGTGGTTTGGGCCTGCAATCCCAGCACTTTGGGAGGCCAAGGCGGGCCATCACCCGAGGTCGGGAGTTCCAGACCAGCCTGACCAACATGGTGAACCCGGTCTCTCCCAAAAATTACAAAATTAGCTGGGCTTGAAAAGGTGAGACAGGAGAATTGCTTGAACCGGGAGGCAGAGGTTTCCGTGCACAGAGATTGTGCGGCTGCACGCTCCAGCCTGGGTGGCAGAGCAAGACGCCATCTTGAGAGAGAGAGAGAGAGAGAGAGAGAAAAGGGTGGTTCAGGCTGGGCGCGGTGGCTCAGGCCTTCAATCCCAATACTTTGGGAGGCTGAGGCAGGCAATCACCTGAGGTCGGGAGTTCTAGACCAGCCTGACCAACATGCAGAAAACCCGTCTCTACTAAAAATACAGAATTAGCCAAGTGTAGTGGTGCACGCCTGTAATCCCAGCTACTTGGGAGACTGAGGCATGAGAATTCCTTGGACCTGGGAGGCGGAGGTTGCGGTGAGCCGAGATTGCGCCGCTTCACTCCAGCCTGGGTGGCAGCGCAAGAGGCTGACTTGGAAAAGAAAAAAAGGGTGGTTCAGGCCGGGAGCCTGGTGGTTGGGTCAGCAGTCCAAGCACTGTGGGAGGCCAAGGCGGGTGATCGCCTGGGGTCAGGAGTTCTAGACCAGCCTGGCCAACATGAAGAAACCCCGTCTCTAATACAGATACAAAATTATTTGGGAGGCCGAGGCGGGTGGATCACGAGGTCAAGAGATCGAGACCATCCTGGTCAACATGGTGAAACCCCGTCTCTACTCAAAATACAAAAAATTAGCTGGGCACGGTGGCACGTGCCTGTAATCCCAGCTACTCGGGACGCTGAGGCAGGAGAATTGCCTGAACCCAGGAGGCGGAGGTTGCGGTGAGCCGAGATCGCACCATTGCACCCCAGTCTGGGTAACAAGAGTGAAACTCCATCTCAAAAAAAAAAAAAAAAAAAGATTAGCAGGGCGTAGTGGCGAGTGCCTGTGATCCCAGCTACTTGAAACGGTGAAGCAGGAGAATTGTTTGAACCCGGGCAGTGGAGGTTGCAGTGAGCTAAGATTGTGCCACTGCACTCCAGCCTGGGCGGCAGAGCAAGATGCCATGATGGGGGGGGTGGGGGTGGAAAAGGATGGTCCAGGCCGGGGGCGCGGTGGCTTGGGCCTGCAATCCCAGCCGTGGGAGGCTGTAAGACGCTGCTGGATTATCACTTGAGCCCAGAAGTTAGAGAGCATCCTGCGCAAATATAGTGAGAGCCCGTGTTTGTTTTCTTGAGACCCCTGTGTTAAAGCAAACCAAATATGGCCTGAGAAGGACTCCGTAATACTATGTTTGGGTCCTTATGGATGAACTGCAGCCTCACTTAAGGTACAAAAGATTGAAAATGTAATGTAGGCCGGGCACGTGGACACATGGCTCTGGGTAGCAGAGCAAGACCCTGTCTTGGCGGGGCGGGGTTAGGGAAGGGGCCGGGGGGAGGGAAGAAGGATGGTCCAGTTCTGGAGCACGTGGCTCAGGCCTGCAATCCCAGCACTGTGGGAGGCTGTGGCAGGATTATCACTTGAGCCCAGGAGTTAGAGACCGAGCTGGGTAATATGGAGAGACCCCTGCGTTTCTTTTTTGATACCCCTGTGTTAAAGCAAACTAAATATGGCCTAAGAAGGACTCCGTAATGCTATATTTGAGTCCTTGTGGATGAACTGCAGCCTAACTAAATAAGTACAAAAGATTAAAAACCTAACTTTAGACCGGGCATGGAGGCTCACGCCTATAATCCCAGCACTTTGGGAGGCCGAGGCGGGTGGATCACAAGGTCAAGAGATTGAGACCATCCTGGTCCAACAAGGTGAAACCCCGTCTCTACTAAAAATAACAAAAATTAGCTGGGCACGGTGGTGTGCACCTGTAATCCCAGCTACTCAGGAGGCTGAGGCAGGAGAATTGCTTGAACCCAGGAGGCAGAGGTTGCAGTGAGCCGAGATCGTGCCATTGCACTCCAGCCTGGGTAACAACAGCGAAACTCTGTCTCAAAAAGAAAAAAAAACCCGCAACTTTAGGCCATGTGTGGTGGCTCGGGCCTGTACTCCCAGCACTTTGGGAGGCCGAGGCGGGCGGGTCACCTGAGTTCAGGAGTTCGAGACCAGCCTGACCAACATGGTGCAACCCCGTCTCTACTAAAAATAGAAAATTAGCTGGGAGTGGTGGCTGGTGCCTGTAATCCCAGCTACTCGGGAGGGTGAGGCAGGAGAATTGCTTGAACCCGGGAGGTGGAGGTTGCAGTGAGCCGAGATTATGCCACTGCACTCTAGAGCGAGACAACATCATTTGGAGGGGGAGAGGAGGATGATGATCCAGGCCGGGAGCACGTGGCTCAAGCCTGCAATCCCAGCTCTGTGGGAGGCTGTGGGCAAGATTATGGCATGAGCCCAGGAGTTAGAGACCGACCTGGGCAATATAGTGAGATCCCTGCATTAAAGTAAACTAAATACGGCCTGAGAAGGACTCCGTAATTTTACATTTGAGTCCTTGTGGTTGAACTGCAACCTAACTCAAGGTATAAAAGATTGAAAACCTAATTTAGGCCGGCGCGGTGGCTCACACCTGTAATCCCAGCAGTTTGGGAGGCCGAGGTGGGCAGATCACCTGAGATTGGGAGTTCAAGACCAGCCTGACCAACATGGTGAAACCCTGTCTCTACTAAAAATACAAAATTAGCCAGGAGTGGTGGCTGGTGCCTGTAATCCCAGCTACGCGGGAGGGTGAGGCAGGAGAATCGGTTGAACCCGGGAAGTGGAGGTTGCAGTGAGCCGCGATTGTGCTGCTGCACTCTAGTTTGGGTGGCAAAGCGAGAGTCCATTTTGGGGGGAACAAAAGGGTGGTCCAGACTGGGCATGTGGCAGGGGCCTGCAATCCCAGCACATTGGGAGGCCAAGGCAGGGGGATCACCTGCGGTTGGGAGTTCTAGACCATCCTGACCAACATGGAGAAATCCCTTCTCTACTAAAAATACAAAATTAGCCGGGCATGGTGGCTGGTGCCTGTAGTCCCACCTACTCTGGAGGGTGAGGCGGGAAAATCGCTTGAACCCAGAAGGCGGAGGTTGCAGTGAGCCGAATTCGCGCCATTTCATTCCAGCGCGGGCACCAGGGGCAAAATTCCATCTGAAAAAAAAAAACCTAAGTAGGTATTAGGTACCTGTAACCGCCACTGAGCGTTAGCCAATCCCAGCGTTGTACTTCATCCACTCACAGGCCGCTGAGCCCTCAAACTTTGTCCAAATAAGGCAAACGCTGAGCAGTAACCAATGAGCTCTCTGTACCTCACTTCCGATTTCTGTATGTCACTGCCCTTTCTGGCCCATAAATTTGCTCTGACTGGGAGGCACTCCAGTAGTCCGTCTGAATCTGCGGTGATGCTCGGAGCTGCATTGTTCAGTTAAACTCCTTTACATTTATTTTATGTATTCTATTTTTACTTATTTTATTTTATTTTTTTTTTTTATATATTTTTGAGACGGAGTCTCGCTCTGTGGCCCAGGCTGGAGTGCAAAGGCACAATCTCGGCTCACTGCGACCTCCACCTCCTGAGTTCAAGTGGCCCTCCGGTCTCAGCCTCCCCAGTAGCTGGGATTACGGGCACCTGCCACCGTGCCTGGCTAATTTTTTGTGTTTTTAGTAGAGACTGGGTTTCACCATGTTGGCCAGGCTGGTCTCGAACTCCTGCCCTCAAGTGATCTTACTGCGCCTGGCCCCCTTTAACTTTAATTTGGCTAAAGTTTTTCTTTTAACAGATGATGTCAGAAGCGGAGTCCAGAGGAGAGCTTCCAGCGACCCTCAGGAGTGCTGAGTGACCATGCCAGGTTCCGGCAGCACCCACTGTCCACTGACCTCTCCGAGTGGCTGGGGATCGTGGGTAAGTCCCGTCTCGGATTTCAGAGCTCCACGGACTCGTGTTTTGAGCTCTCCGAGTTTCATTGAGCACATTTCCGATCCAAACCAGGTTTGGAAGTTAGGACAGAAACTGGACTGGTTCTGGGAATGGATTTGACCTGGTAACGAGGTGGCTTGGATCCAGTTAGAGGCTTCTTACATCTGACTGGGTCAGAAAGAAACTGGTAGCAAATGGTAAAATTGCAGGGGATGTGAATTTTGGCTTTTAAAAATTAACGGGGGCCGGGCGCGGTGGCTCATGCCTGTAATCCCAGCACTTTGGGAGGCCGAGGCCGGTGGATCATGAGGTCAAGAGATCGAGACCATCCTGGTCAACATGGTGAAACCCCGTCTCTACTAAAGATACAAAAAATTAGCTGGGCATGGTGGCGCGTGCCTGTAATCCCAGCACTTTGGGAGGCCGAGGCGGGTGGATCACGAGGTCAAGAGATCGAGACCATCCTGGTCAGCCTGGTGAAACCCCGTCTCTACTAAAATTACAAAAAATTAGCTGGGCACGGTGGCGCGTGCCTGTAGTCCCAGCTACTCGGGAGGCTGAGGCAGGAGAATTGCCTGAACCCAGGAGGCGGAGGTTGCAGTGAGCCGAGATCGCGCCATTGCACTCCAGCCTGGGTAACGAGCGAAACTCCGCCTCAAAATAAATAAATAACAAAATTAACGGGGATGTTTGTGTTGCACCCGTTGTTTCATTTCTTGTGCACTTAGGCAGTAAAAAAAATGACTAAGTTAATCAAGGGAACCTGAGAGTAACCCTGATATTTTAGGCAAAGATGGGATCCTTCATTTCTCAAAACCTGAGTTCCTTTTAGCTCATACATTAGTCACGGGCAGGAGCCAAGTGTTAGAGAAATGGCAAAATCCAGCCGGGTACAGGGGCTCAGGCCTGTAATCCGAGCATTCTGGGAGCGGAGGCAGCTGGATCACCTGAGCCCAGGAGTTTAAGACCAGCTTGGCCAACATGGTGAAACCCTGTCTCTGCTAAAAATACAAGAATTAGTGGGGCATGGTAGCGTGTGCCTGTAGTTCCAGCTACTTGGGAGACAGAGGCGCGAGAATTGCTTGAACCCAGGAGGCAGAGGTTGCAGTGAGTGGAGATCACATCATTGTACTCCAGCCTGGGCGATAGAGCAAGACTCTGTCTCAAAAAGTAAAAATAAAAATGGCTGGGCTTAGTGGCTCATGCCTGTAATCCCAGCACTTTGGGAGGCTGAGGGATCACCTGAGGTCAGGAGTTCGAGACCCACCTGGCCAACATGGTGAAACACAGTCTCTACTAAAAATACAAAAAAAAATAGCCAGGCATGGTGGCGCACACCTGTAATCCCAGCTACCTGGGAGGCTGAGGCGTGAGAATGGCCTGAACCTGGGAGGCGGAGTTTGCAGTGAGGGGAGATTGCGCCATTGCTCTCCAGCCTGGCAGCAAGAAAACAAATTGTCTCAAAAAAACAAATTCATGAATAAAATAGAAATGAAGGATCCCCAGAGTTAAGTCTGTTAATCTTTCAGCTTAGTTTCGCTACTGATCCAAGGGAAACAGACTGCAGCACCAGTTGGCTGACTTTGGATAAGTAATGGGGTCCACTTTAACCTGAGTAAAGGACGGGGTTGGGTTAGAGGCCCTCCCGTCAGTCCAGCCGCCCTTGGTTAACAGTGGGTTAAAGATAACAGGGCACAACCGGAGGTAGATTGGAGGCTTGCAAGTCCGATACTGGGTGCTAAGCAGAGAGGCCAGTATCTGTGTTTTGTCACGTATTCTGCTTTGGCGCCAGAATGAAAAATGTTAATTGGCTTACCCCATGCAACGCGTTGGGCTTCACGTTGCAAAACTGAGAGGCTTTTGCCTGAGGCTCCACCAAACAACAAAAAAATTCCTTTATGATGCAGCAGGCCTGACCCGCAGGGCTCTTATATGGCAGCTGGGGTCTCTGGGAGCACTCGGGCAAAGGGAACCCAGAAACCTGGCATTGCTGACAAAAGGTAAAGGATTTCTTACCAGTCAGACTCTGGCCTTTCTGTCTCTGTGTACACTGGTTAAATGAATGGTAAAAATCACTGTTTATCTCATGTTTTGATTAATACAAAAAGGAATTCTGAGACTGGTCTTAAGCTGTAATTCATCTGGTGTGCTTTGTGTGTCTTTCTGTATTCTGTCACAAAGAGGGTACCTTGAGGTAAAATGCGTGCCTAGCACCCCATGAGCCTGCTGTTCAAGATGACCCAGCGGGCTGGTCAATCCTGGCCTTGGAAGCTTAACCTCCTGTGGTCACGCTTTCTCTTTCCACAATGGTGGCTCAGGCTCCGGGTTCCATTCCTGGTTTACTCAATGAGTATTTTCTGGAGTGACCTGTACCATGTGTCGATTCTCTTCCTCTCTCCATTATGGAACACAGAAATATTGGCTGTTTGGCCTAGCCAAGGTTGGGTAATAAAAGATTTAAAAGGACTTTTAAAACAAGTGCTATTTTAAAAGTGTCTATTTGGCTGGGCCTCATGGCTTATGCCTGTAATGCATGTGGGGAGGCTGAGGCAGGCGGGTCACTTGAGGTCAGGAATTTGAGACAAGCCTGGGCAACACGGTAAAACTCTTTAAAAAAATAAATTGCCTGGGCGTGTTGGCGTATGCCTGGAATCCCAGCTACTCGGGAAGCTGAGGCGGGAAAATTGCTTAGGCGGGAAAATTGCTTGGAAAAAAAATTGTCTGGACATGTTGGTGCACGCCTGGAATCCCAGCTACTCAGGAAGCTGAGGCGCGAAAATTGCTTGGAAAAAAAATTGTCTGGGCATGTTGGCGCACACCTGGAATCCCAGCTACTTGGGAAGCTGAGGCAGGAAAATTGCTTGAGCCTGGGAGGCAAAGGTGCACTGAGCCAAGATGGCGCCACTGCACTCTAGCCCAGGCAACGAAACAAGACTCCATTTCAAAAAAAATAAAAAAATAAAATAAAAGTGTATATTCAAATTCTAATAGCCTGGGACTCCTTGGGTAAAACAGGAGGCACTTGAGATGCCCTTTTGGGAAAACAAACAAACAAACCTGTTTTCCTCAGGAACCCCAGGAATTGGAAATGGGTAGATTCACTGTCAAAATCTACTTTTTGGGATCCAAGATCTGGTAAAAAAATGGGATCCTTAACTATTGGAGATCTGTTTTTTGTTGCTGTTTTGTTTTGGAGATGGAGTTTCGCTCTTGTTGCCCGGGCTGGAGTGCAATGGTGTGATCTCTGCTCACCAAAACCGCTGACTCCCAGGTTGAAGCACTTCTCCTGCCTCAGCCTCCTAAGTAGCTGGGATTACAAGCATGTGCCACAACATCTGGCTAATTTTGTATTTTTAGTAGAGACTTTTTTTCACCATGTTGGCCTGGTGGGTCTCAAACTCCTGACCTCAGGTGATCTAGTGATCTGCCCACCTTGGCCTCCCAAAGTGCTAGGATTACAGGCATGAGCCACAGTGCCTTTTTTTTTTAAAAGACAAGAGTTTCACTCTGTCATCCAGGCTTCAGTAGTGCAATGGCAAGATCTCGGCTCACTGCAACCTGTACCTCCCAGGTTTAAGTGATTCTCCTGCCTTAGCCTCCCGATTAGCTGGGAGTACAAGGGTGCACCTTCACACCCAGCTGATTTTGTATTTTTAGTAGAGATGGAGTTTCAACATGTTGGTCAGGCTGGTCTGGAACTGCTGGCCTTGTGATCCGGCCACCTCAGCCTCCCAAAATGCTAGGATTACAGATTGAGCCACCATGCCCAGCTGGATATCTCTTTGCCTTTCTGCTGTGCGCACTTATTATATTGGGCCCTAGAAGCTATATGCTTTCCTCACCCTGTTTTTTGAAGGACTCCACCCTAAATCCAGCAAGTTCAAACAAATAAATACTTTAATCAAATATTTTGAAAGAGAAACAACTGCCTTTTAGTTTACATATCTGTGGGAAATGAAAAATTTTAGAGATTACTGGCAAAAATGAGGACATTTAGTCTAAATTGGGCAGGTCAGGTATTAGGTTTATTAGATGCTTTAAGGTCATCAGCTGCTTCTTAGACATTTGAAAATTGTTCCGTTTACCTATTTTGGAGCACTCGATTCTATATAAGTCCTGGGAACGTGTGGAATTAGCCATATACTCTATTTATGCATTAAAGGTGATAAAGAAAAGAGATTTTTTTAAATTGAGAAAAAACCACAGGTGCTTGTGCTCCACCTACCCAGTGCAGCAGGTAAGATGTGTTGGCAATGCGCCTTCAGTGGAGTGAAGAGGCCACAGCAGGATCCCACCTCGGCTGGATAGCACACTGGCCTTCACCTTCAATGCACCATGGCGGCTTTCCTGTGAGTCTCTGACTTGTGCACATGCTAGACTCCTTGGTCTACAAGAAAGCATCTTGTACGGTAAATTCTTGTCTTAAAGTTAAATAACTGGTTGGTTCAAAAGAGGGGATGTTTAGGACAAGTCAGGAAGTCAAGCATGTTGTAGACGGTCTGGGTAAGTTGCGAAAGTATTCGTGAAAGGAAATTTAAGCACCAAAAGTAAAAGTTGCTAAGAGTTACCGTTATTACATGTGATTAAAACTATTGAAAAATAGTTTCACATGCAAAGTGTATGAGAAAGTGAAATGCGTTTTTGGTAAATGATTTTAAGAAGGCATGAGAATCTAAACTTTTGCCTAGTTTAGAGGGTTATGTGATTGTTTTAAATTAGATAAGAATAAGCTGATGGTTTGAACAAGTTGTGGAAGGTTTGTAAAAATTCATCTTGTAAAAATTCTGTGTGCAAACATATTGACTAAATTCAAAGGGGTGTTTTTTTAGTTTTCCGTAAATTAAACATCAAAATAAAATGACAAACAGGTTTCTTAAGGCACTGATCTGCTCTTTAACAAAATTTGTCCTTTTTTTAGACAGAGTCTTGCTCTGTCACCCATGCTGGAGTGCAGTGATGCAATCTTGGCTTGCTGCAGCCTCTGCCTCCTGAGTTCAGGTGATTCTCATGTCTTGGCCTCCCAAGTAGCTGAGACTACAGGCACAGGCCACCACAGCCGGGTCATTTTTGTATTTTCTTTTTTAGTAGAGATGGGGTTTCACTACATTGGCCAGGCTGGTCTCGAACACCTGACCTCAAGTGATCCATTTGCCTCAGCCTCCCAAAGTGCTGGGATTACAAACTGAGCCACCCTGACCAGCCTCAATTGTCATTTTTAATGCATATTTTCTGGTTGTGAGAAAGCCCTTCCATTCAAGAGGGCTAATATTACAACAGTATGTTATTATGTCATATTATGTCACAGTATATTTTCACCTGGTAAAGAAAGCTTTTTTTTTTTTTGGAGATGGAGTCTCGCTCTGTCACCCATACTGGAGTGCAGTAGCACAGTCTTGGCTCACTGCAACTTCTGCCTCTTGGGTTCAGGTGATTCTCCCACCTTAGCCTCCTGAGTAGCTGGAATTACAGGTGCATGCCACCTCACCTGGCTAATTTAGTAGAGATGGGGTTTCACAGTGTTGCCCAGGTTGGTCTCAAACTCCTGACTTCATGAAACACCTGTCTTGGCCTCCCAACATGCTGGGATTACAGGTGTGAGCCACCCCACCTGGCCAAGCTTTTTTTTTTTTTTTTTTTAGATTTTCGTTCTTGTTGCCCAAGTTGGAGTACAATGGTGTGATCTTCACTCACTGCAACCTCCACCATCTGGGTTTAAGAAAAAAAAAAGAAATATATTCCTCATAATAGGCTCTATAGAAGATTCTACTGTAAAGGCTATGGTTATAAAACAGACTTTAAATTCTCTTTTGAAACTTATGCTAAATAATAGAATTGGCTAAACAGAAAAGTATCTGTGCAGCTGATGGATCTTAACGGGCTATGGAAAAAACATCAGGTATTATAGAGATTCACTTGTGGGGATTAACGAAAAGACCACTTAGTTAAGCAAGTAGACTCCTCATCCAGCTCATCCTTAACCTTTTTCATTTTGGTTGTTTGGTTTATGGGGACCCTGGGGAGGAGCATACTCCAAATTCTTGGTATTTTCCTCCCAGTAGTCACAGTAATAGTCTCCCTGGTGCACTGTGTACTCTAAAAGCTTTTAAATATTTGCGTTCAGCTGTCTCTAGAATGTCAAGTGGTCTCTCTTCAACTGGAATGACAAGAGCTGAAAAAACTGGAACCATGAGGGCACCATAACCCATAAATTATATTCTGACATGTTAAGGTCAGGTATCTAAGCCTGTTAAAAAATAGAGAGAGAGTAAAAAATAAAAAAATTGGCCGGGCGCAGTGGCTCACGCCTATAATCCCAGCACTTTGGGAGGCTGAGGCGGGTGGATCACGAGGTTCAAGAGATTGAGACCATCCTGGTCAAAAAGTTGAAACCCCGTCTCTACTAAAAATACAAAAATTAGCTGGGCATGGTGGCGCGCGCCTCTAGTCCCAGCTACTTGGGAGGCTGAGGCAGGAGAATTGCTTGAACCCAGAAGGCAGAGGTTGTGGTGAGCCGAGATCACGCCATTGCATCCCAGCCTGGGTAACAAGAGCGAAACTCTGTCTAAAAAATAAAATAAAATAAAATAAAATAATTACATTCTGAAACCAGAAATCCAAAATGATGGTGTCTGAGAGGGGTGCCGAGGCTCTAAGCTCTGGTCATACTCTCACCTAAGAGAGAACCCAGAGAAAATGGGGGCATTTTTAAACAGCATTGTGAGGCCATTGTTTTTCACTGAGCTCATGCACTGGGCCCCAGCAAACCAAGCCAAACCAAAATGGAGTCACTCATGCTAAATGAGAGATAATCGAACTAAGACTTTAAGGAAACACGTGGACCCTAGACCAGAGCAGTCCAGTGGTTTTTCTCCTGTAAACAGGATGTTCCAGCATAAGGTGGTGCCCTCTACTCAGGCCTTGTTCCTTCCTTTGCAAAACTCACGATTCCACTGTTTCCCAGTGGGTTTCAAGACCAAACAGGTACATTTATGATGGTTGATAGTAAGGTCAGTAACGAGTTTAATGACAAAAGGGGGCAATTGTTAGGACTCCATACTCCCATATGTGAGTCCTCGTGAATGAACTGCTGCCTAACTTCTAGCTAGACAAGATTGAAAACCTAACCTAGGAGTGTGTGCCCCTAACAGTCACTGAGTCTTGGCCATTCCTGACCATATACTGCTGAGTGCTCCACATGTGTCCAAATAAGGCAAACACCAAGCTGTAACCAACCCAGCCATTTCTGTATCTCATTTCTGATTTCTATATACCACTTTACTTTCTTTTGTCTATGAATTTGTTCTGACCACGAGGCTCTCCCTGGAGTCTCTCTGAAGCTGCTGTGATTTTGGGGACTAGCCATTTGTGAATCATTCACTGCTTAAACTTCTTTAAATCTAATTCAGCTGAAGTTTTTCTTTTAATGCCTGTCTCTACACAGTGGGTGCCATGGCTCATGCCTGTAATCTAGCAGTTTGGGAGGCCAAGGCCGGAGGTTTGCTAGAGCCCAGGAGTTTAAGACCAGGTTGGGGCAACATGGCGAGACCCCATCTCTACAAATAAAAAAAAAAAATTAACCAGGTGTGGCTCACACCTGTAATCCCAACGCCTTGGGAGGCTGAGGCAGGCAGATCACTTGAGGTCAGGAGTTTGAGACCAGCTTGGCCAACATGGTGAAACATTGTCTTTAGTAAAAATACAAAAATTACCCCAGCTTTGGGGTCTGTGCTTGTAGTCCTAGCTACAAGCTAGGACTGGAGGCTGCAGTGCAGTGGCAGGATCTCAGCTCACTGCAATGTCTGCCCACCAGGTTCAAGTGATTCTCTGCCTCAGCCTCCCAAGTAGTTGGAATCATAGGCGCATGCCACCTCAGTGGCTAATGTTTTGTTTGTTTTTTAGTAGAGACAGGGTGTCACCATGTTGGCCAGGCTGGTCTGGAACTCCTGACCTCAGGTGATCCACCTGCCTCAACCTCCCAGAGTTCTGGGATTACAGGTGTGAACCACCATGCCTGGCCTTCCTGCTGTCTTCAAAGTACCTGCACCAGCTGCTTGGGGCTGGGTTCTCAGGACTGAGGGCAGTGGTCAGGGACAGGCCTCACTGTGGTTACCACTGAGGAGACCCTGTCAATCTCCGTAGTCGTAGATCAAGCAATACTATTGCAGAAATAGCAGGAGCAGATACCTCTTGAGGGCTTCAGTATCACGTGGAGTTGGTCTGGGTGATGCCTGGCATTTCAGCTGTAATAACTTGGGGAGCAGTTCCAGGATGGAGGTGATATTTCTGGACTGGTATGGGAAGGTAGTGCACAGGACGTTTCTGTGTGTACACGTCTCTCCTGGCTCCAGCCCTTCCCTCATCCATCCGTCCTACAGATTCCACCTTAGGCATGTCATCCTTGAGGACCTGCAGAAAGGCAGCCGTGTACTTTCCTAGGATTTGATGGCATTTTAGGATCACGGGTCACTAGGTCTGGCTCAAAGGCGAGTCCCTGGCTGTCAAGACTATACTGGGGGTCGGGCGCGGTGGCTCACGCCTATAATCCCAGCACTTTGGGAGGCCGAGGCGGGCGGATCACAAGGTCAAGAGATCGAGACCATCCTGGCCAACATGGTGAAACCCCATCTCTACTAAAAATACAAAAATTAGCTGAACATGGTGGTGCGTGCCTGTAATCCCAGCTACTAGGGAGGCTGAGGCAGTAGAATTGCTTGAACCAGAGAGGCAGAGGTTGCGGTGAGCTGAGATCGTGCCACTGCACTCTAGCCTGGCGCCTGGCAACACAGTGAGACTCTGTCTTTAAAAAAAAGACTATATTGGGAGGCATCACACTGCTCGTTCACCATCAGCTTTATCTGCTTTGCCTTTTCTGACTCCAGCTCCCTCTGCATAGAACTGGGCGTAGCAGCATGGTTGACAAACACTGGTATCTTTTCGTTACCCCCATCTTGCCGCCGACATTCCTCAGTGCTTTGGCGATGCTGCCATTCTCCAAAGATACAGGCCTGCGTTTGCTTATAGTGAAACTGAATCAGGAGGAAGGGGCATTGCATTGACTCTGAATCGAATTCAGCAGCCACTTATGTTATTTTATGCAGTTCTTGAACCAGCAGCTCCTTAAGGTCCTATCTGGCCGGTTTCCCTCTGTTCTCTCTGGAGGTTTTGGTTTTCTCTCCGTGTTAACAGGGGTTCTGTCTTGTTTATAGAATGTGCCTCTCCGTGGTTGGGCGCGCTGGCTCATGCCCATAATCTCAGTAGTTTGGGAAGCTGAGGTCAGGAATTCCAGACTAGCCTGGCCAACACTGTGAAGCCCTAAAAAGTAGCCAGACATAGTGGTGGATGCCTGTAATCCCAGCTACTTGGGAGGCTGAGGGAAGAGAATCGCTTGAACCTGGGAGGTAGAGGATGCATTGAGCCGATCATGCCATTGCACTCAAGCCTGGTGACAGAGCGAGACTCTGTCTCAAAAACGGGGTAAAGAACTGAGGCTAAGAAGGGTAAAGCCAGGCTGAGCACTGTGGCTCATGCCTGTAATCCCAGTGCTTTGGGAGGCCCAGGCAGGTGGATCATCTGAGGTCAAGAGTTAGACACCAGCCTGGCCAACATGGTGAAAACCCATCTCTACTAAAAATACAAAAATTAGCCAGGTGTGGTGGCAGATGCCTGTAGTCCCAGCTACTCAGGAGGCTGAGGCAGAAGAATCTCTTGAACCCAAGAGTCGGAGGTTGCAGTGAGCCAGGATGGTACAATTGCACCCCAGCCTGGGCGACAGAGACTCTGACTCGATTAAAAAAAAAAAAAAGGAAGATAAAGCCACTTCTTTACAACCCCAGTTCAAATCCAGGCTGTCTAACTTCCCAATTAAGGAAGGATTCTTTTCTTTTTCGAGACAAGGTCTCCCTTTGTTGCCCAGGCTGGAGCACGGATGCAATCACCACTCGCTGCAACCCCTGCCTCCTGGCCTCAAGCAATCCTCCTGCCTCGGCCTCCCAAGTAGCTGATTTTTTTTTTTCTATTTTTAACTTTTTTTCTTGTCAAAGGACTGAATGCAAGAAAGAGTTCTTTCTGGTTTAGAACAGTGTGTGTGTGTTTTGTATTTTGTGTATGTGTGTATTTTGTATTTTGTGTGTGTGTGTATGTGTGTGTGTTCTGTATTTGTTTTCAATATTCTTGGAAGGGATTGGAGTGAGCATAAGTGCTGGAGAAACTGAACTGTCTGAATCTAGCTGACTGACCCCTCCGTCGGTTTGCAGGGCCTTGAATGCCAAGCCGAGGAGCTGGGACTTTATCATGAGGGCAGTATGGATCCATGGGAGGGTCTGGGAGACCCAGAGAAAGGGCAGGGTCAGCTCTGAGTGCTGGAGAGATCTCTCTGAGGGTGATGTGGAAGATGCCATGGAGGGCACGGGGGTGGACACTGGGAGGTCAGGGGCCTGCGGTCATGGTCTAGACCTCAGCCATCCAAACACGGTAGCCACAAGCCACGGTAGCCACATGTGGCTAGTGAGAGTTGTAACGTGGCTGGTCTGAAGCGAGGTGTGCCTTAAGTGTAAAATGTGGATCAGATTTTGAACACTTAAATTCCAGAAAAAAGTATGTGATGCAATTAATACTTTTTTCAGGCAGGGGGATGTGGGTCACGCCTGGAGGTTCACATGAGGCCAGGAGTTTGAGGCTGCAGTGAGCTATGACCACGCCACTGCACTCCAGCCTGGGTGGCAGAGTGACACAGCAACTCATAAAATAATGATAATATTTTTTCCATATTGATTGCATGTTGAGATGATACTCATAGGACGGACACAATTCCATGTTGGATATACTTTATTGGATTAAGTAAAATGTATTTTTAAAATTAGCCAGATGTGGAAGCTCATGCCTGTAATCCCAGCACTTTGGGAGGTGGAGGTGGGCAGATAACTTGAGCTCAGGAGTTCAAGACCAGTCTGGGCAACGTGGCGAAACCCTGTCTCTATTAGCAATATAAAAATATAGCCGGGCATGGTGGGGTAGTGGGTGCCTGTGGTCCCAGCTACTTGGGAGGCTGAGGCAGGAGAATGGCTTGAACCTGGAATGCAGGGGAGTGCAGTGGCCTGATCTTGGGTCTCTGTAACCTCTGCCTCCCAGATTCAAGCCATTCTCTTGCCTCAGCCTTCCAAGTAGCTGAGATTATTGGCATGAGCTACCACGCCTAAAGCTGAGGTGAGCTGAGGTGGCTCACACCTGTAATCCCAACATTGAGAGAGACTGAGGCATGTCTTGCGGTCACTTGAGCCCAGGAATTCAAGACCAGCCTGGACAACATAGTGAGAGCACCTCATCTCTACAAAAAAATTTAAAAATTCCCGACTCATGGTGTAGTACCAGCTACTTGGCAGACAAAGGGTAGGAGGATTGTTTGAACACAGGACTGGGTCGAGGCTGCAATGAGCCTTGATTGTACCACTGAACTTTAGCTTGGGAGGCAGTGAGACCTTGTCTCAAAAAAAAAAAAAAAAGCCGGGCA
>CM052668.1:37982458-37993987 GCA_028533165.1 Leontopithecus rosalia
TCAACATGGTGAAACCCCGTCTCTACTAAAAATACAAAAAATTAGCTGGGCATGGTGGCGCGTGCCTGTAATCCCAGCTACTCAGGAGGCTGAGGCAGGAGAATTGCCTGAACCCAGGAGGCGGAGGTTGCGGTGAGCCGAGATCGCGCCATTGCACTCCAGCCTGGGTAACAAGAGCGAAACTCCGTCTCAAAAAAAATAAAAAAGGAAGAATTTCTCCCAACTTTCCTTGGTTCTGCCTGGCCCTCTGGCTAAAAAGTGATTGGGGACTTTTTAAACAACGCCCTGCTTTCCACAGAATGGGATTTTACCCTCCGGGATGATCCATAAAAGATTTGAAGAAAGAATGAGGAGATTAGGGAGTAGCTAGTGGATAAGAAAGGTTGTGGAAACAGTAAGTAGAGTGTCACAAAGAAATCCATTTATCTCTTTGAAGGCTGGGTATTTGAGCAAAGAGAAAACTTCCTTCAGAGAGTACCCACCTGTATTTAGGAGAGTTTGGAAAGGGTGCGGTAACTGTAGAATTAGGGAAAGTTCAATGTCTTGTAAATCAGGCCCGAAATAGCCCTGATCCCTGCAGGCCCCTCAGGTTTCCCAAACTCTCCACCAGTTTCCAAATTTGCATTAAAAAGCTTTTGGCTGGTTCATTCCCTTTTTGTTTTGAGATGGAGACTCCCCTCTGTCACCCTGGGTGGAGTGCGGTGGTTGCAATCTCACTGTGACCTCAGCCTCCGGAGTAGCTGGGATTACAGGCGTCCACCACCGCCCCCAGCTAATTTTTTGTGTTTTTAGTGGAGATGGGGTTTCACTGTGTTGGACAGGATGATCTCGAATTCCCGACCTCATAATCCAACCACCTCGGCCTCCCAGTGGCCGAGATTGCGCCGCTGTGCTCCAGCCTGGCAGAAGTGAGATTCCCTCTCAAAAAAAAAAAAAATGCATTTCACAGAAGCTAGGAAAATCAAATTCTAGGACAAGGCTGGAGGGCAACGGTGGGTGTGGCCAGATTTAAGTCCATTCTCCTGAACCTGTTGGTGGTCCCTGGGGCATAAAAGAGCTCTAGGCTTGCCCTTCCTTTTATCCTCAGAATGGGGAGTCCGCAGAGCTCAGTTAAGTATTGGCTTCCCTTGGTCCTTCTCCACGCCCACTGTGGTCCCATGAACCTCTCGTTGTAAGACGTCCCCTAAAATGTCCAATATGGAGCCCTCTCTTTCTAGTCATGACTCCCACACCTTGATTCTCTGCCCCAATACTCGCTCCGTCGCCCAGGCTGTAGTGCAGTGGTGCGATCTCAGCTTGCTGCAGCCTCCGACTCCTGGGTTCAAGCAATTCTCCTGCCTCAGCCTCCCAAGTAGCTGGGATTGCAGGTGCCTGCCACCACACCCAGCTAATTTTTGTATTTTTAGTAGGGATGGGGTTTCACCATGTTGGCCAGGCTAGTCTTGAACTCATGACCGTGTGATCCTCCTGCCTTGGCCTCCCAAAGTGCTGGGATTACAAGCGTGAGCCACCACGCCCAGCCTCTTCTCTTTATTTCTTAAAGAGACAGGGTCTCACTCAGTTGCCCAGGAGGGAGTGCAGTGACCAGATCTTGGCTCTCTGCAAACTATGCCTTCCAGACACAAGTGAGCCGCCTCTGCCTCCTGAGTAGCTGGGACTACATAGGTGGCCACCCAGCTAATTTTTAAGTTTTTTGTAGAGAAGAGGTCTCAGTATGTTTCCAAGTACGTGCCATTCACGCTGAGGTCCTCAAAACTGAGGGGCATTTACTGTGGTCTAAAAGGAAAATACATCCCAGTTTTTTGATTTCCAAGGCTGGTTTTGAAGTCCTGTGTTCAAGCAGTCCTCCTGCCTTGGCCTCCCAAACTGCTAGGATTACAGGCAAACCACCACATCTGGTCTGCCACGTAATTTTAAAAAGGTGTTATTCTGAAAGATGTTACTCAGGCCGGGGACTCCCAAAGTGCTGGGATTACGGGCATGAGCCACCTCACTGGCCTAGGATTTGCATTATAAGGATTTGCATTGTTTTTGAGAATTGGAGGGAATACTCAACCTACCTTTCACTATAGAGCAATATTCAGAAGTCAGTTTTTTTTGAGATGGAGTTTTGCTCTTGTTGCCCAGGCTCGAGTGCAATGGCTCGATCTCTGCTTCCTGCAACCTCCGCCTCCTGGGTTCAAGCAATTCTCCTGCCTCAGCCTCCTGAGTAGCTGGGATTATAGCTTTGTGCCACCATGCCCAGCTAATTTTGTATTTTTTTTTTTTTTTTAGTAGAGATGAGATTTCACCATGTTGGTCAGGCTGGTCTCGAACTCCTTACCTCAAGTGATCTGCCGGCGTCCGCCTCCCAAAGTGCTGGGATAACAGGCGTGAGCCACTGCACCCAGCTCAGTTTTAAAATTATCTTCTGCATAGAGGATGTGCCTGCAGTTTCCAGGTACTGGACAATGCAAGGAGAGGACTTCTCAGTCTGTGGCACTCAGCCCTGAGGGCACTTTCTGGTGTCAGAAACGAAAGTGCCGTCAAGGCTGAGAGCCAATGACTGAGGCAAGCACCATGGTGGGTGGGGGGGCTGGGGGGGCACTTGTGGGGTGGCGTGCTGCAGGAGCCACTGCAGGTGAAAACTAAACCACGATGCTTGTTCTGCACTACAAACTGAACTTCATTCCAGCATCAAAGAAATGACCAGGTCCTCTGGGTTGTGAGGCTGGGTTCCGTATGGAGGGTCAACAGGGTCATACTGTTGCTGAAAAGGAGGCACCCAATCCAGACTCCAAAAGCAGATTCTTGGATCTCTTGCTGGAAAGAATTTCAAGGCAAGTCACAGAACACAGTGAAAGAAGCAAGTTTCTGTAATTCCAGCACTTTGGGAGGAGGAGGCGGGTGGATCACCTGAGGTCAGGAGTTCAAGACTAGCCTGATCAACGTGGTGAAACCCCGTCTCTACTAACAGTACAAAAATTAGCCAGGCATGGGGGTACACGACGGTAATCCCAGGTACTCAGGAAGCTGAGGCAGCTGAGTCTGCCTCCCGGGTTCAAGCAGTTCTGCCTCAGCCTCCTGGGTAGCTGTGATTACAAGTGGATGTCCCCACCACAACTGGCCCCTTAGTTTTGAAGCTGGATGTGCCATTCACGCTGAGGTCCTCAAAACTGAGGGGCATTTTCTGTGGTCTAAAAGGAAAATGCACCCCAGTTTTGTGGTTCTCAATTGTGAATACTCAACCAAAATCCGGGAGTATGAGTGGATGGTGATAGTCATCCCCAGTTCCCCTTCGCCTTGTACCAGGTGGATGCAGACAGTGGATTGTGGATTGGCCTCTGCTTTTCCAGTTTTTCTTTCTCTTCCCACTGCAGTCAGCTTTCCCACAATGAATTCATTCCATTTTCCCTTTTTTTTTTTTTTCTGAGACAAAGTCCTCCTCTTGTCTCCCAGGCTGGAGTGCAATGGCACGATTTCGGCTAACTGCAGCCTCTGCCTCCCAGGTTCAAGTGATTCTCCTGCCTCAGCCTCTCAAGCTGGGATGACAGGCACCCGCCATCATGCCCAGCTAATTTTGTATTTGTAATAGAGACGGGGTTTCACCGTATTGGACAGGCTGGTCTTGAACTCCCGACCTCAAGTGATCTGCCCGCCTCCTAAACTGCTGGGATTACAGGCGTGAGCCACCGTGCCCAGCCTCAACAGTGATTTCTAATTTCATTTCATGGTGGTCATTTTCTGTTTTATATCTCAGCTATTCTGTGTCTTCTCAAAATGTCTGTCCTGTTATATTTTTTTTATTTTTTTGAGATGGAGTCTCTCTCTGTCGCCAGGCTGGAGTATAATGGCACAATCTTGGATCATTGCAACCTCCACCTCTTGGCTTCAAGCGATTCTCCTGCCTCAGCCTCCTTAGTAGCTGGGACTACTGTCACACGCCACCATGTCCCACTAATTTATGTATTTTTAAATAGAGACGGGGTTTCACTATGTTGGCCAGGCTGGTCTTGAACTCCTGACCTCATCATCTACCCGCTTAGGCCTCCCAAAGTGCTGGGATTGCAGGTGTGAGCCACTGTGCCCGGCCAGGGTCTGTCCTGTCCTATGCCACATGTGCACTTGAATGTTGGGCGGGTTCAGTAGATGTCCACTGAGTTGGTTTATAGTCTCATTTCAAACATCTTCCTACTTGCGCCGAATTCTGCTCTTTATTGAAAGTGGACTGCTCTGGGACGCCTTTCGTGTGTACTCTGATTTCAGATATGCAGTGACGCCACCTGACAATGCTCAAGCCCCCAAACCTCCTTGGGGAGCGATGCTCAGTCTGTGATTTCAAGCTGGGGGTGCTTTTCTGTGACTGGATGAAAAGCACCTGCAGGGCTTGAACCTCACAGTTTGAGAGCAAGCATCTAAGGAGGTTGATGGCAACGTTAATAGTTTTTTAAGCAAGCGTGAAATGAGATTCCTGTGTTTACTTCTTGTTGCTGTTGATCCAAGAAATGTACTTAGAAAATTGGTTTTAGATGAAATAGATATAAAGAAAAAACTGAGCATCCTGGTAATGTCACGAAGCTACAGTGAGTAAATTGCCTGAGAATTTCCCTGCATGAAAGGTCTTTAGGAGTATAAATTCCTTCTGTTTTTTTGGGGGGGTATAAATTATTTAATATAGAAACGAGGTCTGGGCCGGGCGCGGTGGCTCACGCCTGTCATCCCAGCACTTTGGGAGGCCGAGGCGGGTGGATCACGAGGTCAAGGGATCGAGACCATCCTGGCCAACATGGTGAAACCCCGTCTCTACTCAAAATACAAAAAATTAGCTGGGCATGGTGGCGCATGCCTGTAATCCCAGCTACTCAGGAGGCTGAGGCAGGAGAATTGCCTGAACCCAGGAGGCGGAGGTTGCGGTGAGCCGAGATGGCGCCATTGCACTCCAGCCTGGGTAACAAGAGCGAAACTCCGTCTCCAGAAAAAAACAAACAGAAAAACAAAACAAACAAAACAAAAAAAAAGAAACGAGGTCTCTCTCGCATAGACTGGTGTGCAGTGGCATGTTCACAGCTCACAGCAGCCTCTCAACCTCCAGGGTTCAAGCATCCTCCTGCCTCAGCCTCCCAAAGGGCTAGAAGTACAGTTTTCAGCCACCACACCCTACTCATACTTGTATATTTCTGTTCAAATTCTGTTGAGGTTTTATAGTGCAGCCTGTGGTCTATCCTGGAGAATATTTCTATGTATGACAATGCGTATTCTTTTTTTTTTTTTTTTTGAGATGGGAGTTGCCCAGGCTGGAGTGCAATGGGACAATCTTGGCTCACTGAAACTTCTACCTCCTAAGTTCAAAAGATTCTCCTGTGTCAGCCTCTCGAGTAGCTGGGATTACCCTCCACCATCCCTGGCTAATTTTTGTATTTTTAGTAGAGAGGGAATTTCACCATATTGACCAAAGTGGTCTCAAACTCCTGACCTCAGGTGATCATCCCACCTTTGCCTCCCAAGGTGCTGGGATTACAGGTGTGAGCCACCCTGCCCATCCTGACAACGGATACTCTTAAACATCTCAGATTCCATTTTGGATGCTCCCATCTGAATTGTATATTTGTGTACTGGAGTTCAAGTGAGCACTTGGCTCAAAATCCATTGCTGTTCTCTAGGAATCTAGCCAGTTCTCTTTGTTAAATACAAGGTATGTCTAGTAGGCATTGCTTTTCCTTTTGGAGGACAAAACTCGGGAGGATTGCCCCTGGATTCACAAGGGCGACTTTTTGAGCCTTTCAAGCAAGGAACCAAGGATGTTCATTTAATGGGTTTGTAATTTGCGATTCCAGAAAACATGCAAACAGGGAAAATGAATGTTTGACTGTATTTTTATTTTTGTGTTCATTTCTATCTGGTCAAGGTTTAACATTCAAGGAATTTTTTTTTTTTTTTTGAGACGGAGTTTCGCTCTTATTACCCAGGCTGGAGTGCAATGGCACGATCTCGGCTTACCACAGCCTCCGCCTCCTGGGTTCAGGCAATTCTCCTGCCTCAGCCTCCCGAGTAGCTGGGATTACAGGCACGAGCCACCATGCCCAGCTAATTTTTTGTATTTTGAGTAGAGACGGGGTTTCACCATGTTGACCAGGATGGTCTCGATCTCTTGACCTCATGATCTACCCGCCTCGGCCTCCCAAAGTGCTGGGATTACAGGCTTGAGCCACCGTGCCTGGCCCTTTTTTTTTTTTTTAAAAGAGATGAGGTTTTCACCATATTGGCCAGGCCAGTCTTGAACTCCTGACCTCAGATGATCCACCCACCTCGGCCTCCCAAAGTGCTGGGATTACAGGCATGAGCCACCGCTCCCGGCCAGATTCAAGGAAATTAATAAAAACCCAGAGTGCTGGAGCAAGACTATCTCATGCCACGACCCTCAAGATGGAAGCAATTTCTGTTGTCTGAAAGGAAGGAAAGTGCTTCCTTTTTGAGAGTTACTGTTTGGGAAAAGCAACCTTGACGTTGATACTGATGTTTGCAGTCTATCTGCAGAGTATACTTATAATCAGACTAGGGTGATGTTGAGGTTTCATTTCTTTCTCCAAGACGGGGGTTTCTGCCCTGGTTGGAATGCAGTTGCATTTCCGACCTAGACCTCCTGGACCCAACTGGTCCTCTTGCCTCATCCACAGAAGTAGCTGGGACTAAAATACAGGGGTGTGCCACCATATTTGGCATATCTTCCAATTTTTTGTAGAGATGGGGTCTTACTCTGGTCAGGATGGTCTCAACTCCAGAGCTCAGGCAGTCCTACAGGTGGAAACCGCCTTGCTCATTTTAAAGATGGTTGACATGGCCTTCATAGTAGGGCAGACAGAGTGCCAGCTACAGCAGAGGCTGGGATGGGAGGGTCCCTTGATTTCAAGGCTATACCATGCATCGATCATACCTTTGAATAGTGACTGCACTCAAGATCCCATCGGTCTTCAAAAACGCGTTACGTGGCACCGGATTCCGGAGACTCCATTCGTGTTGGTCAAACGGTGGCCTCCTATAAATGTAGTGTAATCAGTCCAAACCTTGTTTCCTTCATTCAGAGAGTAAATGAGCCTCCAAGTCTGTCCAGTCTTTTTGAGACAGAGCTTCGTTCTTGTCACCCAGGCTGGAGTGTGATGGCACGATCTTGGTTCATTGTAACCTCCGCCTCCTGGCTTCATGGAATTTTCCTGCCTCAACCTCCTGAGTAGCAGGGATTACAGGTGCCTGCCACCATATCTGGTTACTTTTTTTGTTTTTAGTAGAGATAGGGTGTCGCTATGTTGACCAGGCTGGTCTCAAACTCCTGCCCTTGTGATCCACCCTCCTCGGCTTCCCAAAGTGCTGGGATTACAGGCATGAGCCAATGCGTCCAGTTGACGGTGTTGTTTTGTTTTGTTTTGTTTTGTTTTGAGATGGAGTCTTGCTCTGTCATCAGGCTAGAGTGCAGTGGAGCGTCTTTGGCTCACTGCAAGCTCCACCTCCCAGGTTCAAGCAGGTCTCCTGCCTCAGCCTCCTGAGTAGCTGCAATTACAGGCACGTGCCACCTCACCAGGCTAATTTTTTTGTATTTTCAGTAGAGATGGGGTTTTACCATGTTGGCCAGGCTGGTCTCGAACTCCTGACCTTGTGATCCGCCCGCCTCAGCCTCCCAAAGTGTTGGGATGTGTGAGCCGGTGCACCCAGTTGACAGGTCTATTCTTAAATATCAACTTAGATTTCATTTTGGATGCTCCCATTGGAACTGTGTGTCCCTGAGATGACCTTTTTAGGGTTTTATGGTCTGGATTCTAGGAAACATGCAAACAGGGACAATAAATGCATCTTTAGTTTTGTGTCCATGTTAACATGCTCAAGGAAAATTCCAACAAAAAAATCCAGAGTGCTGGAGCAAGATCTCATGCAGTGATTCTCCAAGGGGTGGCACTTTCTGTCTGAAATAAAGCAAAGTGCTTCCTTTTAGAGAGTTACTTTCTGAGAAAAACAACATTAAAGTTGATGCCGATCTTGGTAGTACGTTTGAAGAACTGCTTAGAATCAGATTTGCATGATGTTGGGGTTTTGTTTTGTTTCTGTTTAGTTTTTTTTTCCCAACGTAGGGTCTCTGTTGTCCAGGCTGCAGTATGGTGGCACTTCCAACCTAGATCTCTTGGGCTCAGCTGATTTCCCCCCACCCTACTTTTTTTTTCTTGAGACAGCTCTGTGGCTCGGTCTGGAGGGCAGTGGCACATTCTCTCCTCATTGCAACCTCTGCCTCCCGAGTAGCTGGGAGTACAGATAGGAGCCACCATGCTTGGCTGATGTTTACATTTTTAGCAGAGACGGAGTTTCACCATGTTGGCCAGGTTAGTCTTGAACTTCTAACCTCAGGTGATCCACCCATCTTAGCCTCCCAAAATGCTGGGATTAAAGGCTTGAGCCACCCCACCTGGCCTCCAGTTTTGTTTTGTTTTAATGTGGAAAGCATGCACTTATGTGTAGGAATTACTTTTCATGCGAGCCTACAGTATATGGAGCATTCTTTTTATTTTTGGACAGGGTGTCAAAAATACAGTGTTTATTTCATCACATAGTCTTACTATATATATAACACAGTAATATACCCACAAAACCCTCTTCTACATAAAGGGAAAACTCTTTTTTTTGTTTTTTTTTTAGACGGAGTTTTGCTCTTGTTACCCAGGCTGGAGTGCAGTGGTGCGATCTCGGCTCACCGCAACCTCCGCCTCCTGGGTTCAGGCAATTCTCCTGCCTCAGCCTCCCGAGTAGCTGGGATTACAGGCACCCGCCACCGGGCCCAGCTAATTTTTGTATTTTTAGTAGAGACAGGGTTTCACCATGTTGACCAGGATGGTCTCGATCTCTTGACCTCATGATCCACCTGCTTCGGCCCCCCAAAGCGTTGGGATTATGCCGAGAAAACTCTTAACACTTTGGGTGTGTTTTTGTTTGTTTGCGTGGATTTTATTTTGTTGTGTTTTGCTTTAAGACAAGGTCTGGCCCTAGGCCCAGGCTAGAGCGCAGTGGTACCATCTTGGCTCACTGAAACCTCCACCTGCTACTTCAGTCTCTTGAGTACCTGTCCACAGGTGTGCACCACCACACTCAGCTAGCTTTTGTGTATTTTGTACACACATGCTTTCACCATGTTTTCCATGCTGGTCTCCAACTCCTGAGCTCAGGTGATCCTCCCGCCTTGGCCTCCTAAACTGCTGTGTTTAGTAGTCTGAGACCTGGTACCCTGCGTGTACTTGTGTATTTCCGCTCAAATTTTACTGAGGAGATTTATGGCATAGCCTGTGGTCTATCCTGGAGGACGTCTGTGTGTGGCACGGTGTATATTGTTCAACATCTTAGATTCCGTTTTGGATGCTCCCATTGGGACTGTGTCCCTGTACTGGAACTCCAGTGCAGATGCCTCAGTATCCATCGCTGTTCTGTAGAAATCCTGCCCAACTCTCTTGGTTAAGTATAAGGTATGTCTAGTAGGCATTGCTGTTTCTCTTCTGAGACAAAACTCTGGAGGATTGCCCCTTGACGGACAATGCTAACCTGCTGAGCCTTTGAAGCAGGGAACTGGAAATGGTCCTTTTAAGGATTTATGTTCTGGATTCCAGAATACATGCAAACAGGGCTAAGGAATGTGTCTTAATTTTTGCGTCCATTTTCACCTGGTCAAGGAAAATTTCAACTGAAAACCCAGAGTGCTGGAGCAAGATCTCATGCTGTGACCCTCCAAAGGAAAGCACTTTCTGTTAGAAAGAAATGATTGTGTTTTCCTTTAGAGAGTTGCTGTCTGAGAAAATCAACATTGAAGTTCTGATTGATCTTGGTAATACATTTGCAGAGCGTCCTGATCATCGAACTTGGATGATATTGAGGCTCTGTTTTATTTTTCTTTGTGTTTCCTAAGATAGGGTCTCTGTTGCCCAGGCTGGAGTGCGGTGGTGCTCTCTCAGCTCACTTCAGCCTCCGCCTCCCAGGTTCAAGCGATTGTCCTGCTCAGCCTCCTGAGGAGACGGGATTACAGGTGCCCACCACCATCCCCAGCCATTTTTTTTTCTTTTGTATTTTTAGTAGATACGGGGTTTCACAATGTTGGTTGGCGAGGTGGTCTCAAATGCCTGACCTTGTGATCCACCCACCTTGGCCTTCCAAAATGCTGGGATTGCAGGCGTGAGCCACTGCACCTGGCCTTGTGTGTTCATTTGGACCTGGTAAAGAATATTCCACAAAAAACCTGGAGTGTTAGAGCAAGAAGATCGAATGCAGTGATTCTCCAGTCGGAAGCATTTTTTTGTTGTTTGAAATAAAACAAAGTGCTTCGTTTTAGAGAGTTACTATTTGAGAAAAACAACGTTTAGGATGATGCTGATATTGGTAGTACCTTTGAAGAGCATGCTTATCATCAGGCTTGCATGATGTTGGCTTGTTTTGTTTGTTTAGAGTTTTCCTAACACAGGGTCTCTGGTGCCCAGGCTGGAGCGTAGTGGCATTTCCAACCTTGATCTCTTGGGATCAGGTGGTCCCCCGACTTTTTTTTTCTTGACACAGATCTGTGGCTGAATCTGGAGGACACTGGCACATTCTCTGCTCACTGCAACCTCTGCCTCGTGAGTAGCTGGAATTACAGGCGCGTGCCATCACTCTTGGCTGATGGTATTTTTGGCAGAGACAGCGTTTCACCATGTTGGCTAGGTTAGTCTCAAACTCCAGACCTCAGGTGATCAAATCGCTTTGGCCTCCCAAAGTGCTGGGATTACAGGCATGGGCTACCCTGCCCAGCCTTCAGTTCTTTTTTTTTTTTTTTTTTGAGGCGGAGTTTCGCTCTTGTTACCCAGGCTGGAGTGCAATGGCGCGATCTCGGCTCACCGCAACCTCCGCCTCCTGGGTTCAGGCAATTCTCCTGCTTCAGCCTCCCGAGTAGCTGGGATTACAGGCAGGCGCCACCATGCCCAGCTAATTTTTGTATCTTTAGTAGAGACGGGGTTTCACCATGTTGACCAGGATGGTCTCGATCTCATGACCTCGTGATCCACCCGCCTCGGCCTCCCAAAGTGCTGGGATTACAGGCTTGAGCCACCGCGCCCGGCCCAGCCTTCAGTTCTTTCTTTAACGTGTGCTGCCAAACCAAGCCCTTACGTGTCAATTATTTTTCGTGTGAGCATGAAATAATTGGAACACTTAATATTATAATATGGAATGTTCTTATTTGCACATAGGATCTCAAACATATATGCTGTGTATTTCATCATGTATTCTTCATTATTCTCATATACAACAAACAGTCTTCTACACACAGATGCTTTTATACCACTTTGGGTACTGTTTTTTATTTGTTTGTTTGTGTGGTTTTGTTTTGTTTTGAGGCAATGTCTGGCTCTGTCGCCCCAGGCTGGAGTGCAGTGGTACCATCTCGGCTCACTGCAACCTCCGCCTGCCACCTCAGCCTTCTGAGTCACTGTCTAGAGGCGTTTGCCACCACACACACCTAACTTGTGCATTCTTTTTTTTTTTTTGAGACGGAGTTTT
>CM052668.1:37994087-38011337 GCA_028533165.1 Leontopithecus rosalia
GCCTCCCAAAGTGCTGGGATTACAGGCTTGACCCACCGCGCCCGGCCCCTTGTGCATTCTTTGTACACACAAAAAATGTTTTACCATGATACCCATGTTGGTCTTGAATCCCTGAGCTCAAGTGATCCTCCCACCATGACCTCCCGAAGTGCTGCACTTAGTGGTGTGAGCCACCACGCCCCACCTTTACCTGGGTATTTCTGCTCACATTTTATTGAGGAGCTTTTATCGCATAGCCTGTGGTCTATCCTGGAGGATGTTTGTGTGTAACAATGTATGTTCTTTTACATCTTACATTCCATTTTGGTTGCCCTTTTTTTTTTTTGAGACAGAGTTTCGCTCTTGTTACCCAGGCTGGAGTGCAATGGTGTGATCTCTGCTCACCGCACCCTCCGCCTCCCGGGTTGAAGCAATTCTCTTGCCTCAGCCTCCTAAGTAGCTGGGATTACAGGCACGTGCCACCGTGCCCAGCTAATTTTTTGTATTTTTAGTAGAGACGGGGTTTCACCATGTTGAACAGGATGGTCTCGATCTCTTGACCTCGTGACCCACCCGCCTCGGTTGGTTGCTTTTATTGGGACTGTGTGTCCCTGTGTTAGAACTCAAGTGAATACTTGGCTCAAAATCCATTGCTGTTATCTAGAAATCCAGCTCAGTTCTTCGTTAAATATAACGTATGTCTAATAGGCATTGCTGTTTCTCTTGCGAGACAAAACTCAAGAGAATTGCCCCTTGCTGAACAAGGTTAACCTGCTGAGCCTTTGAAGCAAGGAAGTGGAGATGGTCCTTTTAAGGATTTATATTCTGAATTCCAGGAAACAGGCAAACAGGGCCAATGAATGCATCTTTATTTTTGTGTCCATTTTGACCTGGTCAAGGAACATCCAACCAAAAATCGATAGTGCTCAAGCAAGGTCTCAGTCTGCAAGCCTCTAGAGGGAAGCACATTCTGTTTTCTGAAAGAAAAGAAAGTGCTTCCGTTTAGAGGTTTACCGTTTGAAAAAAGCAACACTGAAGTTGGTGCGGATGTTGGTAATACACTTGTAGAGCAGGTTTATAGTCAGACTTGGGTATGGTGGGGTTTTGCTTTTGCTTTGTTTTATTCCAAGGCGAGGTCTTTGTTGCCCAGGCTGGAGTGGGTGGAGCGTCCAACCTAGATGTCTTGGGCTCAAGTGGTTGCTTTTCATGTTTATTTTTGACATGGAATCTCACTTTCGTTGCTCAACCTGCAATGCAGTGTCACTGTCTTGGCTCACTGCAACCTCAGCCTCCTGAGTAGCTGTGATTACAGGTTCATGCCTCCACGCGTGTCTAATGTATTTTTCTAGAGTCAGGGTTTAACCATGTTGACCAGGATCTACCCACATTGGCCTCCCACAGTGCCAGTATTGCAGGTGTGAGCTTTCACACCAGGCCATGTCTCTTGACTGAACTGAAAAAATAATCTTTTGCAATTTAGTCTGAAATGTAATGTTTAGCATATTTGCAACCACCACCACTCCAGTTTGGAGATTTTCATCACCCCACAGAGGCTTATGCCCATGTGCAGTCGGTTCCCTCCCCACTCCTCCACCCAGACCCTGGCGGCCTCTCCACATCTCTCTAGCTCTGGATCTGCCGCTTGCGGGCATGTCACATAGACCAGTCTTGAATGGGTGGCCTGTTGAGGATAATGGGTGGTCCTGGCTGTCTGCAGTGCGAATCTTACCACTGAAGGGTGGTCCCCGGAGGGAAGCAGGAGGCTGGGAGAACTGGGCAGAACATCCTTTGGGAAGGGAGTGGGGCGGGCAGAGCCTGAGGTCTGTGAGGCTCACAAGGTGGCAAACCCCATGTTCCTCCCTGTGAACTGTGAGGTGACCCTCCTGGGGCACTGGAAGGAGTGAAGGCATCTGGACTGGGAACAGCAGGGAACTGAGTGGTGCTGGCAGGATGCGCCGATGGGAGAGGAGAGCCAGGCATGGCTAACCTCGGACAGTTTGGGTTTGATCTGGACAGAGCAGGTGTCTTCTGGGAGGGAGCCCCTGGGATTTTCGCTCTGCTCCCTGGCTTTCAGTCATGGAATCTGATGACAGTCGTTCCTGCCCAGGGCCACTTCATTTGGTTTCTAGAGCCCAGTGGTCCTTCCTGCCTGGAGTCGGGATGTTTTTGGGAAGTTTGGGATCTGTGAGGGCATCTGCAGAAACCAGAGAAACCCCTAACAGTCCCTTTTCCCTTGGCTGCCATCTCCATGTTCCTGCCTGTTACCTTCCAAAGGAGACCCTTAACTGAATTACCAAAGGGGGTTTCCCAGGTTAGGGAAACCCAGTTACGTTTGTGTTTCCGAACAACAGTATATTTGAGGGGTACTTGAAGTAGAAATGACTGGCTGTTTGTTTAGCTGTGGGCATTGGTGTTTTCCCTAATCAGAGGTGTGACCCACCGCACCTCACCCATACTCGTGTATTTCTGTGCATTTTATTGAGGGGCTGTTAAGGCCTAGCCTGAGATGTATCCTGGAGGATGTTCGTGTGTGTGGCGATAATATGTCTTCAACATCTTAGATTCCATTTGGGATGCTCTCATCCTGACTGTGTGTCCCTGCGCTGGAACTCAAGAGAACACTTGGCTTGAAAATCCATGGCTGTTCTCTAGAAATCCAGCCCAGTTCTCTTGGTTAAATATATGGTATGCCTAGTAGGCATTGCTTTTTCCCTTTGGGGATGAAACTTAGGAGGATTGTCTCTTGATGAACAAGGCTAACCTGCTGAGCCCTTGAAGGAAGGAAGTGGAGATGGTCCTTTTAGGGGCTTATGTACTGGATTCCAGAGAACAGGCAAACAGGGTCAATGAATGCGTCTTCATTTTTGTGTCCATTTTAACCTGGTCAAGGAAAATTTCAACACAAAGTCCACGGTGCTGGAGCAAGAAGATCTCTGGCTGTGACCCTCTTGACGGAAGCACTTTCTGTTTTCTGAAAGAAAAGAAAGTGTCTCCGTTAAGAGGGTCACTGCCCGAGAAAAACAACACTGAAGTTGGCGCTGATCTTGGTAATACATTTGCAGAGCACGCTGATAGTCAGACTTGGGTATGGTGGGGTTTTGCTTTTGTTTTGTTTTATTCAAAGACAAGATATTTGTTGCCCAGGCTCGAGTGGGTGGAGCTTCCAACCTAGATCTCCTGGGCTCAAGTGGCATCTTTTATTTTTATTTTGGACGTGGAGGCTCACTCTTGTCACTCAGCAGTGACTGCAGTGGCACTGTCTTGGCTCACTGCAACCTCAGCCTCCTGAGTAGCTGGGATTACGGGTTCATGCCACCACGCCCATCTAATGTTTGTATTTTTCTAGAGTCAGGGTTTGACTGTGTTGACCAGGATCTTACCCACTCAGGCTTCCCAAAGTGAAGTATTGCAGGTGTCAGCTTTCCTATCTGGCCGTGTCTCTGACCTTTCTGAACTAAGAAAGTAATCTTTGGCAATTTACCCTGAAATGTGAATGTTTAGGATATTTGCAACCACCACCCCTCCAGTTTGGAGATTTTCATCACCCCACAGAGGCTTATGCCCATGTGCAGTCAGTTCCCTCCCCACTCCTCCACCCAGACCCTGGCGGCCTCTCCGCATCTCTCTGGCTCTGGATCTGCCGCTTGCAGGCATGTCACATAGACCAGTCTTGAATGGGTGGCCTGTTGAGGATAATGGGTGGTCCTGGCTGTCTGCAGTGAGAATCTTACCACTGAAGGGTGGTCCCTGGAGGGAAGCAGGAGGCTGGGAGGACTGGGCAGAACATCCTTTGGGAAGGGAGTGGGGCGGGCAGAGCCTGACGTCTGGGAAGCTCACGAGGTGGCAAACCCCATGTTCCTCCCTGTGAACTGTGAGGTGACCCCCCTGGGGCACTGGAAGGAGTGAAGGCATCTGGACTGGGAACAGCAGGGAACTGAGCGGTGCAGGCAGGATGCGCCGATGGGAGAGGAGAGCCAGGCATGGCTGACTGGGGACAGTTAGGGTTTGATCTGGACGGAGCAGGTGTCTGCTGGGAGGGAGCCCCTGGGATTTTCACTCTGCTCTCTGGCTGTCTTTCAGTCATGGAATCTGATGACAAAGACTCTCACCCAGGGCCACTTCATTTGGTTTCTGGAACCCAGCGGTCCTTTCCTCTTGGAATCTTTTTGGGGAAGTTTGGGATCTGTGAGGGCGTCCTCACAGTCCCTTCCCTTTGCTGACATCTCCATGTTCCCACCTGCCTTTGGAAGGAGACCCTTAACTGAATTGCCAAAGGGGCCTTCCCAGGGCGGGGAAACCCAGGTAAATTTGTGTTTCAGATCAGTGGTACATTTGAGGGGTACTTGAAGTAGAAATGATTGGCTGTTCAGGTGTGGACATTGGTTTTTCCTAATTAGAGGTGTGAGCCACCACACCTCACGCATATGTGCGTATTTCTGCTCATTTTATTGAGGAACTTTTAAGGTCTAGCCTGAGGTCTATCCTTGAGGATGTTAGTGTGTGCAACAAAATATATTCTTCAATATCTTAGAATCCATTTTGGATGCTAAGATGTCACAGAGGTCCCTTTGGACTGTGTGTCCCTGTACTGGAAGCCAAGAGAACACTGGGGTCGACATCCATTGCTGTTCTCTGGAAATCCAGCCCAGTTCTCTTGGGTAAATATAGTAGGTGTGGCTGCTTCTCTTTGGGAATGAAACTGAGGAGGATTTCGCCTTGATGAACAAGGCTAACCTGCTGAACCCTTGTTGCAAGTGGAGATGGACCTTTTGAGGATTTATGTTCTGGGATCCAGAAAACATACAAACAGGACCAATGAATGCGACTTTATTTTTGCATCCATTTTCACCTGGTCAAGGAAAATTTCAACTGAAAACCCAGAGTGCTGGAGCAAGATCTCATGCTGTGACGCTCTAAAGGAAAGCACTTTCTGTTAGAAAGAAATGAATGTGTTTTCCTTTAGAGAGTTGCCGTGTGAGAAAAATCAGCTTTGAAGTTGTGGCTGATCTTGGTAGCACATTCTCAGAGCGTTCCTATAATCAGAGTTGGATGACCTTGGGGTTCTCTTTTCATTCTGGTTTTTTCTTTTTTTTGAGACAGAGTTTCGCTCTTGTTACCCAGGCTGGAGTGCAATGGTGTGATCTCGGCTCACCACAATCTCCACCTTCTGGGTTCAAGCAATCCTCCTGCCTCAGCCTCCCGAGTAGCTGGGACTACAGGCGTGTACCACCATGCCCAGCTAATTTTTGTATTTTTAGTAGAGACGGGGTTTCACCTTGTTGACCAGGATGGTCTCGATCTCTTGACCTCGTGATCCACCCGCCTCGGCCTCCCAAAGTGCTGGGATTATAGACATGAGCCACCACACCTGGCCCTCATTTTTATTTTTGACAAGGAGGCTCACTCTTGTCACTCAGCCTGCAGTGACTGCAGTGGCACTATCTTGGCTCACTGCAACCTCAGCCTCCTGAGTAGCTGTGATTACAGGCTCATGCCACCACGCGTGTCTAATATATTTTTCTAGAGTTAGGGTTTGACCATGTTGACCAGGATCTACCCACATTGGCCTCCCACAGTGCCAGTATTGGAGGTGTGAGCTTTCACACCTGGCCGTGTCTCTGATCTTTCTGAATTAAGAAAGTAATCTTCTGCAGTTTACTCTGAAATGTGAATGTTTAGGAAATTTGCAACCACCATCCCTCTTGTTTGGGGGATTTTCATCACCACAAAGAGACTTAGACCATGTGCAGTCGCTTCCCACCCCACTCTTCCACCCAGACCCTGGCAACCACTCTGCGTCTCTCCAGCTCTGGATCTACCTCTTGTGGGCACGTCACAGAGACAACATCTTGGATGCTAAGATGTCACAGCAATACATTTTGGACTGTGTGTCCCTGTACTGGAAGCCAAGAGAACACTGGGGTCAACATCCATCGCTGTTCTCTAGAAATCAGCCCAATTCTCTTGGGTAAATATAAGGTACATCCAGTAGGCGTGGCTTCTTCTCTTTGAGAATGAAACTGAGGAGGATTTCCCCTTGATGAACAAGGCTAACCTGCTGAGCCCTTGATGCAAGTGGAGATGGACCTTTTGAGGATTTATGTTCTGGGATCCAGAAAACATACAAACAGGAACAATGAATGCGACTTTATTTTTGCATCCATTTTCACCTGGTCAAGGAAAATTTCAACTGAAAACCCAGAGTGCTGGAGCAAGATCTCATGCTGTGACGCTCTAAAGGAAAGCACTTTCTGTTAGAAAGAAATGAATGTGTTTTCCTTTAGAGAGTTGCCGTCTGAGAAAATCAGCGTTGAAGTTGTGGCTGATTTTGGTAGCACATTCTCAGAGCGTTCCTATAATCAGAGTTGGATGACGTTGGGGTTCTCTTTTCATTCTGGTTTTTTCTTTTTTTTGAGACAGAGTTTCGCTCTTGTTACCCAGGCTGGAGTGCAATGGTGTGATCTCGGCTCACCACAATCTCCACCTTCTGGGTTCTAGCAATTCTCCTGCCTCAGCCTCCTGAGTAGCTGGGATTACAGGCACGCACCACCATGCCCAGCTAATTTTTTGTATCTTTAGTAGAGATGGGGTTTCACCATTTCGACCAGGATGGTCTCGATCTCTTGACCTCATGATCCACCCGCCTCGGCCTCCCAAAGTGCTGGGATTACAGGCGTGAGCCACCGTGCCCGGCCTCATTTTTGTTTTTGACAAGGAGGCTCACTCTTGTCACTCAGCAGTGAATGCAGTGGCACTATCTTGGCTCACTGCAACCTCAGCCTCCTGAGTAGCTGGGATTACAGGTTCATGCCACCACGCATGTCTAATGTTGTATTTTTCTAGAGTCAGGCTTTGACCATGTTGACCAGGGTCTACCCACATTGGCCTCCCACAGTGCCAGTATTGCAGGTGTGAGCTCTCACACCTGGCCGCGTCTCTGATCTTTCTGAATTAAGAAAGTAATCTTCTGCAGTTTACTCTGAAATGTGAATGTTTAGCGTATTCACATTTCACCTCTCTGCTTTAGGAGATTTTCATCACCCCACAGAGGCTTATGCCCATGTGCAGTCAGTTCCCTCCCTACTCCTCCACCCAGACCCTGGCAGCCTCTCCGAATCTCTCTGGCTCTGGATCTGCCGCTTGCAGACATGTCACATGGACCAGTCTTGAATGGGTGGCCTGTTGAGGATAATGGGTGGTCCTGGTTATCTACAATGTGAATTTTACCACTGAAGGGTGGTCCCTGGAGGGAAGCAGGAGGCTGGGAGAACTGAGCAGAACATCCTTTGGGAAGGGAGTGGGGCAGGCAGAGCCTGAGGTCTGTGAGGCTCACAACGGTGGCAAACCCCATGTTCCTGAGAACTGCAAGGGGACCCCCCCGCCCCGGGGCACTGGAAGGAGTGGAGGCATCTGGACTGGGAATACCAGGGCCCTACAGCAGTGCAGGCCGGGTGAGATGAGGGGAGAGGAGAGCCAGGCAGCTGGTGGGGGACAGTTAGGGTCTGATCTTACCTATACTTGGGTACTTTTTCTCATTTTATTGAGGAGCTTTTAAGTCCTAGCCTGAGGTGTATCCTGGAGGATGTTAGTATATATTCTTCAACGTCTTAGATTCCATTTTGGATGCTCTGTCAGGACTGTGTGTCCCTGTGCTGGAACCGAAGTGGACACTTGGCTCAAACAAAATTCATTTGTTGTTATCTGTAAATCCAGCCCAGTTCTCTTGGTTAAAGATAAGGTATGTCTACTGGGCATACTGGGAATTTGGTTCTCTTAGGAAACCAAGTTCAGGAGGCTTGCTGCTGCTCCTGCTGCTTCTTCTTCTGCTGCTGCTGCTTCTTTTTTTATATGTATATTTTATTGTGTTTTAGGTTTTGGGGTACATGTGAAGAACGTGCAGGATTGTTGCATAGATACACACATTGCAATGTGGTTTGCTGCCTTCCTCCCCATCACCTATATCTGGCATTTCTCCCCATGTTATCCCTCCCCAACTCCCCACCCTCCACTGTCCCTCCCCTAGTTCCCTCACCACAGACCTCAAGATTGCTTCTTGATGAACAAGGCTAACCTGCTGAGCCTTTGAAGCAAGGAACTGGAGATGGTCCTTTTAGGGGTTTGTGTTCTGGATTCCAGGAAATATGCAAATAGGGCAAATAAATGCATCTTCATCTTTGTGTCCATTTAAACCTGGTCAGAGAAAATTACAGCAGAAAACGCAGAGTGCTGGAGGAAGGAGATCCCAGGCTGGGACCCCCTGGAAGGGTGTGCTTTCTGTTGTTTTTAAACAAACAAAGCGCATCCCTCTAGAGTGTCACCGTTTGACAAGAGCAACTTTGAAGTTGATGCAGAGCATGCTTATAATCAGACGTGGATGATGTTGGGGTTCTGTTTTCGGTTTTTTTTTTCAAGACAGGGTCTCTGTTTCCCAGGTGGAGTGGGTGGCACTTCCAACCTACCTCTCTTGGACTCGAGTGGTCCTCCTTTATTGATTGATTTATTCATTTCTGAGCCGGAGTCTGGCTCTGTCACCCAGGTTGGAGTACAGTGGGACAGTCTCCACTCACTGCAACCTCCGCCTCCCAGGTTCCAGGGATTCTCCCACCTCAGACACCCAAGTAGCTGGGATTACCAATGCCCTCCACACGCCCTGACAGTTTTTGTATTTTTAGCACAGGCAGGGTTTCACCGTGTTTGCGGGGCTGGTCTCAACTCTTGCCCTCAAGTGATCTGCCTCCTTGGCCTCCCAGAATGCTGGGATGATAGGCATGAGCCACTGTACCCGGCCTTTTTTCCTGATTTTAAATATGGGACCTATCATGAATTTAGGTGTCACCCTTATGCCAGGACCATTGTAATCTCTGTCATTCCATTTATCTATCTATCTATCTATCTATCTATCTATCTATCTATCTATCTATCTATCTATTTATTTTTTGAGACGGAGTTTCGCTCTTGTTACCCAGGCTGGAGTGCAATGGCGCGATCTCGGCTCACCGCAACCTCCACCTCCTGGGTTCAGGCAATTCTCCTGCCTCAGCCTCCTGAGTAGCTGGGATTACAGGCACGCACCACCATGCCCAGCTAATTTTTTATATTTTTAGTAGAGATGGGGTTTCACCTTGTTGACCAGGATGGTCTCGATCTCTCAACCTCGTGATCCACCCGCCTCGGCCTCCCAAAGTGCTGGGATTACAGGCTTGAGCCACCACACCCGGCCCATTTCATTTATTTTTTATGTGTGCTGCCAAAGCAAGGACATATGTGTAGAAATTAATTATTTTTTTTAATGGAGTCTCACTCTGTCAACCAGGCTGGAGTGCAATGGTGTGATCTTGGCTCACTGCAACCTCCACTTTCTGGGTTCAAGTGATTCTCCTGTCTCAGCCTCCTGAGTAGCTGGGATTACAGGTGCCCTCCACCATGCCCAGCTAATTTTTTTTTAATTTTCAGTAGAGACTTTATTTTCAGCCATGTTGGTCAGGCTGAGACTTGACCTCCTGACTTCGTGATCCGCCCGCCTTGTCCTCCCAAAATGCTGGGATTACAGGCCTGTGCCACCATGCCAGGCCAGAATTACTCTTTATGTGAGCATATGGTGTATGGAACTTTGTTGTTTTTTGAGATAAGGTCTAAAACATACATGATGTATGAAGCGAGAAGATCTCAAGCTGTGACATTCCAGAGGGTTGCACTTTCTGTTGTCTAAAAGAAAAGAAAGTGCTTCCCTTTAGAGTGTTACGGTTTGAGAAAAGCAACATTGAAGTTGATGCTGATCTTGGTAATACATTTGGGGTTCTGTTTTTTTTTTCTTTATTTTTAAACCCAGGGTCTCTGTTGCCCAGGGTGCAGTATGGTGGTAATTCCAACTGAGAGCTCTTGGACTCAAGTGGTCCTCTATTTATTCATTTAATTTTGTTTTGAGATGGAGTTTGGCTCTGTCACCCAGGCTGGAGTGCAGTCGGGCAATCTCCATTCCCTTCAACCCCCAGCCCCCAGATTCCAGCGGTTCTCCCATCTCAGCCTCCCAAGTCGCTAGGATTACAGGTGCCCACCACCGTGTCCTGCTAATTTTTGCATTTTTAGCAGAGACAGCGTTTCACCATGTTTGCTGGGCTGGTTTCAACTCCTGACCTCAAGTGATCTGCCTCCCGGCCCTCTCCATGTGCTGCAGTAGCAGAGCTGGGGTGGGACGGTCCTTTGATTTTTAAGGGCATACCATGCAGTGATCATACCTTTGAATAATCTCTGCACTCCAGTCTGGGCCAACATAGCAAGATCCCATCTCTTTAAAAACAGATTACATAGCACCTGGTTACACGGACTTCATTCCAGTGGGTCATTTCAAACCCTGGCCTCGAATCAATCTAAACCATGTTTCCTTCACTAAAGAGTGAGTCAGGCTCCGAGTCCATCCAGTCTATTCTGTAATCCCCAATGGATGTCATATTAATACCATTTCTTGCTGGGCACGGCGGCGCGTGCCTGTAGTCCCAGCTACTCGGGAGGCTGAGGTGGGAGGATCGCTTGAGCCCAGGAGTTCTGGGCTGTAGTGCGCTATGCTGATCGGGGGTCTGCACTCAGTTCGGTATATGGTGACCTCCCGGGAGTGGGAGACCACCAGGTTGCCTAAGGAAGGGTGAACCGGCCCAGGTCAGAAATGGAGCAGGTCAAAACTCCCGTGCTGATCAGTAGTGGGATCGTGCCTGTGAATAGCCACTGCACTCCAGCCTGGGCAACATAGCAAGATCCCGTCTCAAAAATATATATATATATATATACACACCATTTCTTTTTTTTTTTGTTCACTCATGTCTTTTTAGTTTAATCTGTTTGTCTGCAACCCTGAAATTTGTTTTTCTCCAACCACTGGCTGTCATTTCTCAGAATAGACCTACTATTTCTCCAGGAAGGGTGTAGTTGATTCAACCCTCAACCACTAATGCCAATCCTGGTAAGTTCTTCTGACTGCAGATACCCTGTTTGCCCTGTTTCCTTTGGGTAACCACTCCAACGTACCATTCCAACGGGCTAAACCTCGCATCTGAATGCCAGTTGCTTGGTAAGATGTCAAATGTTTGATGTGACTGATAAAAGAAACTTACGTAGACAAGATGAGTCTCAGGCACAGTGATAAACGTAGCATGGGGCAAATCCAGATGCCCCTTGATGAACAAGACCGACCTGCTGAGCCTTTGAAGCAAGGAACTGGAGATGGTCCTTTTAGGGGTTTGTGTTCTGTATTCCAGAAAACACGCAGACAGGGCAAATAATTGCATCTTTAGTTTTGTGTCTATTTTAACCTGGTGAAGGAAAATTCCAATAAAAAATTCACCATTCCGAGCGAGGAGATCTCAGCCTGTGACTCTCTGGACAGAAGCACGTTCTATTGTCTGAAAGAAATATAAAGTGTTTCTGTTCAGAGTGTTACCGTTTGAGAAAAGCAGCGTTGGAGGTGATGCTGGTCTTGGTGCTGTCTTTGCAGGACATGCCTACAATCAGACTCGGATGGTGTGGAAATGTCCTTTTTGTGTTTTTTCTAAGACAGGGCCTCTGTTGCCCATGGGAGTAGGGTGGCTCTTCTAACCTCGATCTCTTGGGCTCAAGTGCTTTCCATTTTTTGGGACAGAGTCTTGCTCTGTGACCCTGGTTGGAATACAGTGGCAGGAACTCCACTCAATGCAACCTCCTCCCCCTGGGTTCAAGTGATTCTCCTGCCTCAGCCTCCCCGGTAGCTAGGATTGGAGGCATGCGTCACTGTGCCTGGCTAATTTTGTATTTTTAGTAGCGATGAGGTTTCTTTTTTTCTTTCTTTCTTTTTTTATTAATCATGCCACATGATTTTAAATTACACCTAAAGATCTAACATGTCACCCAGGGACCATTTCACCCACGGCTCTGTTTGGCCACCAGTCTCCTGTCTCTCTCTTCAGCAGTGGTGAGGCGGACACCCTTTCCTCGGGGAAGAGAAATCCATGGTTTGTTGCCCTTGCCAATAACTAAAATATTGGAAAGTCGGATGGCAAAGCTGTTGCCATTGGCATCTTTCATGTGAACCGCATCGAAAGATCCAGGGTTCCCTCTCTGTTGGTAATCACACCAATTCTTCCCAGGTTAGCACCCGCGGTCACCATACACAGGTCACCAGTGTCAAACTTGATGAAATCAGTGATCTTCCAGTCTCCAAGTCAATCTGAATGGTGTCATTCACCTTGATGAGGGGATCAGGATCGCGGATGGTGTGAGCGTCATGAGTCACCAGATGAGGGATTCCTTTTGTGCCCGCAAAGATTTTTCATACTTTGCACAATTTGTGCTTGGCCTCCTCAGGTGTAATATGACGTACAGCAAAGCGACCCTTGCTGTCATAGATCAGACGGACATTCTGTCCCATCTTGTCAATGCTGATGACATCTATGAATCCAGAAGGGCAGGTTATATCAGGTCGGATCTTGCCATCCATCTTAATGAACCGCTGCATGCAAATGTTCTTTACTTTACTTCCTGTCGGGGCATACTTAAGTCTGTTCCTTAGGAAAATGATGAGGGGCAGACACTCTCTCAACTTGTGAGGACCGGTGGATGGACGAGGAGCAAACACACCTGTCAATTTATCCAGCATCCTGGATCTCGAACTCCTGACCTGAGGTGATCCATCCGCCTTGCATCCCAAAGTGCTGGGATTACAGACGTGAGCCACCGTGCCTGGCCTTTGAAGCTGCCACCCACTTCAGATGCTTCTTGGGACCACGAGCCATGGCTGCGTTAGGCAAGGAAAGAGGACCTCCGTCTTCCGGTGAGCGTAGAAATTGGGGCGCGATGAGGTTTCTGGAGGAGCTTTTCTAGCCTAGCCTGAGGTGGTCTATCCTGGAGGATGTTTGTGTGTGCGACTATATATTCTTTAGCATCTTAAATTCCATTTTGGATGTTCCAATCGGGACTGTGTGTCCCTGTGCTGGAACTCAAGTGAACACTTGACTCAACATCCATTGCTGTTCTCTAGAAATCCAGCCCAGTACTCTCGGTCAAATATAAAGTATATGCAGTAGGCATTTCTCATTATTTCTGGAGAGAAAACTCAGGAGGATTACCCCATGATTATCAAGGCTAACCTGCCAAGCCTTTGAAGTATGGACCCGGAGATGGTCCTTTCAGGGGTTTATGTTCTGGTTTCCAGCAAACATGCAAACAGGGCAGATAAATGGATCTTTATTGTTTTTGTCTATTTTAACCTGGTCAAGGAAAATTCCAACAAGAAATCAACCATGCTGGAGCAGGAACGTCTCAGGCCGTGACCCTCTACAAGGAAGCACTTCCTGTTGTCTGAAAGAAAAGAAAGTGCATCCTTGTAGAGGGTTACTGTTTGAGAAGCGCAATGTTGAACTTGATGCTGATGTTTGTAATACATTTGCAGAGCACGCTTATCATCAGACTTGGATGATGTTGGGCTTTTGTTTTTCTTTTTTTCTTTCTTTCTTTCTTTTTTTTTGAGATGGAGTCTTGCTCTATTGCCCAGGCTACAGTGCAGAGGCTTGATCTCGGCTCACCGCAAACTCTGTCGCCCAGTTCAAGTGATTCTCTTGTGTTAGCCTCCCAAGTAGCTGGGACTACAGGCACACGCCACCATTCCTGGCTAATTTTTGTATTTTAGTAGAGATGGGGTTTCACCATGTTGGTCAGGCTGGTCTTGAACTCCTGACCTGAGGTGATCCACCTGCCTTGGCATCCCAAAGTGCTGGGATTACAGACGTGAGCCACTGTGCCTGGCCTGTTTTGTTTTTTTCTAAGACAGAGTGTCTATTGCCTAGGCTGGAGTCTGCTGGCACTTCCAACATAGATCTCTTAGGCTCACGTGGTCCTCTTTTTTGAGACGGAGTCTCGCTCTGTGACCCAGGCTGATGTGCAGTGGAGGAACTCCACTCACTGCATCCTCTGCCTCCTGGGTTCAAGCCATTCTCCTGCCTCAGCTTCCCACGTAGCTGAGATAAGAGAG
Source organism: Leontopithecus rosalia (assembly GCA_028533165.1). Lineage (NCBI taxonomy): Eukaryota > Metazoa > Chordata > Mammalia > Primates > Cebidae > Leontopithecus > Leontopithecus rosalia. The sequence continues at coordinate 38,008,060 of CM052668.1, forward strand.
ATGAGCCTCCTTGCCTGGCTAGTTTTTGTACTTTTATTATTGATTGATGTATTCATTTTTGAGACAGAGGCTCACCCTGTCCCCCAGCAGGAGGGCAGTGGCACAATCCCAGGTTCAAGTGACTCTCCTGCCGCAGCCTCTCAAGTAGCTGGGTTACAAGTGCATACCACCATGCCCCGCTAATTTTTATGTCTTTTTCAGTAGAGATAGTGTTTCAATATGTTGGCCAAGTCGGTCTCCAACTCCTGACCTTCAGTGAGCATGGACAGGAAAGAAGAGAGCAAGGCCTGTTCTTTGTTTCCATCTTCGGCATTTTGAGACAGTCGCGCTCTGTCGCCCGGGATGGAGTGCAGTAGTGTGATCTCACCTCACTGCAACCTCTACCTCCTGGGTTCAAGCAATTCTTTTTTTTTTTTTTTGGAGTCAGAGTCTTGCCCTGTCTGCCAGGCCGGACTGCAGTGGTTTGATTTGAGCTCACTGCAGTCTCAGCCTCCCAAGTAGCTGGGATTGCATGCATGTACTCACCTACCGGATTTTTTTTTTTTTTGAGATGGAGTTTGGCTCTTGTTACCCAGACTGGAGTGCAATGGCACGATCTTGGCTCACCGCAACCTCCGCCTCCTGGGTTCAGGCAATTCTCCTGCCTCAGCCTCCTGAGTAGCTGGGATTACAGGCACGCCCCTCCATGCCCAGCTAATTTTTTGTATTTTGAGTAGAGACGGGGTTTCACCATGTTGACCAGGATGGTCTCGAACTGTTGACCTCGTGATCCACCCGCCTCAGCCTCCCAAAGTGCTGGGATTACAGGCATGAGCCACTACACTCGGCCTTTTTTTCTAACGTTGAACATGGCACCCATCCTGAATTTGGGTGTCACCTCTGTGCAGAGAACACGGTAATCTCTGTCCTTCCATTCATGGTTTTATGTGTGTTGCCAAAGCAAGCAGTTGCATGTAGGAAGTATTCTTCATGTGAGCATACAGTGTATCCTCAAAAAAAAAGAAAAAAAAAACCTTTCTTTTTGGTCAGGATCTCAAAAATACATGACGTATATTTCATCAGACAATCTTATATAATTATAGACACACAAAATAGTCTTCTACACCAGAGAATACGCTTACATCACATTGGGGTTGCGTGTGTTTGTGTAAGTCTTTTTAACTTTTTGAGACACAGCATGGTTATATTGCCAAGGCTGGTGTGCCGACTGTCACCTCCACCTGCCACCTCAGCCTCCTGGATTAGTGTTCTTAAGTGCACACCACCACACCTGGCTACGTTTTGTATTTTTTGTACAGATGATGTTTTACTATGTTGCCCAGGCTTGTCTCAAGCTGCTGAGCTCAGGTGGTCCTCCTGCCTCGGCTTTCTGAAGTGCTGGGATTCGCGGTGGGAGCCACCGCAACACACCCGTACGTGTGTATTTCTGTTCAAATTGTACTGAGGAGCTTTTACAGCATAGTCTGTAGGCTATGCTGGAGGATGTCTGTATGTGTGACAGTGTGTATTCTTCAACATTTTAGATTCCGTTTTGGATGCTCCCATCGGGACTGTGTGTCCCTGTGCTGGTACTCAGGTGAAACTTGGCTCAACATCCACTGCTCGTCTCTAGAAATCCAGCCTAATTCTCTTGATTAAAGATAAGGTATGTCTAGTAGGCATTGTTCTTTCTCTTTGGAGACAAAACTCAGGAGCATTGCCCCTTGATGAATAAGGCTAACCTGCGGGGCCTTTGAAGCAAGGAGCTGGAGATGGTCCTTTCCCGGGATTATGTTCTGGATTTCAGAAAATATGCAAACAGGGCCACTAAATGCATCTTTATTTTTGTGTCCATTTTAACCTAGTGCACAAATTCCAAAAAACCCATCGTGCTGTAGCGAGAAAATCTCATGCTGTGACCCTCCCGAGGGAAGCACTTTCTGTTTGAAAGAAAAGAAGTCGCTTCCCTCAGGGGGTTACTGTTTGAGAAAAGCAACGTTGAACTTGATGCTGATCTTGGTAAGACGTTTGCAGGGCATGCTTATGATGAGACCGGGTTGATGTTGGGGTTCTGTTTTTGTTTTGTTTTTTTTCTAAGACAGGGTCTCTTGCCCACCGTGGAGTGTGGTGGCACATCCAACCTAGATATCCTGGGCTCAGGTGGTCCTCTTTTATTTTTATTTTTTATTTTTTGAGACAGAGTCTCACTCTATCACCCAGGCTGGAGTGCAGTTACAGGATCTCCACGCACCGCAACTCCTGCCTCCCAGGTTCAGCGATTCTCCCACCTCAGCCTCCAAAATAGCTGGGATTGTAAGCACCCACCACCACACCCTGTTAATTTTTGAATTTTTGGCAGACAAATGGTTTCACCATGTTGGCCAGGCTGATCTCAATTCCTGACCTCAAGTGATCCTCCTTCCTGGCCTCCCAAAGTGGTGGGATTACAGGTGTGAGCCACCATGCCTGGCCTCTTCAACATCTGAGATTCCATTTTGGATGCTCCCATTCCCTGTGCTGGAGCTCAGGTGAACACTTGGCTCAACATCCATTGCTGTTCTCTAGAAATGCGGCCCAATTTTCTGGTTAAATATAAGGTATGTTCAGTGGGTGTTGCTTTATCTCTTTGCGGACAAAACTCAAGATGATTGCCCCGTGATGAACAAGGCTAACCTGCTGAGCCTTTAAAACAAGGAACTGCAGGTGGTCCTTTTAAAAGGGTTTATGTCTTGGATTCCAGAAAACGTGCAAACAGGGCTAATAAGTGCATCTTTATTGTTGTGTCCTTTTTAACCTGGTCAAGGAGAATTTCAACAGAAAACCCAGAATGCTGGAGCAAGATCTCATGCTGTGACCCTCCAAAGGAAAGCCCTTTCTGTTGTCTATAAGAAATGAATGAGTTTTCCTTTAGAGTGTTACCGTTTGAGAAAGGCTGCGCTGACGTTGGTGCTGAACTTGGTAATACCTTTGCGTAACATCTTATAGTCAGACTTGGATGATGGTGGAGTTCTTTTTTTTTTTTTAAGATAGGGTCTCTGTTGCTCAGGCTGGAGTGTGGCGGCACTTCCAACCTAGGTCTCTTGTGCTCAAATGGTCCTCTTTTTTGGGACAGAGTCTTGCCCTGTGAGCCAGGCTGGAGTGCAGTGGCTCAATCTCAGCTCACTGCAGCCCTTGCCTCCCAGTTTCAAGGGAATCTCCTGTCTCAGATTTCTGAGTAGCTAGGAACAGAGGCGACTAATAACATGCCTGGCTAATATTTGCATTTTTCTTTCTTATTTATATACTTTTCTTTTTCTTTT
>CM052668.1:38011837-38050496 GCA_028533165.1 Leontopithecus rosalia
GAGGTCTCTCGGGCTCCAGGGATCCCCTTTTTACTTAATTTTTATTTTTATTTTTATTTATTTATTTATTTATTTATGAGATGGAGTTTTCTCTGTTGCCAAGGCTGGAGTGGGTGGCACTTCTAATGAGGTCTCTCGGGCTCCAGGGATCCCCTTTTTACTTAATTTTTATTTTTATTTATTTATTTATTTATTTACGAGATGGAGTTTTCTCTGTTGCCCAGGCTGGAGTGGGTGGCACTTCCAACGAGGTCTCTCAGGCTCCAGGGATCCCCTTTTTACTTAATTTTAATTAATTAATTAATTAATTTATTTATTTTGAAATGGAGTTTTCCCTTCTGCCCAGGCTGGAGTGCAATGGCACAATCTCAGCAACCTCCCCCTCCTGGGTTCAAGCGATTCTCCTGCCTCAGCCTCCTAGGAAGGTGGGATTAGAAGGGCCCGCCACCACATTACCAGCTAATTTTTGTGTTTTCAGTAGAGACGGGGTTTCGCCATGTTGGCCAGGCTTATCTTGAACTCTTGACCCAAGGTGATCTGCTCCCCTTGGCTTCCCAAAACGGTGGGATTACAGGCGTAAGCCACATGCCCAGGCTCAAGGGGTCCTCTTGAGTCAGCGTAGACTGGTCTGTGCTGGAGGATGTTCATGTGTGACAATGCGTATCCTTCAACATCTTAGGTTTCATTCTGGTCGCTCCCATCTGGACTGTGCTGGAACTCAGCTGAACGCTTGGCTCAACTTCCATTGCTGTTCTCCAGAAATTCCGCCCAACTCTCTTGGTTACAGATAAGGTATGTGTAGTAGGCATTGCTTTTTCTGTTTGAGGACGAAAGTCTGGAGGATTTCCCTTTGAACAAGACTAACCTGCTGAGCCGTTGAAGCAAGGGCCTGGAGATGGTCCTTTTAGGGGTGTATGTCCTCGATTCCAGAAAACATGCAAGCAAGGGCTATAAATGCATCTTCATATTTTGTGTCCATTTTAACCTGATGAAGGGAAATTCCAACAAAAAACCCGCAGTGCTGGAGCAAGAAGATCTCATGCTGTGACCCTCTAAAGGGAAGCACTTTCTGTTGTACAAAAAAAAAGCAAAGCGCTTCCCTTTAGAGTGTCACGGTTTGAGCAAAGCGACATTGAAGTGGATGCTGATCTTGGTAATACGTTTGCAGAGCATGCTTATAGTCAGACTTAGATGATGGTGGGGTTCTGTTTTATTTGTTTATTATTTGTTTGTTTGTTTGTCTCTGGGTCTCTGTTGCCCAGGTTGGAGTGTGGTGGAACTTCCGACCCAGGTCTCTCGGGCCTAAATGGTCCTCTTTTTCGGGACAGAGTCTTGCTCTGTTACCCAGGTTAGAGTGCAGTGGTGCGATCTTGACTCAGGGCAACCTCCGCATCCCAAGTTTAAGTGATTCTCCTTCCTCAGCTTCCTGAGTAGCTGGGATTACACAGACCCTACGTCACGCCCAGTTGGTATTTGTTGTTGTTGTTTTAAATGATTCATTTATATTATATTTTTTGAGACAGAGTCTCTCTGTCTCCCAGGCTGGAGGGAGATCCCGCTGACTGCAACCTCTGCTTCTTGGGTTTAAGCACTTCTCCGTCCTCAGCCTACCGAGTAGCTTGAAATACAGTTTGCCTGCCACCACGCCTGACTACTTTTTGTATATATTTTTTTAGTAGAGATTGTGTTTCACCATGTTGGCCAGGCTGTTCTCAAACCCCTGACTTCAAGTGAGCCGCTCGCCTCAGCCTCCCAAAGTGGTGAGAACACAGGTGTGTGTCACTGTGGGTGGCCATCAACACCTTTAACTCCATGGAAATTATTCTAGCACTGGTTTATAAAACCTCACTTGGGGTCAGGTAGAGTTGGAGGGGACCTCAGTGCCCCTTGAATATGGGATGTGGACTGCTTAACAAGAGCGCGGAGGTGGAATGCATTGGGGTACAGTGTTTATTGGGTAAATGAAGCTGAAATCCTGGGTGGGTGACTACGAGATACATGCATGACATGTGTCTCACTCTACTGTCCCGGCTAAACTAGGGGTAGGTCCTCCTGCCTCTGCCCCCCACATCCTTCATAGATGGAAACACATGTGAATATTAACTCATGCACAGGCAAGAGGAAAGGAAGGCCTGTTGTTTGGTTCATGCCCCACCCCCAGTTTAGTTTGTATTTTAGATAAACCATGTATTTGAGTTGTACTTGAGCAGCAAATGATTTGCTGTTTAGGTGTGAACATATTTTTTTTTTTTTTGCTAATTTAAAATATGGGAATAGTCCATGCACGGTGGCTCAGGCTTGTAAATCCAGCCCCTCGGGAGGCCAAGACAGGAGGATCACCTGAGGTCAGTCGTGTCCCTGCACTGGAACTCAAGTGAACATGTGGTTCAAAATCCATTGCTTTTTGTCTAGAAATCTTGCCCAGTTCTCTCGGTTAGGTATGAGGTATGCGTAGTAGAGACATTGCTTTTTCTTTCCCGAGATAGAACTCAGGAGGATTGCCCCATGATCAATGAGGTTAACCTGCTGAGCCTTCGAACCAAGGAATTCAAGATTGTCCTTTTAGATGTTTATATTCTGCACTGTAGAAAACATGCACACAGGGCCGATAATACGTCTTTATTTTTGTTTCTGTTTAAACCTAGTGATGGAAAATTTCAACAAAAAGTTCACAGTTCCGAGCAAGGAGATCTCAGGCTGTGACCCTCTAGACGGGAGCACTTTCTTTGTCTGAAAGAAATAGAAAGTGTACCCGTTTAGAGGGTTACGGTTTGAGAAAAGCAACGTCAAAGTGGATGCTGATCTTGGTAATACCTTTGCAGAGCATGCTTATGATCAGAATTGGATGATGTTGGTTTGTTTTTTTTCCCTTAAGACAAGGTGTCTGTTGCCCAGGTTGGAGTCCAGTGGCACTTCTAACCTATATCTGTTGGGCTCAAGTGGTTCTCTTCTTTGGGACAGTCTCGCTGTGTGACCCAGGCTGGAGGGCAGTGGCAGGAACTCCCCTCACTGCAAGCTCTGCCTCCTGGCTTTAAGGAGTTCTCTTTTTTTTTTTTTTTGAGACAGAGTTTTGCTCTTGTTACCCAGGCTGGAGTGCAATGGCGTGATCTCGGCTCAACGCAACCTCCGCCTCCCGGGTTCAGGCGATTCTCCTGCCTCAGCCTCCTGAGTAGCTGGGATTTTAGGCACCCACCAACACACCAAGCTTTTTTGTGTGTATTTCTAGTAGAGACAGGGTTTCACCATCTCAGCCTTGAACTCCTGACCTCATGATCCACTCGCCTCGGCCTCCCAAAGTGCTGGGATTACAGGCTTGAGCCACCGCGCCCGGCCAGGAGTTCTCTTGCCTAAGCCTCCTGAGCCGCTGGGATTACAGGCATGTGCTATCACACTCAGCTAGTTTTTGTAGTTTTATTATTGATTGATTGATTGATTGATTGATTGATTTTTGAGACGGAGTCTTGCTCTGTCGCCCAGACTGCATTGCAGTGGTATGGTCTTGGCTCATGGCAACCTCCACCTCCAATCTCAGCCTCCCGAATAGCTGTCTACAGGCACGCACCAGCATACCAGGCTGACTTCCGTATTTTTTGTACAGGCTTTGTTTCACCCTGTTGCCCAGGCTGGTCTTGAACTCCTGAGCTCAAGTGACTTGACCACCTTGGCCTCATAACGTGCTGCGATTGTAAATGTGATCCCCCATGCCCTACCCTTACTTGTGTGTTTATCCTCCAAGTTTATTAAGGAGCCGTTTTTCCTTGTTTTTTTTTTCAGATGGAATTTCACTCTTATTGCTTAGATTGCTGTGCAATGACGTGGTCTCAGTTAACTGCAACCTTTGCATCCCGCACTCAAGTGATTCTCCTGCCTCACCCCCTGAGGAGCTGGAATACAGGCAGGTACCATCATGCTTGACTAATTTTGTATTTAAAGAGATGGGGTTCCTTGAGGAGATTTCTGGCCTAGCCTGTGGTGGTCTATTCTGGAGGATGTTTGTGTACATGACAATGTATATTCTGCAGCATCTTAGATTTCATTTTGGATGCTCTGATTGGGTCTGCGTGTCCCTGTACTGGAACTCAAGTGAACACTGGGTGAAAATCCATTGCTGTTCTCTAGAAATCCAGCCCAATCTCTTGGTTAAATATAATGAATGTCTAGTAAGCATTGCTTTTTCTCATTGGGGACAAAATCAGGAGGATTGCTCCTTCATGAGCAAGGCTACCCTGCTGAGCCTTTGAAGCAAGGAACTAGATGCTCCTTTTAGGGGTTTATATTCTGGATCCCAGAAACAGGCCAACAGGGCCAATAAATGCATCTTTTCTGTGTGTCCATTTTCACCTGGTCAGGGAAAATTTCACAAAAATCCCACGGTCCCGGAGCAGGAAGATGTCACGCTGTGACCCTCTAAAGGGTGGTGCGTTCTGTTGTCTAAAAGAAAAGCATCGAACGCGCCCCCCTTTAGGGGGTAACCGTGTGAGAAAAGCAAGTGGAGGTGGATGCTGATCTTGGTAAGACATTTGCAGAGCATGCTTCTAATCAGACTTGGGTGATGTCGGGGTCTGTTTTTGCTTTCTTTCTTTCTTTTTTTTTTTTTTTTGAGACAGAGTTTCGCTCTTGTTACCCAGGCTGGAGTGCAATGGCGCCATCTCGGCTCACCGCAACCTCCGCCTCCTGGGTCCAGGCAATTCTCCTGCCTCAGCCTCCCGAGTAGCTGGGATTACAGGTGGGCACCACCACGCCCAGCTAATTTTTTTGTATTTTTAGTAGAGATGGGGTTTCACCATGTTGATCAGGATGGTCTCGATCTCTTGACCTGGTGATCCACCCGCCTCGGCCTCCCAAAGTGCTGGGATTACAGGCGTGAGCCACCACGCCCAGCCTTCTTTTTGCTTTTTTACTAAGACTGGGTCTTTGTTGCCCAGGCTGGAGTGTGGTGACACTTTGAACCTAGATATTTTGGGTTCAACAGGTCCTTTTGTTTTTCTTTCTTGAGAGAGAATTTGGTGGTGACACCCAGGTTGGAGTGTCTCTTTGGGGACAGAACTGAGAAAGATTGCCTTCTGATGAACAAGGCTAACCTGCTGAGCCTTTGAAGTAGGAACTGGAGGTGGCCCCTGTAGTTTACATTCTGGCGTCTAGTGGTGGATTTTGAACTTTATGGCCTAGTCTGTGGTGGTCTCTTCTGGAGTATATTTGTGTGTATGACCATGTATATTCTTCAACAGCTTAGATTCCATTTTGGATGTTCCGATAGGGACTGTGGGTCCCTGCACTGGAACTCAGGTGAACACTTGGCTCAGAATCCATCGCTCTTCTCGAGAAATATAGCCCAGTACTCTTGGTTACATATAAGATATATGTAGTAGGCATTGTTTTTTATTTCTGGAGGAAAAACTGAGGAGGATTGCCTTGTGATTATCAGGGCTAACCTGCTGAGCCTTTGAAGCATGGACCCGGAGCTGGCCCTTTTAGGAGTTTTTGTTCTGGATCTTAGAAAACACGTAAAAAAGGGAAGTAGAGGCATCTTTATTTTTGTGTCTATTTTAACCTGGTCAAGGAAGATTCCAACAAAAAATCCACGGTGCTGGAGCAAGAAGATCTCAGGCTGTGACCCTCTAAAGGGAAGCACTTTCTGTTACGTGAAAGAAAAAAAGTCGCGTCCCTTTAGAGTGCTACCGTTTGAGAAAAACAACATTGAACTTGATGCTGATCTTGGTAAGACATTTGCAGGACACGCTTATGATCAGACCTGGAGGATGCTGGCGTTCTGTTTCTGTTTTTTTTCTAAGACAGGGTCTCTGTTGCCCAGGCTGGAGTGTGGTGGCACTTCCAACCTAGATTTCTTGGGCTCAGGTGGTCCTCCTTTAATTTAATTTAATTTTTTTTGGTGACGGAGTCTCACTCTATCACCCAGGCTGGAGTGCAGTTACGGGATCTCTACTCACCGCAACTCCTGCCTCCCAGGTTCCAGCGATTCTCCCACCTCAGCCTTCCAAGTAGCCGGGATTATAAGCACCCACCACCACACCCTGTTAATTTTTGTGTTTTTGGCAGACAGATGGTTTCACCATGTTGGCCAGGCTGGTCTCGATTCCTGACCTCAAGTGATCCTCCTCCCTGGCCTCCCAAAGTGGTGGGATTACAGGTGTGAGCCACCATGCCTGGCCTCTTCAACATCTGAGATTCCATTTTGGATGCTCCCATTGCAGTGTGTCCCTGTGCTGGAACTCAAGTGAACACTTGACTCAACATCCACTGCTGTTCTCTAGAAAACCAGCCCAATTCTCTTGGATAAATATAAGGTACGTCTAGTGGGTGTTGCTTTTTCTCTTTGCGGACAAAACTCAAGATGATTGCCCCGTGATGAACAAGGCTAACCTGCTGAGCCTTTAAAACAAGGAACTGTAATTGGTCCTTTTAAGGGTTTATGTTCTGGATTCTAGAAAACATGCAAACAGGGCTAAGAAGTGCATCTTTATTTTTGTGTGCATTTTAACCTGGTCAAAAAAAATTTCATAAACCCAGAGTGCTAGGCAAGAAGATCTCATGCTGTGACCCTCCAAAGGGAAGCGCCTTTTTGTTGTCTGAAGGAACACAAGGCACTTCCCTTTAGAGCGTTAAAGACTGAGCAAAGCAACGTTGACGTTGATGCTGATCTTGGTAATACCTTAGCGGAGCATGCTCATCATCCGGTTTGGATGATGGTGGAGTTCTGGTTTTTTTCTTTTTTTTCTAAGACCAGGTCTCTGTTACCCAGGCTGGAGTGTGGTGGCACTTCCAACCTAGGTGTCTTGGGCTCCTACGGTCCTCTTTTTTTTGGGACAGAGTCTTGCTCTGTGGTCCAGGCTGGAGTGCAGTGGCATGATCTTGGCTCACTGCAACCTTCACCTCCCAGTTTCAAGGGATTCCCTCAGATTCCTGAGTAGCTGGGATTATAGGGGCCTAATTCCAGGCCTGTATAATATTGACATTGTTTTTCACTTTTACTTATTTTTGAGACAGAGTCTCCTAGTCACTCAGGCTGGAGGGCAGTGGCAGGATCTCAGTCTCCCCTGGAAGGTGTTTATGTGTGTGACAATGTATATTCTTCTGTTGAATATACATGGTAGACTCCATTTTGGCTGCTCCCATCTGGACTGTGTGTCCCTGTGCTGGAGCTCAAGTGAACGCTTGGCTCAACATCCAGTGCTGTTCTGTAGAAATCCAGCCTGATTCTCATGGTTAAATACGAGGTATGTGTGGTGGGCATTGCTTTTTCTTTCTGGAGGCAAAACCCAGGAGGATTGCCCCTTGATGAACAAGGCTAACCTGCTGAGCCTTTGAAGGAAGGAACTAGAGATGGTCCTTCTAGAGGTTTTTGTTCTGAATTCCAGGAAACATGCAAACAGGGCCAATAAATGCATCTTTACTTTTGTGTCCATTTTAACCTGCTCAAGGAAAAGTCCAACAAAAAACGTGAAGTGCTGGACCAAGAAGATCTCATGCTGTGCCCCTCTAAAGGGAAGCATTTTCTGTTACTTGAAAGAAAAGAACTCGCTTCCCTTTAGAGTGTCACCGTTTGAGAAAGCCACGCTGAAGCTGATGGTGACCTTGGTAATACCTTTGCAGAGCATGCTTATAATCAGACGTGGATGATGCTGGGGTTTTGTGTTTGCTTGTTTGTTTTTCTAAGACAGGGTGTGTGTTGCCTGAGCAAAGCAACATTGATGTTGATGCTGATCTTGGTAATACCTTAGTGGAGCATGCTCATCATCCGGTTTGGATGATGGTGGAGTTCTGTTTTTTTTCTTTTTTTTCTAAGACCAGGTCTCTGTTACCCAGGCTGGAGTGTGGTGGCACTTCCAACCTAGATTTACTGTGCTCAAGTGGCCCTCTTTTTTGGGACAGAGTCTCGCTCTGTAACCCAGGCTGGACTGTCAGGGACTCCACGCACTGCAACATCTGCCGCCTGGGTTCGAGCAATTCTCCTGCCTTAATCCCCTAGGCACCTGGGATTACAGATGTGTTCCACCATGCCTGCCTCATTTTTGTATTTTTATTGTTTATTTATCCATCTTTGAGACAGAGTCTCACTTTTTTGCCCAGGCTGGAGTGCAGTGTTGCGATGTCAGCTCAGTGCAACCTCCGCCTCCCACCTAGGCCTCCTGAATAGCTGTCTGCAGGCACGCACCACCATACCTGGCTGACCTGTGTATTTTTGGTACGCAGGGGTTATACCATGTTGCCAGGGCTGGTCTTGAACCCCTGCGCTCAGGTGATCCTCCCGTCTCTGCTGGGATTAGAGGTGTGAGCCACTGTGCCCCACCCATGCTTGTGTATTTCTGTTTAAATTTTATTCAGGAGTGCTTCGCCCTGGAGGATGTTTGTGCCTATGACCATGTGTTTTCTTCATACCTTAGATTCCATTTTGGATGCCCCCATCGGGACTTTGTATCCCAGTACTGGAACTCAAGTGGACACTTGGCTCAAAATCCACTGGTCTTCTCTAGGAATCTAGCCCGATTATTTTGGTTAAAGATAAGGTATGTCTAGTAGGCATTGCTTTTTTCTTAGAGACAAATTCAGGATTGCCTCTTGATGTATAAGGCTCACCTGCTGGTTTTTTTTTGAAGCCTGGGACCTGGAGATGGTCCATTTACAGGTTTGTGTTGTGGATTCCAGAAAACACGCAAACAGGGCCAATAAATGCACCTTTACTTTTGTGTCCATTTTAACCTGGTCAAGGATGATACTAGCAAAAAATCCACAGTGCTGGAGCCGGATCTCAGGCCGTGACCGTCTACAGGGAAGTGCTTTCTGTTGTATGACAGAAAGGAAAGTGCAGCCCTGTAGATAGTTACTGTTTGAGAAGACCAGCGTTAAGTTGGTGCAGATGTTGCTAATACACTTGTAGAGCAGGCTTATAGTCAGACTTGAATATGGTGGGGTTTTGCTTTTGTTCTGTTTTATTCCAAGACGAGGTCTTTGTTGCCCAGGCTGGAGTGGGTGGAGCTTCCAAGCTAGATCTCTCGGGCTCAAGTGATCTTCTTTTATTTTTATTTTTGACAGGGAGTCTCACTGTTGTCTCTCAGCCTGCAGTGCAGTGGCACTGTCTTGGCTCCCTGCAACCTCAGCCTCCTGAGGTGGTGGGATTACAGGTTCATGCCACCACGCAGGTTTAATTTTTGTGTTTTCTCTTCTATGTTTTTAGAGATTGTTTCACCATGTTGGTTGGACAGGCTGTTCTCAAACTCCTGATCTCAGGTGACTCGCCTGCGTAGGCTTCCCAAAGTGCTGGGATTATAGGCATGAGCCACTCTCATTGGCCTTTTATTTTTTTTTTGCTAATTTTTAATCTGGCACCCATTATGAATTTGGATTTCATCTCTGTGCAGGGGCCGTGGTAATCTCTGTCATTCCATTCTTTTTTTTTGAGACAGAGTTTTGCTCTGTTGCCAGGCGCCAGGCTAGAGTGCAATGGCGCAATCTCCGCTCACTGCAACATCTGCCTCCTGGTTTGAAGCAATTCTCCTGCCTCAGCCTCCCAAGTAGCTGGGATTACAGGCGTGCGTTCACCACGCCCAGCTAATTTTTTGTATTTTTAGTGGAGACAGGGTTTCACCATGTTGGCCAAGATGGTCTTGATCTCTTGACCTTGTGATCCACTCACCTCGGCCTCCCAAAGTGCTGGAATTATAGGCGTGAGCCACCGTGCCCGGCCAGGAAGTATTCTTTATGTGAACATACAGTATATGGAGCTTGTGTGTCCCTGTACTGGAACTCAGGTGAGCACTTGGCTCAAAATCCATTGTTCTTCTCTAGAAATCCTGCCCAGTTCTCTTGGTGAAAGATAAGGTATGTCTAGTACGCATTGCTTTTTTTCTTTGAGAACGAAACTCATGAGGATTTCCCCTTGATGAACAAGGCTAACCTGCTGAGCCTTTGAAGCATGGAACTGAGATGGTCCTTTTAGGGGTTTATGTTCTGGATTCCAGAAAACATGGAAACAGGGCCAATAAATGCATCTTTACTTTTGTGTCCATTTTAACCTGTTCAAGGAAAATTTCATCAAGAAATCTGTGGTGCTGGAGCAAGAAGATCCCATGCTGTGACCCTCTCGAGGGAAGCACTTTCTATTGTCTGCAAAAAAAAGGCGCTTCCCTTGAGAGTGTTACGGTCTGAGGAAGGCATCCTTGAAGTTGTTGCTGATCTTGGTAGTATATTTCAGAGCATGCTTAAATCAGACTTGGACAATGCTGGGGCCCTGTTTTTGTTTTTCTCCAAGACTGGGTCTCTGTTGCCCAGTCTAGAGTGGGGTGTCACTTCCGACCTGGATTTCTTGGACTCAAGTGGTCCTCTCTTTATTTAGAGGTGGAATTTCACTCTGTCACCCGGGCTGGAGTTCAGTGGCTGGATCTCCAATCACCACAACTCCCACCTCCCACGTTTCAGCAATTCTTTCACCTTAGCCTTGCAAGTAGCTGGTATTACAAGTGCCCACCACCACCCTCTGCCAATTTTTTGTATTTTTAGGTGAGAAGGGGTTTCTCCATGTTGGCCAGGCCGGTCTCAACTCCTGACCTCAAGTGATCCACCTGCCTTGGCCTCCCAAAGTGCTGGGATTACATGCATGAGCCAACATGTCCAGCCTGAACTGGTCCTCTTGAGTCACCCTTTCAAGTAGATGGGACTACAGGGGGTGTGCCACCACACTTGGCTCAGTTGTTCATTTTTGGTAGGATGGGGTCTCTTTTGCCCAGGATAGTCTCAACTTCTGAGCTTAAGTGATCCTAAATGGGTTAGCTCCCTTGTCCTGATGACTCCTTTCAAAGATAGGTGACAGGGCCAGCATCCTGGGGCACACAGAGTCCCAGTTACTGTAAAGACTGGGGTGTAAGGGTTCTTTCTTTGATTTCAAGGGTATAGCAGGCACTGATCACATCTTTGAGTAGTCACTGCACTCCAGCCTGGGCCAACATAGCAAGATTCCATCTCTTTGAAAACAGATTACAAGGCCGGGTGTGGTGGCTCACACCTGTAATCTCAGCACTTTGGGAGGCCGTAGCAGACGGATCACCGGAGGCCAGGAGTTCGAGACCAGCCTGACCAACATGGAGAAACCCTGAAAAATACAAAATTAGCCAGATGTGGTGGTGCACGCCTGTGATCCCAGCTTCTTGGGAGGCTGAGGCAGGAGAATCCCTAGAACCCGACAGGCAGAGGTTGCAGTGAGCCAAGATCACGCCACTGCCCTCCACCCTGGGTGACAAACTGAGACTCTTTCTCAAAAAATAAAAATAGAAAAAAAGGGTACTAAACTTCCACATCTATCCAGTCTATTCTGTAATCCCCAGTGGATATCAATATTAATAAAATTTTCTTATTTTTCCTATTTATTTGTGTCTTTTCAGTTTAATGCTCTTGTCCCTGACACTGAAAATTTTTTTCTCCAACAACTTGCCATCATTTCTCAGACCTACTTGTTCTGCAAGAAAGTGTAGTTGATCCAGGCCTCACCCACTAATGCCAACCCCAGTGAGTTCTTCTGACTGCAGCTGCCCTGGTTATCCTAGTGCACCGTCTCAGTGACCATTCCACTGGGCAAAACCTCGCATCTAAATGCCAGTTGCTTGGTAAGATGTGAAATGCTGGCTGTGGCTAATATAAGAAACCTATTGTAAAGACGAACCTCAGCCACGGTGATAAATGTTGCATGGGACAAAAACCACAGACAGTTTCACAGGAACCTGGAGGAGCCTAGAAGGGGCTCCCTAGTAACAGGTGGGATACACGGCAGCTCTTGTCACCGTAGTGAAAGATGCCTCTTCCTCAAGCACTCAACCCCTTTGGTGCCGTGGAAGTTATGCCTGCACTGGTTTATAGGACACGGTTTGGGTTGAGGTAGAGTTGAAGGGCCCTCATTGTCCCTTGAAGATGGAACCATGGCACTTCTTAGCAAAAGCACGGAGCTGGAATGCATGGTGTTTGAGTTTTTATTGGGTAAATAAGGCTGAAATGTAGGGTGCATGACCACGTCATAAATGCATAGTTGGCTGGGCGTGGTGGCTCACGCCTGTAATCCCAGCTCTTTGGGAGGCGGAGGCGGGTGGATCACCTGCGGTCGGGAGTTTGCGACCAACCTGACCAGCATGGAGAAACCCCGTCTCTACTAAAACTACAAAATTAGCCAGGTGTGGTGGTGCATACCTGTAATCCCAGCTACTCGGGAGGCTGATGCAGGAGAATCACTTGAACCCAAGAGGCAGAGGTTGTGATGAGGTGAGATCACACATTGCACTTCAGCCTGGGCAACAACAGCAAAACTTTGTCTCCAAAAAAGGAAAGAAAAATAAAATCACAAAATAAAAATACAGAAATTAGCCGAGAAGAGAGAAAGGCATGTACTTGGGTTCAATTTTAACAGTATCGCTCTGTCACCCAAACTGCAGTGCGCTAATGTGATCTCTGCCTCCTGAGTTGAAGCGATCTTTATTCGTTTTGAGACAGAGGCTCAGTCTGTCACCCGGGCTCGTGGGCAGTGGCACAATCTGGCTCACGGCAGTGTCCACCTCCAAGGTTCCAGTAACTCTCCTGCCTTGGCCTCCAAAGTAGCTGGGATTACAGCGGCCCACCACCACGCCCGGCTAATTTTTAATTTTATTTTTAGTAGAGACGGGGTTTCACCTTGTTGGCCAAGCTGGTCTTGAACTCCTGACTGACCTCAGGTGATCCACCTGTCTCAGCCTCCCAAAGTGCTGGGATTACAGGCCTGAGCCATTGCGCCTGGCCTTTTATTTTTCGTTGTTTTTTTTTTTTTTTTTTTTTCCCGTTTTTTTTTGAGTCAGAGTCTTACTCTGTCCCCCAGGCTGGAGTGCAGTGGCCCAGTCTCAGCTCACTGAAACTTCTGCCTCCAGAGTAGCTGGGGTTTCAGGTGTGTGCCACCACCCCTTGGCTAATTTCTTTTTTCTTTTTTTTTTTAATAGGCTGGGTTTTCCCATGTTGGCCAGGCTGATGTGGAAATCCTGACCTCAGGCAACCAACCCAACTTCACCTCTGAAAGTGCTGGCCACCAGACATGGCCACCATGCCTGACCCTGTCCCTGACTTTTATGAACTCAGGAAGTAATCTTTTGAACTTTACTCTGAAATGTGAATTATTTTAGTATATTTGCCGCCACTGACACTCTAAACTAGAGATTTTCATCACCCCACAGAGGCTTATTCCCATGTGCAGTCGGTTCCCTCCCCACTCCTCCACCCAGACCCTGGCAGCCTCTCCGCATCTCTCTGGCTCTGGATCTGCCGCTTGCGGGCATGTCACATAGACCAGTCTTGAATGGGTGGCCTGTTGAGGATAATGGGTGGTCCTGGCTGTCTGCAGTGCGAATCTTACCACTGAAGGGTGTCCCTGGAGGGAAGCAGGAGGCTGGGAGAACTGGGCAGAACATCCTTTGGGAATGGAATGGGGTGGGCAGAGCCTGAGGTCTGGGAAGCTCACAAGGTGGCAAACCCCATGTTCCTCCCTGAGAACTACGAGGTGACCCCCCTGGAGCAATTCAAGGAGTGAAGGCATCTGCACTGGGAACACCAGGGCACTGCAGCGGTGCAGACAGGATGAGCCGGGGGGGAAAGGAGAGCCAGGCAGCTGGCTGGGGACAGTTTGGGGTTTGGATTTGATCTGGAAGGAGCAGGTGTGTACTGGGAGAGAGCTTCTGGGATTTTTCGCTCCGCTCCCCCCACTTTTTTTTTTGGACGGAGTTTCACTCTTGTCACCCATGCTGGAGTGCAGTGGCATGATATCGGCTCCCAGCAACCTCTGCCTCCCAGGTTCAAGCTGTTCTCTTACCTCAGCCTTCTGAGTAGCTGGAATTACAGGTGCCTGCTGTCATGCCTGGCTCACTGTATTTAGTAGAGACTGGGTTTCACCACGTAGGCCATGCTGGTCTCGAACTCCTGACCTCTGGTGATCGACCCGCCTCGGTGTCCCAAAGTCCTGGGATTACAGGCGTGAGCCACCACACCTGACCTGTTTTCCTATTTTTAAATAAATTCATGACCCATCGGTCATGAGTTTGGGTGTGGCTTCGTGCAGCGGGCATGGTAATCTCTATCATTGCAACTTTTTAAATATGTGCTGCCAAAGCAATCATTTCTGTATAGGAATTACTCTTCATATGAGGGTACAATATATAGAACTTTCTTTTTTTGAGGCAGGATATCAAAAATGTGTGATGTACATTTTATCATATCATGTTTTATAGATAATATGGTCATATACACACAAATTACACAGAGAATACTCATCACTTCTGCTTTTTTTTTTTTAAAGATGGGGTTTCTCCATGATGGCCAGGCTGGTCTTGAACTCCTGACCTCAGGTGATCCACCCACCTCGGCCTCCCAAAGTGCTAGGATTACAGGCGTGAGCCGCCGCGCCCGGCCAATTTTGCATTTTTTGTGCCCTTTTTTTTTGTTTTTTAATCAAGGTCTGGGACTCTTGCCCATTCTGGAATGCAGTGGTGCAGTCTCCACTCACTGCCACCTCCACCTCTCACCTCAGCCTTCTGAATAGCTGTCTACAGGCACATACCCCCCGCCATCTGGCTACCTTTTGTATTTTTACAGATGAGGGTTTCCCATGTTTCCAGGTTCATCTCTAACCCTGAGCACAGTGACCCTCCTGTTTTGTCCTACCTGGGTGCTGCGGTTGGAGATGTGAGTTGCCATGCCCCACCTGTCCTTATGTATTTCTGTTCAAATATTATTGAGGAGCTTTTGTGCACTAACGTGTGCTCCACCCTGGTGTATGTTTGTGTGTATGATGATTTATATTCTTCAGCATTTTAGATTCCATTTTGGATGCTCCCATCTGGACTTGTGTCCCTGTGCTGGAACTAAGTGACCACTTGCCTCGACATCCATTGCTGTTCACTTCAAATCCACACCCATTCTCTTGGTTATGTATAAGGTATGTCTAGTGAGCATTGCTTTTTCTCTTTGGAGACAAAACTCTGCAAGATTGCCCTTTGGTGAACGAAGCTAACCTGCTGAATCCTTGAAGGAAGGAATTGGAGAGGGTTCTTTTAGGGGTTTGTATTCCTGATTCCAGAAAACGGGCAAACAGGGCTGGCTAATCAATGCATCTTTACTTTTGTGTCCATTTTAACCTGCTCAAGGAAAATTTCAATAAGAAACCCAGAGTGCTGGAGCAAGAAGATCTCATGCGGCGATTCTCTAGAGGGATGCACTTTTTGTTGACTTGAAAGAGAAGAAGGTGCGTCTCTTTAGAGGATTACTGTTTGAGAAAAGCAACATTGAAGTCGAAGCTGATCTCGATACATTTGCAGAGCGTGCTTATCATCAGACTTGGTTTTGCTGAGATTACAGGCATGCACTACCACACCTGACTAACTTTGTACTTTTAGTAGAGAGGGGGTTTCGTCACGTTGGTCAGACTCATCTTGAACTCCTGACCTCAGTGATCCACCCGCCTCAGCCTCCCAAAGTGCTGGGATTCCAGGTGTGAGCCACTGTGCCCAGCCACCTGGCTAACTGTTGTAGTTTTTGTACAGATGGGATTGTACCATGTTGCCCGAGCTGGCCTCCAATTCCTGAGCTCATGCAATCCTCCTGCCTCAGCCTCCTAATGTGATAGGACTAGAGGTGTGAGCCACCGTGCCACACCCAGACTTGGGTTTTTTTTTTTTTTTTTTTGAGATGGAGTCTCCCTCTATTGCACAGACTGGAGTGTAGTGGCCCAATCTCAGTTGACTGCAACCTCCTCCTCCTGGGTCCAAGTGATTCTCCTGCCTCAGCCTCCTGAGTAGCCAAGATTATAGGCACCCATCACTACATCTGGCTAATTTTTTGAATTTTTAATAGAGACAGGGTTTTGCCTTGTTGGCCAGGCTGGTTTTGAACTCCTGACCTAAAATGATGTGCCTGACTGTGCCTCCCAAAGTGCTGGAATTACAGGCATGAGCCACTGCCCTCGGCCTTGTGTATTTCTCTGTTCAAATTCCGCTGAGGAACTTTGGGCATAGCCTGTGGTCTATGCTGGAGGACGTTTCTGTGTATAACAATGTATATTCTTTAACACCTTAGATTCCATCTGGCTCCTTTCCTAAGGACTGTGTCTCCCTGTGCTGGAACTCAAGTGAACACTCAGCTCAACATCCATTGCGGTTCTTTGGAAATGCAGCCCAGTCTCTTCATTAAATGTACGGTATGTCCAGAAGGCATTGCTTTTTCACTCTGGGGACAAAATTCAGGAGGATTACCTTGTGGGGAAGCGAGGAACTGGAGATGGGCCTCTTAAGGGTTTATGTTCTGGATTCCAGAAAAGTTCAACAGAAATCTTCAACAGAAAACCCAGAGTGCTGGAGCGAGATCTCATGCTGTGACCCTCTAAAGGGAAGCGCTTTCTGTTGTCCAAAAGAAGCGAATGCGTCTTCCTTTAGAGTGTTACCGTTTGAGAAAAGCATCGCTGAACGTGACGCTGATCGTCTTGGTAATACGTTTGCAGGGCATGCCTATGATCAGGCGTGGATGATGTTGGGGTTCTGTTTTGGTTTTGGTTTTTTCCAAGGCAGGGTAGGGTCTCTGTTGCCCAGGCTGGAGCACGTGGCACTTCCAGTGAGATCTCTTGAGCAGATGTGGTCCTCTTTATTTTTTTATTTTTGAGGTGCACTCTGGCTTCGTTGCCCATGCTGGAGTGCAGTGGCGGGATATCTGCTCACTAGAAAGTCCTCCTCCCAGGTTATTGGGATTCTTACCCCTCAGTCTGCCAAGTAGTTGGGATTACAGGGGACCGTCATCACGCCCTGCTCCTTTTTTAAAAAATTTTCTATTTTTAGACCAAGTTTTCCTGTTGTTGCCCCAGCTGGAGTTCAATGGCACGATCTCAGCTCACTGAAACCTCTGCCTCCCAGGTTCAAGCAATCCTCCCAGGTAGCTGTGATTAGAGACCCTCACCACCACACCCAACTAAATTTTGTATTTTTAGTAGAGATGGGGTTTCACTATGTTGGCCAGGCTGGGTTCCAAGTCCCAACCTCAGCTGCTTTTCCCGCCTCGCCTTCCCAAAATGCTGGGATTACAGGCGTGTGAGCCACCGTGCCTATCCTAAAGTGGTCCTCTCGAGTCAGCCTAGCCTGTGGTCTATGCTGGAGGGTGTTTGTGTGTATGACAATGTACATTCTTCAACATCTTAGATTCCATTTTGTTTGCTCCCATCAGGACTGATGTCCCTGTACTGGAACCCAAGTGAACACGGCTCAAAATCCTTTGCTGTCCTCTAGGAATTCAGCCTAATTCTCTTAGTTAAAGATAAGGTATGTCTAGTGGACATTGCTTTCTCTCTTTGATGACAAAACTCAGGAGGATTGCTCTGTGGGGAACAAAAGTAACGTACTGAGCCTTTGAAGCAAGGGACTGCAGATGGCCCCTTTAAGGGTGTATGTGCTGGATTCCAGAAAACATGCAAACAGGGGCAATAAATGCATCTTTATTTTTGTGTCCAGTTTAACCTGGTCAAGGAAAATTTCAAGGAAAACTTAGAGTGCTGGAGGGAGAAGATTCCATGCTGTGACCCTCTAAAGGGAAGCGCTTTTTGTTGTCTGAAAGGAACCAAAGGCCTTCCCTTTAGAGCGTTACCGTTTGAGAAAAGCAACGTTGAAGTTGATGCTGATCTTGGTGATACATATGCAGGGCACGCTTCTAGTCAGACTTACCTCTGCCTCTGGGGTTGAAATCATTGTCCTGACTCAGCCTCCCCAGTAGGTGGAATTGCCGACCACCACGCCCCGCTACTTTTGTGGTGCAAGTGGTCCTCTTTTTTTTTTTTAGGAGAGGTGGGTTTTCACCATGTTGGCTAGAGTGGTCTCAAACCCCTGACCTCAAGTGAGCCACTCACCTCAGCCTGGCAAAGTGCTGAGAATACAGGTGTGAGCCACCACCTCCGCCGTCAACACCTTTGACTCCATATGTAGGAATTATTCTTCTATGAGCATATAATATGTGGAACTTTCTTTGAGATAAGGTCTCAAAAAAATGTGGTGTATATTTCATCATATATTCTTATCATTTATATCAGTTAATTGTATACACACAGAATACTGTTCTAAATACATAGAATATTCTGATATCACCTTGAGTATTTTTTTGTTTTGGGGTGTGTGTGTGTGTGTGTGTGTGTGTGTGTGTGTGTGTATCTGTTTGCTTATTTTTGAGACTAGGTCTGGCTCTATTGCCCAGGCTGGAGTGAAGTGGTGAGATCTCGGCTCACTGTGACCTGTGCCTCCCACAGAAGCCTGCTGAATTAGCGTCTGCAGACATGCACCACCACACCTGGCTAACTCTTGTATTCCTTGTACACATGGGGTTGCACCACGTTGCCAGGGCTGGTCTTGAACTGCTGAGCTTAGGAGATCCTCCCATGGTGGCCTCCTAAAGTGCTGGGATTAGAGGTCTCAGTCAGCCGTGGGCTACCCATACTTCTGCATTTCTGTTCAAATGTTATTGGGGAGTTTTTATGACCTAGCCTGTGGTCTTTTCTGGAGAGTATTCGTGTGTATGACAATGTATATTCTTCAACAGTGTAGACTCCCTTATGGATACTTCCATAGAGATGGTGTGTCCCTGTGCTGGAGCTCAGGTGAACACTTGGCTCAACATCCATCGCTCTTCTCTAGAAATCCTGCACAATTCTCTTGGTTACATGTAAGGTACGTGTAGTAGGCATTGCTTTTTCTTTCCGGAGACAAAACTCAGGCGGATTGCCCCATGATAGACAATCCTAACCTGCTGATCCTTTGAATCCGTAGGAGGTGGTCCTGCTGATCCCTAGGGGGTGCTCCTTCCAGGTGTTCGTATTCTGGATTCCAGGAAATATGCAAGCAGGGTAAATAAATGCATCTTTATTTTTGTGTCTATTTTCACCTGGTCAAGGAAAATTCAAACAGAAAATCTACAGTGGTGGAGCAGGAAGATCTCAGGCGGTGGTCTTCTGGAGGAAGAGGCACTTTCTGTTGTCTGAAAGAAAAGAAAGTGCTTTCCTTTAGAAGGTTACTCCTTGAGAAAAGCAACGTTGAAGTTGATGCTGATCTTGGTAATACGTTTGCAGAGCATGCTGATAATCAGATGTGGATGATGTTGGGGTTTTGTGTTTGTTTGTTTGTTCTAAGATAGGGTGTCTGTTCCCGGGCTGGAGTGCAGTGGCACTTCCAACCTAGATCTCTTGAGCTCAAGTGGCCCTGTTTTTGTGACAGAGTCTTGTTCTTGACCCAGGCTGGAATGCAGTGGCAGGAATTTGGCTCACTGCAACCTCTGCCTCCTGAGTTCAAGTGATTCTTCTGCCTCAGCCTCCCGAACCATTGGGGTTATTAGAAATCTGCCACCATTTTGCATTTTTATTGTTTCTTGATTTTCTTACTTACTTTTGAGACAGAGTCTCCTGTCGCCCAGGCTGGAGTGCAGTGGTGCAGTCTCAGCTCACTGCAATCTCCAACTCCCGCCTCCTCGTCCTGAAAAGCTATCTGCATGCACCACCACATCTGACTAACTTTTACCTTTTTTGTACAGATGAGGTTTTACTATGTTTCCCAGGTGGGTCTCGAACCCGTGAGCTCAAGTGATCTTTCCACCTGGGCCCCCTAAACTGCCGTGATTAGTGGTATTCGCCACCATGCCCCATGCTTACTTGTGTGTTTCCGCTAAAATTTTACGGAGGAGCTTTTATGGCGTAGGCTGTGGTCTATCCTGGAGAATGTTGGTGTGCGCCACAATATATACTTTTCAACATCTTAGATTGCATTCTGGATGCTTCCTTCGGAACTGTGTGTCCCGTACAGGAACTCAGCTGAACGCTTGACTCAAAGTCCATTGCTGTTCCCTAGAAATCCTGCCTAATTTTCTTGGGCAAATACAAGGTATTTCTAGTAAGCACTGGTTTTTCTTTCTAGATACAAAACTCGGGAGGATTGCCCCTTGATGAAGAAGGCTAAACCTGCTGAACCTTTGAAGGATGGGACCTGGAGATAATCCATTTAGGGGTTTATGTCTCGGATTCCAGGAAACACGCAAACAGGGCAGGTAATTGCATGTTTCTCTTTGTGTCTATTTGAACTTCGTCAAGAAAGATCCCAACAAAATATCCACGGTGCTGGAGCAAGATGTCAGGCTGTGACGCTCTAAATGGAAGCACTTTCTTTTGTCTGAAGAAAAGAAACTGCCTTCAATTAGAGTGTTACGGTTTGAAAAGAGCAACATTGAAGTCGATGCTGATCTTGGTAAGACGTTTGCAGAGCATGGTTACCATCAGATTTGGGCAGTGGTGGGGTTCTGTTTGGGTTTTGTTGTTTTTTCTAAGACTCTTTTGCCCAGACTAGAGTACCGTGGTGTAATCTTGACTCACTGCAGCCTCCACCTCCTAGGTTCAAGTGATCCTCCTGCCTCAGCCTCTGGAGTAGCTGGAATTACAGGTGCCCACCACAACTCCCAGCTAATTTTTGTATTTTTAGCAGAGACGAGGTTTGGCCCTGTTGGCCAGGGTGGTCTTGAACTCCTGACCTCAGGTATCAACCCGCCTTGGCCTCCCAAAGTGCTGGGATTATAGACGTGAGCCACTGCTCCTGGCCAGCATTTGAGTTTTTATTGAGTAAATGAAACTGAAGTGCAGAGTACATGACTAGGTCATAAATGCACACTTAATTTAATTATTTTATTTTAGAGACTGGTCTTCCTATGCCCCTTGGGTTAAACTGGGCTTTAGAGATTTTCCTGCCTCTGCCCCTCCCCACTCTCTTGTACCTGGGACACCAGGTGAACATTATCATAGATGCAACCACCACCCCTCCAGTTTGGAGATTTCCATCACCCCACAGAGGCTTATGCCCATGTGCAGTCGGTTCCCTCCCCACTCCTCCACCCAGACCCTGGCGGCCTCTCCACATCTCTCTAGCTCTGGATCTGCCGCTTGCGGGCATGTCACATAGACCAGTCTTGAATGGGTGGCCTGTTGAGGATAATGGGTGGTCCTGGCTGTCTGCAGTGTGAATCTTACCACTGAAGGGTGGTCCCTGGAGGAAGCAGGAGGCTGGGAGGACTGGGCAGAACGCCCTTTGGGAAGGGAGTGGGGCGGGCAGAGCCTGATGTCTGGGAAGCTCACAAGGTGGCAAACCCCATGTTCCTCCCTGTGAACTGCAAGGTGACCCCCCTGGGGCACTGAAAGGAGTGAAGGCATCTGGACTGGGAACAGCAGGGAACTGAGCGGTGCAGGCAGGATGCGCCGATGGGAGAGGAGAGCCAGGCATGGCTGACTGGGGACAGTTAGGGTTTGATCTGGACGGAGCAGGTGTCTTCTGGGAGGGAGCCCCTGGGATTTCCACTCTGCCTCTGGCTGCCTTTCAGTCATGGAATCTGATGACGAAGCATCCCACCCAGGGCCACTTCATTTGGCTTCTGGAGCCCATTGATCCTTCCTGCCTGGAGTCGGGATCTTGTGGGGAAGTTTGGGATCTGGCCGGGCGTCTGCAGAATCGTAGAAACCCCTAACAGTCCCTTTCCTTTGCTGACATCTCCGCGTTCCTGCCTGTTACCTTCCAAAGGAGACCCTTAACTGAATTACCAAAGAGGGCTTTCCAAGGTGGGGTTAAATTTATATTTCAGGTCAACGATGTATTTGAGATGTGATTGAATTAGAAATCATCGACCATTTAGGTGTGGGCATTCGTTTTTTCTAATTTTATTTATTTTTTGTAGAGGCGGAGTTTCACGCGCGTAACCCAGGCTGGAGTGCAATGGCGTGGATCTGGGCTCACTGCAACCTCCACCTCCCGGGTTCAGGTGATTTTCCTGTTTCAGCCTCTAGAGTAGCTGGGATTACAGGTGAGCACGACCACGCTCAGTTAATTTTTGTATTATCAGTGGATTTGGAGTTTCGTCAAGTTGACCAGGATGGTCTCCATCTCTTGACCTTGTCATCCGCCCACCTCAGCCTTTCAAAGTTTTGGTATTACAGACATGAGCCAGCACGCCAAGTCTTTTTTTTTTTTTTTTTGTATATGTAGTAGAGATGGGGTTTCACTACGTCGGTCAGTCTGGTTTCAAATTCTGACCTCAGGTGATAACATCCACCTCCACCTCCCAAAGCGTTGGCATTACAGGTGTGAGTCACACCACTCAGCCTTGCGTATTTGTGTTCAGAATTTACTGAGGAACTTTTTTTGTTGTCGTTTTTTGAGACGGAGTTTCGCTCTTGTTACCCAGGCTGGAGTGCAATGGCGCGATCTCGGCTCACCGCAACCTCCGCCTCCTGGGTTCAGGCAATTATCCTGCCTCAGCCTCCCGAGTAGCTGGGATTACAGGCAGGCGCCACCATGCCCAGCTAAGTTTTTGTATTTTTAGTAGAGACGGAGTTTCACCATGTTGACCAGGATGGTCTCGATCTGTTGACCTCGTGATCCACCCGCCTCGGTCTCCCAAAGTGCTGGGATTACAGGCTTGAACTTTTATGGCCTAGCCCGTGGTCTATCCTGGAGGGTGTTTGTGTATGTAACAATGTATATTCTTCAGTATCTTAGATTCCATTTTGGATGCTTCCGTAAGGACTGTGTCCCTGTGCTGGAACTCAAGTGCACACTGGCTCAAAATCCATTGCTCTTCTCTAGAAATCCAGCCAATGCTCATGCTTACATATAAGGTATGTCTAGTAGGCAATTGCTCTTTGGGAACAAAACTCAGGATTGCCCTTTGATGAACAAGGCTAATCTGCTGACCCTTTAAAGCAATGAATTGGATTTGGTCCTTTCAGGGGCTTGCCTTCTGGATTCCAGAAAATGTGCAAACAGGGACAATAAATGCATCTATATTTTTGCGTGCCAGTGTAACCTGGTCAGGGGAAATTCCAAAAGAAAACCCAGAGTGCTAGAAGATCTCAAGCTATGATCCTCTAAAGGGAAGCACGTTCTGTTGTCTGAGAGATAAGCACGTGCCTTCCTTTAGGGGATCACTGTTTGGGAAAAGCAACGTTGACGTTGCTGCTGACCTTGGTAATGCATTTGCAGAGCATGCTTATAGTCAGACGTGGATGACGTTGGGGTTCTGTTTTTATTTCGTTTTTTTTCAAGGTAGGGTCTCTGTTGCCCAGGCTGGAGTGGGTGGCGCTTTCAGCGAGACCCCTGGAACTCCAGTGGTCCTGTTTTTATTTTGTTTATTTTTTGAGATGCCCTTTCACTCTGTTGCCCAGGCTGGAGTGCAGTGGCAGGATCTCTGTTTATCGGAAACTCCACTTGCCAGGTTCCAGGGATTCTCCCACCTCTGCCTGCCCAATAGTTGGGAATACAGGCATCTGCCATCATGCCTTGATAATTTTTTTTTTTTTGAGTCTGAGTTTTGCTCTTGTTGCCCAGTCTGGGGTGCAATGGCATGATCTCATCTCGCTGCTACCTCCACCACTTGGGTTCAAGCAATTCTCCCTGCTTCAGCCTCCCAGGTAGCTGGGATTACAGGCACCCATGACCACACCCACCTACTTTTTGTGTTTTTAGTAGAGATTGGGTTTGACCATGTTGGCAAGGGTGGTCTGGAACTCACGACCTCAGGTGATCCACCAACCTTGGCCTTCCAGAGTGCTAGGATTACAGACATGAGCCACCATGCCGAGCCTCAAGTAGTCCTCTTGAGTCAGCTTAGATTGCGGTCCATGCTGGAGGATGTTTTTTTTGTTTTTTTGTTTTTTGAGACGGAGTTTTGCTGTTGTTACCCAGGCTGGAGTGCAATGGCACGGTCTCGGCTTACTACAACCTCCGCCTCCTTGGTTCAGGCAATTCTCCTGCCTCAGCCTCCTGAGTAGCTGGGACTATAGGCGCGTGCCACCATGCCCAGCTAATTTTTGTATTTTTAGTAGAGACGGGGTTTCACCATGTTGACCAGGATGGTCTCGATCTCTTGACCTTGTGATCCACCTTCCTCGGCCTCCCAAAGTGCTGGAATTACAGGCGTGAGCCACCGTGCCTGGCCCATGCTGGAGGATGTTTGCATGTGTGACAGCGCATATTCTTCAACATCTTAGATTCCATTTTGGTTGCTCCCATTGGGACTGTGTGTCCCTGTGCTAGAACTCAGGTGAATGCTTGGCTCAGTATTCGTTGCTGTTCTATAGAAATCCAGCCCAATTCTTTCGGTTAAAGATAAGGTATATCTAGTTGGCATTGCTTTTTCTCTTTGGGGACAAAATTCAGGAGGATTGCCCCTTGGTGAACAAGGCTAACCTGCTGAGCCTTTGGAGCAAGGACCTAGAGAGGGTTCTTTTAGGGGTTTATGTTCTGGATTGCAGGAAACATGCAGACAGGGCCAAAAAATGCATCTTTATATTTGTGTCCATTTTAAACTGGTGAAGGAAAATTCCAACAAAATGCCCAGCGTGCTGGAGCAAAAAGATCTCATGCTGTGACCCTCTAAAGGGACGTGCGTTCTGTTGTGTGAAGGGAAACACACGCCATCCCTTTAGAGTGTTACCGCTTGAGAAAAGCAACGTTGAAGTTGATGCTGATCTTGGTGATACATATGCAGAGCATGCTTGTAATCAACTTGGATGACGTTAAGTTTTGTTTTTGTTGTCTAAGACAGGGTCTCTGTTGCCCAGCGTGGAGTGTGGTGGCACTTCCGCCCTAGGTCTCTCGGGCTCAAATGCTCCTGTGTTTTGAAACAGAGCCTTGGTCTGTGACCCAGCCTCAAGTACAGTGGCAGGATCTTGGCTCATTGCAACCTCCGCCTGCTGGGTTCAAGTAATTCTACTGCCTCAGCTGCCTCAGTAGCTAGAATTACAGGCACCTGACACGTGCCCAGCAAATACTCGAATTTTTGGTTTTTGTTTATTTAATTTTTGAGACGTCTCACTGTCACCCAGGCTGGAGGGCAATGGCATGATCCTGGCTGACTGCAGCCTGTGCCTCTCAGGTTCAATTGTTTCTCCTGCCTCAACCTCCACAGTAGCTGGAATTACAGGTGCCAGTCACCACACTCGCCCACACTTTGTATTTTATTTTTATTTTTTTATTTATTTTAGAGTAGAGACTTGGTTTCACCACGTTGGCCAGGCTGGTCTCAAACCCCTGTCCTCAAGTGAGCTGCTCACCTCGGCCTCCCAAAGTGCTGAGAATACAGTTGTGAGCCAGCACCCGTGGCCATCAACACGTTTTGCTCCGTGGAAATTATTTAAGCACTGGGTTATGGACCCTCACTTGGGGTCAGGTAGAGTTAAAGGGGACCTCAGTGTCCCGTGAACAAGGGATGTGGACTGTTTAGCAAAAGCACAGAGGTGGAATGCTTATTGGGTAAATGAAGCTGAACTCTTGGGTGGGTGACTAGGACATGCATGCATGACACATGTGTCTCACTCTACTGTCCCGGCTAAACTAGGGGGAGGTCCTCCTGCCTCTGCCCCCGCCATCCTTCATAGATGGGAACACATGTGAATATTAACCCATGCACAGGCAAGAGGAAAGTAAGGACTGTTCCTTGGTTCACGCCCACCCCCAGTTAGATTTGTAGTTTCGAACAGTGTATTTGAGATGTACGTGAATAACAAGTGATTTCCTGTTTAGGTGTGGAGGAAGTCTCGCTCTGTCGCCAGGCTGCAGCTCAGTGGCGAGATCTCAGCCTGTTGCAACCTCCACCTCCCAGGTTGAAGCGATTTTCCTGTCTCAGCTTCCCGAGTAGCTGAAACTACAGGTGGGTAACACGCCCAGCTAACATGTTTTTTTTTTTTTTTGAAACGGAGTTTCACTCTTGTTACCCAGGCTGGAGTGCAATGGCACGATCTCGGCTCACCGCAACCTCCGCCTCCTGGGTTCAGGCAATTCTCCTGCCTCAGCCTCCTGAGTAGCTGGGATTATAGGCACTCGCCACCATGCCCAGCTAATTTTTTGTATTTTGAGTAGAGACGGGGTTTCACCATGTTGGCCAGGACGCTCTCGATCTTGACCTGGTGATTTGCCCAACTTGGCCTCCCAAAGTGCTGGGATTGTAGACATGAGCAACTCCACCTTGCCAAGTTTTTTGTATTTACTAGAATCGGGATTTTGTTATGTTGACAGGTTGGTTTTGAACTCCTGACCTCCAGTGCTGCGTTCGCCTACACCTTCCAGAGTGATAACTGGCGCGAGCCACCATGCTTGGCCTTGTGTGTTTCTGTTGAAAATTTATTCAGTAATGTTTATGCATAGCCTGTCGCCTATGCTGGAGGATGTTTGTGTCTTCAACATCTTAGCTTCCGTTTTGGATGCTTCCGTAGACACAGTGTGTCCCTGTGCTGGAACTCAGGTGAACACCTGGCTCAAAATCCATTGTTGTTCTCTAGCAATCCAGCCCGATTCTCTTGGTTAAAGATAAGATATGTCTAGTTGCCATTAGTTTTTCTCTTTGGGGAGAAAACTCACAAAGATTGTTCCCTGGTGAACAAGGCCTAAGCTGCTGAGCCTTTGAAGGAAGGAACTAGAGACGGTCCTCTAGGGGTTTTTGTTCTGGATTTCAGAAAACATGCAAACGGCCAATAAATGCATCCCTATATTTGTGTCCATTTTAACCTGGTCAAGAGAAATTCCAACAAAAATCCCAGACTGCTGGAGCAAGAAGATCTCATGCTGTGACCCTCCAAAGGGAAGTCCTTTCTGTTGTCTGAAAAGAAAGAAATGCCTTCCCTTTAGAGTGTTACCGTTTGAGAAAAGCAACGTTGAAGCTGATGCTGAATTTTATAATCATTTGCAGAGCATGCCTATGATCAGACTTGATGTCGAGGTTCTGTTTTGTTTTTGTTTTCTAAGACAGGGTCTGTGTTGCCCAGGCTGGAGTATAGTGTCACCTCCAACCTAGGTCTCTGGGGCTCAAATGATCCTCTTTTTTGGATCAGAGTCTTGCTCTGTGACCGAGTCTGGAGTGTGGTGGCAGGATCTTGGCTCATTGCAACCTCTGCCTCCTGGGTTCAAGTGATTCTCCTGCCTCAGCTTCTTGAGTAGCTGGGAATACAGGCATCTGACACATGCCCAACTAATATATGTATTTTTGTTTTTATTTATTTATTTATTTATGAGTCAATGAATGAATAAGATGGAGTCTCGCCATCATCCAGGCTGGAGGCTGGTGGCACCATCCCGGCTGACTGCAACCTCTGCTTCTCAGGTTCAATTAATTCTCCTAACTCAACCACCAGAGTAGGTAAAATTACAAGTGCCCATCACCATGCCCGGCTACTTTTTATATTTTTATTTGTTTGCTTGTGTAGCAGAGACTGGATTTCACCATGTTGGCCAGGCTGGTCTCAAACCCCTGACCTCAAGTGAGCCACTCACCTCGACTTGCCAAAGTGTTGAGAATACAGGCATGAGCCACCGCCTGTGGCCATCAACATTTTTTACTCCAGGGAAATTATTCTGGCACTGGTTTATAGAACCTCCCTTGGGCTCAGGTAGAGATGGAGGGGACCTCAGTGTCCCCCTTTTTTT
Organism: Leontopithecus rosalia; assembly: GCA_028533165.1. Taxonomy (NCBI): domain Eukaryota; kingdom Metazoa; phylum Chordata; class Mammalia; order Primates; family Cebidae; genus Leontopithecus; species Leontopithecus rosalia. The sequence goes on from CM052668.1 coordinate 38,039,320, forward strand.
TTTGAGACGGAGTTTCGCTCTTGTTACCCAGGCTGGAGTGCAATGGCGCGATCTCGCCTCACCACAACCTCCGCCTCCTGGGTTCAGGCAATTCTCCTGCCTCAGCCTCCTGAGTAGCTGGGATTACAGGCACGTGCCTCCATGCCCAGCTAATTTTTTGTATTTTTAGTAGAGACGGGGTTTCACCATGTTGACCAGGATGGTCTCGATCTCTTGACCTCGTGATCCACCTGCCTCGGCCTCCCAAAGTGCTGGGATGACAGGCTTGAGCCACCGCGCCCGGCAGTGTCCCTTGAAGAAGGGATGTGGACTGCAAGAGCACAGAGGTGGAATGCATGAGGTTTCATTATTTACTGGGTAAATCTTGGGTGCATTACCACGAGATAAATGCATGAAATGGGGGTCTCGCTGTGCTGCCCAGGCTAAACTAGGGTTAGATCCTCCTGCCTCCACCCTCCCCCATCTTGCATAGATGGGAACACATGTTAGTATGAACCCATGCCGAGGCAAGAAGAAAGAAAGGACCGTTCTTTGATTCACGCCCCACCCCCAGTGAAATGTGTGTTTTAGATAAATAATGTATTTGCGATATACTTGAACAACAAATGACTTCTTGTTTAGGTGTGGGCGAAATCTTACGCTGTTGTCAGGCTGGAGTGCAACGGCGGGATCTCAGCTTATTACAGCCTCTGCCTCCCAGGTTCAAGCCATTCTCCTGCCTCAGCCTCCCGAGGAGCTGAAACTACAGGTGCGCACCACTATGCCAAGCTAATTTTTGTATTTTTAGTAGAAATGTGGTTTCACTGTGTTGTCCACGATGGTCTCCACGTCTCAACCTTGCGATTCACTCACTTGGGCCTCGCAAAGTGTTGGGATTACAGGCATCAGCCACCGAGTCCGGCCAAATATTTTGTATTTAGTGTAGGGGCTCTCGGCACGTTAACCAGGCCAGATTACAACTCCTGACCTCAAGTGATGCGTTCGCCTCCGCCTTCCACAGTGTGGTGATTACAGGTGTGAGCCATCATCCCGGTCTTGTGTATTTCGTTTCAAAATGTATTCAGAATCTTTTATGCTTAGCTTGTGGTCTATACTGGAGGATGTTTGTGTGTATGACAATGTATATTCTTCAACATCTTAGATTCCATTTTGGATGCTTCCATAGAGACAGTGTGTCCCTGTACTGGAACTCAGGTGAACACTTGACTCAAAATCTATTGTTGTTCCCTAGAAAATCAGTCCATACTTATGGGTAATGATAATGTATGTCTAGTAGGCATTCCTTTTTCTGTTTGGAAACAAAACTCAGGAGCAGTAGCCACTTATGAGCAAGGCTAACCTGCTGAGCCTTTGAAACACTGAACAAAGGATGGTCCTCTTAGGTGTTTGTGTTCTGGATTCTAGAAAACGTGCAAACAGGGCCAAAGATGCAGATGAATGCATCTTTATTTTTGTGTCCAGCCTAATGTGGTCAAGGAAACTTCCAACAAGAAACTCCAGAGTACTGGAGCAAGAAGCTCCTGTGCTGTGACACTCCAGTGGGATGTGCTTTCTGTTGTCAGAAAGAAAAAACGCACGTCCTTTTAGATGGTCACTGAGAAGAACAGCCGATGTTGAAGTTGATGCCAATGTTGGTAATACGTCTGCAGAGCATGCTTATGATCAGACGTGGGTGATGGTGAGGTTCTGTTTTTGCTGTTTTTCCAAGACAGAGTCTCTGTGCTGAGCCTAGAGTGGCTGGCACTTCCAGTGAGATCTCTAGGGCTCAAGTGGTTTATTTATTTATTTAGTTTTGGATTGTTTTTTTTTTTTTTTTTTTTCTTTTTTTTTTGAAACCCACTCTGGCTTCGTTGCCCAGGCTGGAGTGCAGTGGCAGGATCTCTGCTCACTAGAAGCTCCACCTCCCAGGTTCTAGGGATTCTCCCACCTTAGCCTGCTGAATAGTTGGAAACATGGGAAGCTGCCATCATGCTCAGCTAATTTTTTTTTTTTTTTGAGATGGAGTTTTGCTCTTGTTACTCAGGCTGGAGTCCAGTGGTGTGATCTTGTGTCACTGGGACCTCCACCACCCAGGTTCCAGCAATTCTCCTGCCTTAGCCTCCCAGGTAGCTGGGATTACAGGTCCCCACCACCACACCCACCTCCTTTTTGTGTTTTTAGTAGAGATGGGGTTTCCCCATGTTTGCCAGGGTGGTCTCAAATTCACAACCTCAGGTGATCACCAACGTTGGCCTTGCAAAGTGCTGGGAGTACAGGCATGAGCCGCCACACCTAGCATCACGTGGTCCTCTTGAGTCAGCCAACACTCTGGTCTATGCTGGAGGATGTTTGTGTGTGCCAAAATGTATATTATTCAACATTTTCTATTTTGGTGGCTTTCATTGGGACTGTGTGTTCCTGTGCTGGGACTCAAGTGGACACTTGGCTCAACATCCATTGCTGTTCTCTAGAAATCCAGCCCAATTCTCTTGATTGAAGATAGGGTATGCCAGTGGGCATTGCTTTTTCTCTTTGGGGACAGAATTCAGAAAGATTGCCTTCTGATGAACAAGGCTAATGTGCTGAGCCTTTGAATCAAGATACTAGAGATGGTCCTTTTAGGGGTTTATGTTCTGCCTTTAGAAAACGTGGACAGGACCAATAAATGCATCTTTATTTTTGTGTCTATTTTAACCTGGTGAAGGGAAATTCCAACAAAAATCCCAGAGTCTTTTTTTTTTTTAATTTTTATTGCATTTTAGGTTTTGGGGTACATGTGCAGAACATGCAAGATAGTTGCATAGGTACACACGTGGCAGTGTGTTTTGCTGCCTTCTGCCCCCTCACCCATAAATCCCAGAGTCTTGGAGCAAGAAGATCCCATGCTGTGACCCTCCAAAGGGAAGTGCTTTCTGTTGGGTGAAAAAATACAAAGGCCTTCCCTTGAGAGTGTTACCGTTCGAGAAAAGCAGTGTTGAACTTGCTGCTGATCTTGGTCATACATTTGCAGGGTATGCTTATAATCACACTGCATGATGTTGAGTTTCTGTTCTGCTTTTGTTTCGTAAGATAGTGTCTTTGTTGCCTAGAGTATGGTGGCACTTCCAGCGTAGGTCCTTTGGGCTCAAATGGTCCTGTTTATTGGACAGAGCCTTGCTCTGTGACCCAGACTGGAGGGCAGTGCCAGGACTCCACTCAGTTCAACCTGTGCCTCCTGGGTTCAGGCGATTCTCCTGCCTCAGCCTCCTGAGTAGCTGGGACTACAGGCACGCGCCACCGTGCCCAGCTAATTTTTTGTATTTTGAGTAGAGACGGGGTTTCACCATGTTGACCAGAATGGTCTCGATCTCTTGACCTCGTGATCCACCCGCCTCGGCCTCCCCGTAGTTTTATATAGAATTCATTTATTTGTTTATTTTTGAGAGGAGTCTTGCTGTTGCCCAGGATGGAGAGCAGTGACACGATCCCAGCTGAATGCAACCTCTGCCTCTGAGGTTCAATTAGTTCTCCTGCCTCAACCTCCGGAGTAGCTGGAATTACAGGCACCTACCACCATGCCAGCTACTTGTTTTTTTTTTTTTTTTTTTAAGGAGACTGGTTTTCACCCTGTTGGCCAGGCTGGTCTCAAACCCCTGACCTCAAGTGAGCCGCTTGCCTCAACCTCCCAAAGTGCAGAAAATATAGGTGTGAGTCACCGCTCATGGCCATCAATATCTTTTCCTCCATGGAAATTATTTTACATTGGTTCATAGAACTTATTTGGAGTCAGGTAGAGCTGGAGGGGACCTCAGTGTCCTTTTAGGTGGGATGCAGACTGCTTAGCAAGAGCACAGAGGTGGAATGCATGAGGTTGCAGTATTTATTGGATAAATGAAGCTGAAATCTTGGGTTGTGTCCAGGAGATAAATGTGTAAGACGGGGGTCTCGCTGTGCTGTCCAGGCTAAGCTAGGGTTCCATTCCCCTGCATCTGCCCCTCCCTCATCCTTCATAGACGGGAACACATGTGAATATTAACTCATGCACGGGGGAGAAGAACGTAAGGACTGTTTTTTGGTTCACGCCCCAACCCCAGTTAAATTTTTGTTTTAGATAAACAATGTATTTGATATGTACTTGAACAGCAAATGATCTCCTGTGTAGGTGTGGATGAAGTCTCACTCTCTGTCCAGGCTGGAGTGCAATGGCATGATCTCAGGTAATTGCAAACTCTTCTTTCCAGGTTAAAGCGATTCTCGTGTCTCAGTCTCCCGAGTAGCTGAAACTACAGGTGTGCACCACCATGCCCAGCTAATTTTTGTATTTTTAGTAGAGATGGGGTTTCACCATGTTGGCCAGGATGGTCTCGATCTCTTGACCTCATGATTCACCCACCTTGGCCTCTGAAAGTGATTTGCTCACCTTGGCCTCCCAACGTGCTGGGATTACAGGCTTGAGCCCCTGCACCTGGCCGAATTTTTTATATTTGTATTAGAGACGGGGTTTGGTCATGTTAACCAGACTGGTTTTGAACTCCTGACCTCAGGTTATGTGTCTGCCTCTGCCCTCCACATTGTGGCTATTACAGGCGTGAGCCAAGGTGCCCACCCTTGTGTATTCTATTCAGCATTTATTCAGAAACTTTTATGCCTAGCCTGCGGTTCATACAGGAGGATGTTTGTGTGTACGACAGTGCATTATTCTTCAACATCTTAGATTCCATTTTGGATGCTTCCATAGAGACGGGATGTCCCTGTGCTGGAACTCAGGTGAACACCTGGCTCAGAATCCATTGCTCTTTACCAGGAATTCAGCCCAGTTCTCATGGTTAAAGATAAGGTGTGTGTAGTGGGCACTGCTTACTTGCTTTGAGAACAAAACTCAGGAGCATTGCCCTGTGATGAGCAAGGCTAACCTGCTGAGCCTTTGAAACAGTGAACAAAAGATGGGACTTGAGGTGTTTATGGTCTGGATTCCAGACAACGTGCAAACAGGGCCAAAGATGCAGACGAATGCATCTTTATGCTTACCTACAGTTTAACTTGGTCAAGGAAATTTCAGCAAAGAATCCAGCGTCCTGGAGCAAGAAGATCCCAAACTGTGATCCTCCAAAGGGAAGTGTTTTCTGTTTTCTGAAAAGAAAGAGACCCCTTCCCTTTAGAGTGTTACCGTTTGAGAAAAGCAACGTTGAAGTCGATGCTGATTTTGATGATACTTTGCAGTGAGTTCTTATAATCTGACTTGGATGATGTTGTAGCTCTGTTTTGTTTTTGATTTCTAAAAAAGGTCTTTGTTGCTTAGGCTGGAGTACAGTCACACTTCCAACCTCAGTCTCTTTGGCTCACATGGTTCTCTTTCTTCGGACAGAGGCTTGTTCTGTGACGCAGGTTGGAGTGTAGTGCTGGGACTCCGCTCAGTGTAACCTCTGCCTCCTGGGTTCAGTCTCCTGTCTCAGCTTTCCAAGTAGCTGAAATTTCAGGTGCCCAGTCGCACACCTGGCTAATATTTGTAATTTTTTTTTGTAATGCATATATTTATTTATTTTTGCCACAGTCTGGAGGGCAGTGGCACAATCCTGGCAGGCTGCAACCTCTGATTCTCGGATTCTATTAATTTTCCTGCAGTGGCACGATCCTGGCAGACTGCAACCTGTGATTCTCGGATTCTATTAATTTTCCTGCCTCAACTTCCAGAGTAGCTGGAATTACAGGTGCCCACAACCATGCCCAGCTACCACTGTGTGTATGTGTGTGTGTGTGTGTGTTTTTTTTTTTTTTTACCTAGTAAAGACTGGGTTTCACCGTGTTGGCCAGGTTGGTCTCAAACCCCTGACCTCAAGTGAACCACTTGCCTCAGCCTCCCGAAATGCTGAGAATACAGATGTGGGCCACCGTCCATGGCCATCAACATTTTTTACTCCATGGAAATTATTTTGGCAGTGGTTTATAGAACGTCCCTTGGGCTCAGGTAGAATTAGAGGGGGCCTCAACGTCCCTTGAAGAAGGGATGTGGACTGCTTAGCAAGAGCACAGAGTGGAATGCATGGGGCTTCAGTGTTGATTGGGTCAATGAAGCTGAAATCTTGGGTACATCACCAGGAGATAAATGTGTGAGACAGGGATCTAGCTATGCTGCCCAGGCTAAACTGGGGTTAGATCCTCCTGCCTCTGTCGCCACCATTTTGGTATTTGGGAACATATGTGAATATTAACTGATGCACAGGCAAGAAGGAAGGAAGGACTGTTCTTTGGTTCATGCCCCACCTTCAGTTAAATTTGTATATTAGATAACCAGCGTAGTTTAGATGTACTTGAACAACAAATGCTTTCCTGTTTAGGTGTGAAGGAAGTCTTCCTCTGTCACCAGGCTGGAGTGAAGTGGCACAGTCTCAGCTTACTGCAACCTCCACCTCCCAGGTTCAAGCTATTCTCCTGCCTCAGACTCCCGAGTAGCTGAAACTACAGGCGCGCGCCACCACGCCCAGCTCATTTTTGTATTTTTAGTAGAGATGGGGTTTCACCATGTTGGCCAGGATGGTCTCCATCTCTTGAGCTTCTGATTCACCCATTTGGCCTGCCAAAGTGCTGGGATTATAGGCATGAGCCACTGCACCTGGCCAAATTTTTTGTATTTTTAGTAGAGATGGGGTTTTGTCATGTTAACCGGTTTTAACTCCTGACCTCAGGTAATGCATCTGCATCCACCTTCCAAAGTGCTGGGATTACAGGCATGAGCCACCGTGCCTGGCCATGTGTATTTCTGTTCAACATTTATTCAGTAACGTTTGTGCATAGCCTGTGGTCTATGCTGGAGGATGTTTGTGTGTACCACAATGTGTGTTCTTCAGCCCCTTCGATTCCATTTTGGATGCTTCCATAGAGATGGTGTGTCCCTGTGCTGGAACGCAAGAAAACACATGGCTCAAAACCCATTGCTGTTCTCTAGAAATCCAGCCCGATTCTCATGTTTATATGTAAGGTATGTCTAGTGGACATTACTTTTTCTCTTTGGGACAAATTCAGGAGCATTGCCCTTTGATCAGCAAGGCTAACCTGCCGAGCCTTTGAAGCAATGAAGAAAAGATGGTCCTTTTAGGTGTTTATGTTCTGCATTCCGGAAAATGTGCAAACAGAACCAAAGATGCAGATGAATCCCTCTTTATTTCTGTGTCCAGTTTAACCTGGTCACGGAAAATTCCGCAGTACTGGAGCAAGAAGCTCCTATGCTGTGACACTCTAGAGGGCTGTGCTTTCTGTTGTTGGAAGGTAAAGGAGGCATATGCTTTTAGATAGTTATTGTTTTAGAAAAGCAACATTGAAGTTGATGCTGATGTTGGCAATACATTTGCAGAGCATGCTGATAATCAGACTTGGATGATGGGATTTTGTTTTTATGTTGTGTTTTTTTGGTTTTTTTAAAGACACTGTCTCTGTTGCCCAGGGTGGAGTAGGTGGCAATTTCAGCGAGATCTCCGGGGCTCAAGTGGTCCCCTCTGGTTTTTTTTTATTTTTTGAGACCCACTGTGTCTTCGTTGTACAGGCTGGAGTGCAGTGGCAGGATCTCTGCTCACCGGAAGCTCCACTATCCAGGTTCTATGGATTCTGCCATCTCAGCCTGCCAAATAGTTGGGATTACAGGCACCTGCCATCACTTCCTTCTTTTTTTTCTTTGAGACGGAGTTTTGCTCTTGTTGCCCAGGCTAGAGTGCAATGGCATGATCTTGTCTCACTGCTATCACCTGGGTTCAAGCTTTTCCACTGCGTTCGCCTCCCAGGTAGCTGGGATTATAGGCACCCACTACCACATCCACCTTCTTTTTGTGTTTTTAGAGATGGGGTTTCACCATATTGGCCAGGCTGGTCTCGAATTCATAACCTCGGGTGATCCACTAACCTTGGCCTTCCAAGGTGCTGGGATTACAGGCGTGTGAGCCACCACGCCTAGCCTCAAGTTGTCCTCTTAAGTCAGACTAGACCTTGGTCTATGGTGGAGGGTGTTTGTGTGGGCCAAAATGTATATTCTTCAACATCTTACATTCCACTGTGGTTGCTCCCATCAGGACTGTGTGTCCCTGTGCCGAAGCTCAAGTGAACGCTTGGCTCAACATCCCTTGCTGTTCTCTAGAAATCCAGCGCAATTCTCATGCTTACATATAAGGTATGTCTAGGGGACATTGCTTTTTCTCTTTGGGGACACAACTCAGAAAGATTGCCTTTTGATGAACAAGGCTAACCTGCCGAGCCTTTGAAGTAAGGAAGTAGAGATGGTCCCTGTAGGGGTTTATGTTCTGGCTTCTAGAAAATGTGCAAACGGAGTCAATAAATGCACATTTATTTTTGTGTCCACTTTAACCTGATGAAGGGAAATTCCCACAAATACCCTGGAGTCCTGGAGCAAGACGATCGCAGGCTGTGACCCTCTAAAGGGAAGTGCTTTCTGTTGTCTGGAAAGAAAGAGACGCCTTCCCTTTAGAGTGTTACCGTTTGAGAAAAGCAACGTTGAAGTTGATGCTGAATTTTATAATACATTTGCAGAGCATGCCTATGATCAGACTTGCTGTCGAGGTTCTGTTTCTAAGACAGAGTCTGTGTTGCCCAGGCTGGAGTACAGTGACACTTTTTTTTTATATATATAAAGACCGGGTTTCACCATGTGGGTCAGGCTGGTCTTGAACTCCCGACCTCAGGTGATCCTCCCGCCTTGGCCTCCAAAGTGCTTGGATTACAGGCATGAGCCACCACGCCCGGCCCTACAGTGGCACTTTCAACCTACGTCTCTTGTGCTCAAATGGTCCTCTTTTTTGGGGCAGAGTCTTAGCTCTGTGACTAAGCCTGGAGTGTGGGGGCGTGATCTTAGGTCATTGCAATGTTCGCCTCCCGGGTTCAAGTGATTTTCCTGCCTCAGCTTCTTGAGTAGCTGGGAATACAGGCACCTGACTAATATATGTATTTTTGTTATTTATTTATTATTTATTTATTTTTGAGATGGAGTCTCAGTGCCGCCCAGGCTGGAGGCCAGTCAGATTCCGGCTGACTGCAACCTCTGCTTCTCCGGTTCAATTAATTCCCCTGCCTCAACCACCAGAGTAGGTGAAATTACAAGCACCCATCACCATGCCCGGCTGCTTTTTGTATTTTTGTTTGTTGGTGTAGCAGAGACTGGGTTTCACCGTCTTTCCAGGCTAATCCCACACCCCTGACCTCAAATGAGCTACTCACCTCGGCTTCTCAAAGCAGGTGTGAGCCACTGCCATCAACACCTTTTACTCTGTGGAAATTATTTTTGCTCTGGTTTATAGAACCTCACTTGGAGTCAGGTGGACTTGGAGAGAACCTCAGTGTCCCTTGAACAAGGGATGTGGACTGCTTATCGAGAGCACAGAGGTGGAATGCATGGAGTTTCAGTGTTATTGGGTAAAGACAGCTGAAATCTGGGGTACATGAGCAGGTGATAAATTCATGAGATGGGGTTCTCACTATACTGCCCAGGCTAAACTAGGCATAGTTCCTTCTGCCTCTGCCGCTCCCCCATTTTTGGTAGCCGGGAACACATGTGAATATTAACCCACGCACAGGTAAGAAGAAAGTAAGGATTGTTCTTCAGTTCATGCCTTACCTTCAGTAAAATTTATATTTTAGATAACTAATCCATTTGAAATGTAGCTGATGAGCAAATGATTTGCTGTTTAGGTGTGGATGAAGTCCTGCTCTGTCGCCAGGCTGGAGTGCAATGGCGTGATCTCAGCTTACTGCAACTTCGGCCTCCCAGGTTCAAGCAACTCTCCTGCCTCAGGCTTCCAAGTAGCTGAAACTGCAGGGGCTTGCCACCGTGCCCAGCTAATGATTGTATTTTCAGTAGTGACAGAGTTTTACCATGTTGGCCAGGATGGTCTCGATCTCTTGACCTCGTGATTCACCCATTTCCACCTCTTAAAGTGCTGGGATTATAGTCATCAGCCACTGAGCCTAGTCAGATGTTTTGTAATTTTAGTACAGATGGAATTTCGCCATGTTAACCAGGCTGGTTTTGAACTCCTGACCTCAGGTCATCCCCCTTTGCTTTCCAAAAATGCGGCGATTGCAGGGGTGAGCCTTCGTGCCTGGCCTTGTGTATTTCAGTTCAAAATTTATTCAGAAACTTTTATGCCTCGCCTGTGGTCTATACTGGAGGATGTTTGTATGTACAACAATGTATATTCTTCAACATCTTAGATTCCATTATGGATGCTTCCACAGAGACGGTGTGTCCCTGTGCTGGAACCACTTGGCTCAAAAGCCATTGCTCTTTTCTGGAAATTCTGCCCAATTCTCATGGTTAAAGATAAGGTATGTCTAGTGGGCATTACTTTTTCTTTTTGGAAACGAAACTCGGGAGCATTGCCCTTTGATGAATAAGGCTAATGTGCTGAGCCTTTGAACCATCAAAAAAAGATGGTCCCTTTAGGTATTCATGTTCTGGATTCCAGCAAACTTGCAAACAGCACCACAGATGCAAATGAATGCATCTTTATTTTTCATTCCATTTTAACCTGGTCAGGGGAAATTCCAACAAAAACCCAGAGTGCTAGAGCAAGAAGATCTCATGCTGTGACCCTCTAAAGGGAAGGGCTTTCTGTCCTCTGAAAAAAAAAACAAAGGCCTTCCCTTTAGAGTGTTACCGTTTGAGAAAAGCAACGTTGAAGTCAGTGCTGATCTTGGGAATATATTTGCAGAGCATGCTTATCATCAGGTTTGAATGATGTTGAGGTTTGGTTTGGTTTTTTTTTTTTTTTGAGACGGAGTTTCGCTCTTGTTACCCAGGCTGGAGTGCAATGTCGCGATCTCGGCTCACCGCAACCTCCGCCTCCTGGGTTCAGGCAATTCTCCTGCCTCAGCCTCCCGAGTAGCTGGAACTACAGGCACGTGCCACTGGGCCCAGCTAATTTTTTGTATCTTTAGTAGAGATGGGGTTTCACTCTGTTGACCAGGATGGTCTCGATCTGTTGACCTCGTGATCCACCCGCCTCGGCCTCCCAAAGTGCTGGGATTACAGGCTTGAGCCACCGCGCCCGGCGGTTTTTTTTTTTTGAGACGGAGTTTCGCTCTCGTTACCCAGGCTGGAGTGCAATGGTGTGCTCTCGGCTCACCGCAACCTCCGCCTCCTGGGTTCAGGCAATTCTCCTGCCTCAGCCTCCTGAGTAGCTGGGATTACAGGCACGCGCCACCATGCCCAGCGAATTTTT
>CM052668.1:38050596-38069863 GCA_028533165.1 Leontopithecus rosalia
TCCTGACCTCGTGATCCACCCGCCTCGGCCTCCCAAAGTTGCTTTTGTTTTCTAAGAGACAGTCTGTGTTGCCCAGGCTGGAGGATAGTGGCACTTCCAACCTGTGTCTCTTCAGCTCTGATAGGCTTTTTTTCTGAACAGAATCTTGCTCTGGGGCCCAGGCTGGAATCCAGTGCCAGGGCTTGGCCACTGCAGCCTCTGCCTGCTGGGGTGAAGAGATTCTCCCGTCTCAGCATTCCAAGTATCTGGGATTACAGTCACCCAGTACAACACCTGGCTAATATTTGTAGGGTTTTTTTTGTAATTCATTTATTGATTTTAGAGTCGGGGTATCGCCGTCGCCCAGGCTGCATGGCAGTGGCATGATCCTGGCTGACTGCAAACTCTGAATTCTCCTGCCTTAACCTCCAGAGTAGCTGGGATTACAGGCACCTGCCACCAAGCGCAGCTACTTTTTAAATTAATTTTTTATTTTTAGTGGAGATTGGTTTTCACCCTGTTGGCCAGGCTGGTCTCCAATCCCTGACCCCATGAGAACCACTTGCCTCGGCCTCCCAAACTGCTGAGAATACAGGTGTGAGCCAATGCTCGTGGCCATCAACACCTTTAACTCCATGGAAATTACTTTGGCAATGGTTTATACAACCTTGGGGTCAGGTAGAGTTGGAGGGGACCTCGGTTTCCCTTGAAGAAGGGATGTGGACTGCTTATCAAGAGCACAGAGGTGGAATGCATAGATAGACTTTTAGTGTTTATTGGATAAACGAAGCTGAAATCTTGAGTGCCTTTTCAGGAGGTAAATGCACGAGACCGGGGTCTCGGTATGCCGCCCAGGGTCAACTAGGGTGTAGGTCATCCTGCCCATGCCCCTCCCATGTACGTGGGAACACGTGAATATTAACCCATGCACAGGCAACAAGGACAGTTCTTTGGTTTACACCCCACTCCCAGTTAAATTTGTGTTTAGATAAACAACGTATTTGAGATATGCTTGAACATCAAATGATTGCCTGTTTCAGCGTGGATGATATCTTGCTCTGTCACCAGGCTGGAGTGCAATGGTGCGATCTCAGCTTACTGCAGCCTATGCCTCCCAGGTTCAAGTGATTCTCTTGCCTCACCCTACCAAGTAGCTGAATCTAGAGGTGCACACCACCAAAGCCAGCTAATTTTTGTATTTTAGTAGGGATGGAGTTTCACCATGTTGGCCAGGATGGTCTCGATCTCTTGACCTCATGATTGGCCCACCTTGTCCTCCCAAAGTGCTGAGATTACAGCCATGAGCCACTGCACCTGGCCAATTTTTTTGTATTTTTAGTAGACACTGGGTTTCGTCATGTTAACCAGGCTGGTTTTGAACTCCTGACCTCAGGTGATGCGTCATCCTCTGCCTTCCAGTTGTGGCGTAAGCTGGATTACAGGCATAAGGCGGCGTGCCCGGCCTTGTATATGTCTATTGAACATTTGTTGGCAAACTTTTATGCGTAGCCTGTGGTCTATACTGGAGGATGTTTGTGTGTACAACAGTGTATACTCTTCAACATCTTAGATTCCATTTTGGATGTGTCCGGATGCTTCCATAGGGGCAGCGTGTCCCTGTGCTGGAACTCAAGTGATTGCTTGGCTCAAAATCCATTGCTCTTTTCTGGAAATCCTCCCCGATTCTCATGGATAAAAATAAGGTAAGTCTAATGGGCACTGCTTTTTCTCTTTGAGGACAAAACTCAGAAAGATTGCCCCTAATTACAAGGTCTTTTTAGTGGTTTATGTTCTGGATTCCAGAAAACATGCAAACATGGCCATTAAATGCATCTGTACTTTTGTGTCCATTTTAACCTGGTCAAGGGAAATTCCAACAAAAATCCCAGAGTGCTGGAGCAAGAAGATCCCATGCTGTGACCCTCTAAAGGGAGGTGCTTTCTGTTGTCTGGAAAGAAAGAGACGCCTTCCCTTTAGAGTGTTACCGTTTGAGAGAAGCAAGGTCGAAGTTGATTCTGGTCTTGGTAATTCATTTGCAGAGCATGCCTTGGATGATGTTGAGGTTCTGTTTTGTTTTGGTTTTCTAAGACATGGTGTCTGTTTCCCAGGCTGGAGTACAGTGGCACTTCCAACCTAGGTCTCTTGTGCTCACGTCCTCTCTTTTGGGGCAGTCTTGGCTCTGTGACCGAGCCTGGAGTGTGGTGGTGCGATCTTAGTTCATTGCCACCTCCCTCCTCCCGGGTTCAAGTGATTCTCCTGCCTCAGCTTCTTGAGTAGCCGGGAATACAGGCATCTGAAACGCCCAGCTAATATTTACATTTTATTTATTTATTTATTTTTGAGACAGTCTCTCACTGTCGCTTAGGGTGGAGAGCAGTGGTACAATGCTGGCTGACTGCAACCTCTGCTTCTTAGGTTCAATTAATTTTCCTTCCTCAACCACCTGAGTAGCTGACATTACAAGCGCACTTCACCATCCCCAGCTACGTTTTGCAGTGTTCGTTTGCTTATTTGTTTAGTAGAGACTAGGTTTCCCCATGTTTCCCAGGCTGGTCAAACCCCTTACCTCAAGTAAGCCGCTCGCCTTGGCTTCCCAGAGTGTTGGAAATACACGTGTGACCCACTGTTCGTGGCCGTAACACCTTTTACTCGATGGAAATTATTCTAGTCCTGGTTGGAGGGGACCTCAGTGTTCCTTGAATATGGGATGTGGACTGCTTAGCAAGAGCACAGAGTGGAATGGATGGGGTTTCAGTGTTTTTTGGGTAAATGAAAGTGAAATCCTGGGTATCTGATCAGGAGATCAATGCATGAAACGGGGGTCTTACCATGCTGCCTAGGCTAAAGTGAGTTTAGATTCTCCTGCCTCTGGCCCTCCCCTGTTTGAGGTAGCTGGAAACACATGTGAATATTAACCCATGCACAGTCAAGAAGAAAGTAAGGACTGTTCTTTGGTTCATGCCCGCCCCCAAGTTAAATTTGTATTGTAGATTACAATGTGTCTGAGATGTAGGTGAACAACAAGAGATTTCCTGTTTAGGTGTGGACACAGTCTTGCTCTGTTGCCAGGCTAGAGTGCAGTGGAGGGATCTCAGCGTATTGCAACCTCTGCCTCCCAGGTTCAAGTGATCCTCCTGCCTCAGCCTCCCGAGTAGCTGAAATGGCAGGTGCATACCACCATGCACAGCTCATGATGGTATTTTTAGTAGAGACGGGATTAAAATATGTTGGCCGGGATGGTCTCGATGTCTTGACCTCGTGATTCACCCACCTTGGCCTCCTAAAGTGCTTGGATTATAGTCATCAGCCACCGAGCCTGGCCACATTTTTTGTATTTTTAGTAGAGGCAGGGTTTCGCCATGTTAACCAGGCTGGTTTTGAGCTCCTGACCTTAGTTGATGTATCTGCCTCTGCTTTCCAAAATGCAGCAATTACATCATGCCCAGCCTTGTGTATTTCTGTTCAAAATTTATTCAGAAACTTTTATGCTATCCTGTGATCTATAGCGGAGGATGTTTGTGTGTAGGATAATGCATATTCTTCAACAATCCAGATTTCCTTTTGGACGCTTCCATAGAGACGGTGCGTCCCTGCGCTGGAACTCAAGTGAACACTTGACTCAGAAGCCATTGCTCTTTTCTGGAAATCCTGCCCACTTATCGTGGTTAAAGATAAGGTATGTGTAGTGGGTATTACCTTTTCTCTTTGGGAACAAAACTCAGGTGCATTGCACTTTGATGAGCAAGGCTAGTGTGCTGAGCCTTTGAAGCAACAAAGAAAACATGGTCCTTTTAGATGTTTATGTTCTGGATTCCGGAAAATACGCAAACAAGGCCAAAGATGCAAATGAATGCATCCTTATTTTTATGTCCAGTTTAACACGGTCAAGGAAAATTCCAAGGAAAAAACCCAGAAACCCAGAACAATGGAGCAAGAAGCTCCTGTGGTGTGGCACTCTAGAGGGATGTATTAAAGAAAAGAAGGCACGTTCTTTTAGACGGTTACTCTTTGAGAAAAGCCACGTTGGTGGCGTAGCTGGTGCTGGTAATACATCCGCAGAGCATCCTTATAATCAAACTTGAATGACGGTGGGGTTCTGTTTTTGTTCTTCTTTTTTTAATTATTATTTTATTTTTATTTATTTATTTATTTATTTATTTATTTTGAGACGGAGTTTCGCTCTTGTTACCCAGGCTGGAGTGCAATGGCGCGATCTCTGCTCACTGCAACCTCCGCCTCCTGGGTTGAGGCAATTCTCCTGCCTCAGCCTCCCGAGTAGCTGGGATTACAGGCACGCGCCACCATGCCCAGCTAATTTTTTGTATCTTTAGTGGAGACGGGGTTTCACCATGTTGACCAGGATGGTCTCGATCTGTTGACCTCGTGATCCACCCGCCTCGGCCTCCCAAAGTGTTGGGATTACAGGCTTGAGCCACCGCGCCCGGCCTGTTTTTGTTTTTCTGTTTTCAAGACAGGGTCTCTGTTGCCCGGCCTGGAGTGGATCTCTAGGGCACAAGTGGTCTGCTCTTATACTTGTATTTTTGGAGACCTACTGTGGCTTTGTTGCCTAGGCTGGAGTGCAGTGGCAGGTTCTCTGCTCACCGGAAACTCCACCTCCCGGGTTCTCGGAATTCTCCCACCTCAGCCTGCTGAATAGTTGGGAATACAGGTACCTGCCATCACACCATGCCTTTTTTTTTTTGAGATGGAGTTTTACTCTTGTTGCCCAGGTTGGAGAGCAATGGCATGATCTTGTCTCACTGCTACCTCTGCCTCCCGGGGCAAGCAATTCTCCTGCCTTAGCCTCTCAGGTAGCTGGGATTACAGGCACCCACCACCACACCCAACTACTTTTTGTGTTATTAGTATAGATGGGGTTTCACTGTGTTGGTGAGGCTGGCTTCAAAGTCACAACCTCAGGTGACCCACCATCTTTGTCCTTCCAAAGTGCTGGGATTACAGGCGTGAGCCATGCCTAGCCTCAGGTGGTCCTCTTGAGTCAGACCAGACTGTGGTCAACGCTGGAGGATGTTGGTGTGTGTGACCATGTATATTCTTGAACATCTTAGATTACATTTTGGTTTCTCCCATTGGGACTGTGTGTGCCTGTGTGGAGCTCAACTTGGCTCAACATCCATTGCTGTTTTCTAGAAATCCAGCCCAATTCTCTTGGTTAATGATAAGGTATGTCTAGGTGGCATTGCTCTTGGGGACAAAACTCGGAAAGATTGCCTTCTGATGAACAAGGTGAACCTGCTGAGCCTTTAAAGCAAGCAACTAGAGAGGGTCCTTTCAGGGGTTGATGTTCCGGATTCTAGAAAACGTGCAAACCAGGCCAATAAATGTATCTTAGTTTTGTGTCCATTTTAACCTGGTGAAGGGAAATTTCAACAAAACCCTGAGAGTCCTGGAGCAACATCTCATGCTGTGACCCTCCAAAGGGAAGTGCTTTCTGTTGTTTGAAAAGAAAGAACGCCTTCCCTTTAGAGTGTTACCGTTTGAGAACAGCGAACGGTTGAAGTTGAAATTGACGCTGATCTTGGTAATTCATTCGCAGGGTACGCTTATAGTCAGACTTGGATGATGTCGAGGTTCTGTTTTGGTTTTGTTTTCTAAGACAGGGTCTGTGTTGCCCAGGCTGGGGTACAGTGGCACTTCCAACCTAGGTATCTTGACCTCAAATAGTCCTTTTTTTTCAGACAGAGTCTTGCTCTGTGATCTAGGCTAGAATGTCTGCTCACTACAAACTCTGCCTCCTGGGTTCAATTAACTTTCCTATCTCAGCATTCCAGGTAGCTGGGATTTCAGGCACCCACCCCAACACCTGGCTAATATTTGTAGTTCTTTTAGTAATTTCATTTTTAAAAATTTTTTATTTATTTATTTTTGAGATGGAGTTTCACTCTTGTTACCCAGGCTAGAGTGCAGTGGCGCAATCTCGGCTCACCACAACCTCCGTCTCCTGGGTTCAGGCAATTCTCCTGCCTCAGCCTCGCAAGTAGCTGGGATTACAGGCATGCGCCACCATGCCCAGCTAATTTTTTATATTTTTAGTAGAGACAGGGTTTCACCATGTTGACCAGGATGGTCTCGATCTCTTGACCTCGTGATCCACCCGCCCCGGCCTCCCAAAGTGCTGGGATTACAGGCGTGAGCCACCGCACCTGGCCGCTAATTTCATTTATTTATTCATTTTTGAGACAGAGTCATGCAATTGCCCAGGCAGGCATTGGCATGGTTCCCGCAGACTGCAGCCTCTGCTTCTCAGGTTCAATTAATTCTCCTTCCTCAACCTCCAAAGTAGTGTGCATTACAGGTGCCTGCCACCATGTCCAGCTACTTTTTTTTTTTTTAAAGGAGACTGGTTTTTACCCTGTTGGCCAGGCTGCTCTCAAATCCCTGACCTCACAGGAGCCACTTTCTCTGGCCTGAAGTGCTAAGGATACAAGTGTGAGCCTCCGCTCATGACCATCAACACCTTTTACTCCATGTAAATTATTCTGGCTCTGGCTTATAGAAGTTCACTTGGGGTCAGGTAGATGGGAGGGGACCTCAGCGTCCCTTGAAGAAGGGACGGGAACTACTTAGAAAGACCACAGAGGTGGAATGTATGGGGTTTTAGTGTTTATTGGGTAAGTGAAGCTGAAATCTCAGGTTTGTAACTAGGAGATAAATGTGTGAGTTGGGAGTCTCACTATGCTGCCCAGGCTAAACTGGGCTTAGATCCTCCTGCCTCCGCTCCTCTCCCGGTTTTGGTAGTTGGGAAGACCTGAGAATATTAGCCTATGTACAGGGAAGATGAAAGTAAGGACTGTTCTTTGGTTCATGCCCCACCCCCACTTAAATTTATATTTTAGATAAACAGCGTATTTGAGATGTACTCGAACAACAAATGATTTGCTGTTTAGGTGTGGACGAAGTCGCGCTCTGTCACCCGGCTGGAGTCCAACGGCGCGATCTCAGCTTATTGCAACCTCCGCCTCCCAGGTTCAAGTGTTCCCCGTCGTAGCCTCCCGAGCAGCTGAAACTGCAGGTGCGTGCCACCATGCCCAGCTAACGATTGTATTTTTAGGAGAAACGGGATTTCACCGTGTTGGACGGGATGGTCTCGGTCTCTTGACGTTGTGATTCACCCGCCTCGGCCTCTTAAAGTGTTGGGATTATAGTCGTCAGCCACCGAGCCTGGCCAAATTTTTTGCATTTTTAGCAGAGATGGGGTTTCGCCATGTTAACTAGGCTGGTTTTGAACTCCTGACCCCAGGCGAAGCATCCCCCTCTGCTTTCCGAAATGCGGCAATTACAGGGGTGAGCCACCGTGCCTGGCATGTATATTCTGTTGAAAATTCATTCAGAAACTTTTATGCCTAGCCTGTGGTCTGTACTGGAGGAGGTTTGTGTACACAACGTCTATTCTTCAACATGTTAGATTCTATTTTGGGTGCTTCTGTAGAGACGGTGTGTCCCTGTGCTGGAACTCAGGTGAACACTTGGCTCAACATCCATTGCTGTTCCCTAGAAATCCAGCCCAGTTCTCTTGGTGAAAGATAAGGTATGCTTAGTGAGCATCGCTTTTTCTCTTTGGGAACAAAACTCAGGAGGATTGCCCCTTGATGAGCAAGGCTAACCTGCTGAGACTTTGAAGCAAGGAACCAGAGATGGTCCTCTTGGGGGTTTATTTCCTGCATTTCAGAAAACGTGCAAACAGGTCCAATAAATGCACCTTTATTTTTGTGTCCATTTTAACCTGGTCAAGGGAAATTCCAACAAAAATCCAAGAGACCTGGAGTAAGATGATCTCATGCTGTGACTCTCCAAAGGGAAGTGCTTTCTGTTGTCTGAAACAAAACAAAGGCCTTTCCTTTAGAGAGTTACCGTTTGAGAAAAGCAACCTTAAGTTGATGCTGATCTTGGTAATACATTTGCAGATCATGCTTATAATCAAACTTGGATGATGCTGAGGTTCTGTTTTGTTTTTGTTTTCTAAGACAGGGTCTGTGTTGCCCAGGCTGGAGTACAGTGGCACCTCCAACCTAGGTCTCTTGGGCTCAAATGGTCCTGTTTTTTGTAACAGAGTCTTGCTCTGTGACCCAGGCTGGAGTGCAGTGCCAGGACGACACTCACTGTGACCTCTGCCTCCTGGCTTCAAGTGATTTTCTTGTCTCAGCTTTCCAAGTAGCGGGGATTACAGGTGCCCAGCATGACACCTGGCTAATATTTGTAGGGTTTGTAAAAATTATTCATTTATTTGTTTCTGAGATGAAGTCTCACTGACTGACCCTCAGGCTGGATGGCAGTGGCATAATCCTGGCTGACTGCAACCTCTGCTTCTTAGGTTATATTAATTCTCCTGCCTCAACCTCCAGAGTAGTTGTGATTACAGGTGCCTGCCACCAAGCCCAGCTACTGTTTTTATTTTTATTTTATGTTTGGTGGAGATTGGGTTTCACCACATTGGCCACGCTGGTCTCAAACCCTCAAGTGAGCTGCTTGCCTCAGCATCCCAAAATGCTGAGAATAGAGGTGTGAGCCACCACTCATGCCGTCAACACCTTTAACTCCATGGAAATTATTTTGGCAATTATTTATAGAACCTCACTTGGGGTCAGGTAGTGTTGGAGGGGACATTAGTGTCCCTCGAAGAAGGGATGTGGACTACTTAGCAAGATCCTAGAGATGGAATGCATGGGTCCATCTTGGGTGCCTGATCAGAAAATAAATGCATGAGACAGGGGTCTCACTATGCTGCCCAGGCTAAACTAGGGTTAGATCCTCCTGCCTCTGCCCCTCCCCCATCCTTTGTAGCTGGGAACACATCTGAATAATAACCCACACACAGGCAAGAAAAAAAAAGGACTGTTCTTTGTTTCACACCCCACCCCCAGTTAAATTTGTAGTTTAGATAAATAAAGTATTTGAGGTAAACATCAAATAACTTCCTGGTTACGTGTGGTTGTAGGCTTACTCTTTGGCCAGGCTGGCGTGCAATGGCGCAATCTCAGCTTATTGCAGCCTCTGCCTCCCAGGTTCTAGCGATTCTCTTGCCTCAGCCTCCTGAGTAGGTGAAACTACAGGTATGCACCACCACGCCCAACTAATATTTGTCTTTTTCGTAGGGACAGGGTTTCACCATGTTGGCCAGGATGGTCTCGATCTCTTGACCTCATGAGTCGCCCACCTTGGCCTCCGAAAGTGCTGGGATTAACAGGCGTGAGCCTCTGCACCTGGCCTAATTTTTTGTATTTTTGGTAGAGATGGGGTTTCCTCATTTTAACCAGGCTTGTTTTGAACTCCTGACTTCAGGTGATGCATCGACCTCTGTCATACAAATTGTGGTAATTACAGGTATGAGCCACCGTGCCCAGTCATGTGTGTATTTCTGTTCAACATTTATTCAGAAACCTTTATGTCTAGCCTGTGGTCTATACTGGAGGATGTTTGTGTGTATGACAATGTACATTCTTCAACATCTTAGATTCCGTTTTGGATGCTTCCGTAGAGATGGTGTGTTTCTGTACTCAAGGGAACACCTGGCTCAGAATCCATTGCTCTTTTCTGGAAATCATCCCCAATTCTCATGGGTAAAGGTAAGGTATGTCTTTTAGGCTTTGTTTTTTGTTTGGGAGCAAAACTCAGGACATTGCCCTTTGATGAATAAGGGTAAACTGCCGAGCCTTCGAAGCAATGAAGGAAATTAGGTGTTTATCTTCTGGATCCCAGAAAATGTGGAAACAGGGCCAAAGATACAGATGAATGCATTTTTTTTTTAAGACGGGGTTTCACCATGTTGGTCAGGCTGGTCTTGAACTCCCGACCTCAAGTGATCCACCCGCCTTGGCCTCCAAAGTGCTTGGATTACAGGCGTGAGCCACCACACCCGGCCACATGAATGCATTTTTATGTTTGTATCCTTTTTAACCTTATCACTGAAAATTCCCACAAAAAATCCAGAGTACTAGAGCAAGAGGCTCCTGTGCTGTGACGTTCTAGAGGGACGTGCATTAAGTTGTCTGGAGAAAAAGGCCGCATGTCCTTTTAGACAGTTACTGTTTGGAAGAGCAACCTTGAAGTAGTTGCTGATCTTCGAAAGACATTTGCAGAGTGTGGTTATGATCAGACTTGGATGACGGTGGGGTTCTGTTTTTGTTTTTCGAAGACAGGGTCTCTTTTGCCCAGGCCAGAGTGGGTGGCACTTACAACAAACTTTTGGGTGCAAGTGGTCCCCTCTTTATACTTTTATTTTTTGTGACCTACGCTGGCTTCGCAGGCTGGGGTGCAGTGGCAGGATCTCTGCTCACTGGAAACTCCACCTCCCGGGTTCTAGCGTTTCTTCCACCTCAGCCTGCTGAATAGTTGGGAATACAGACACCTGCCATCAGCCCCTGCTAATTTTTTTTTTTTTTTGAGATGGAATTTCGCTCTTCTTACCCAGGCTGGGGTGCAATGGCGTGATCTCGGCTCACGGCAACCTCCGCCTCCTGGATTCAGGCAATTTTCCTGCCTCAGCCTCCCGAGTATCTGGGATTACAGGCATGTGCCACCATGCCCAGCTAATTTTTTTTGTATTTTTAGTAGAGTCAGGGTTTCACCATGTTGACCAGGATGGTCTCGGTCTGTTGACTTTGTGATCCACCCGCCTCGGCCTCCCAAAGTGCTGGGATTACAGGCGTGAGCCACCGCGCCCGGCCTCCTTTTTTTTTTTTTTTAAAGGTGACTGGGGTTCATCCTGTTTGCCTGGCTTGTGACCTCAAGTGAGCCACTTGTGTGAGCATCAACACTTTTTACTCCATGCAAATTATTCCGGCACTGGTTTATAGAACCTCACTTGGGGTCAGGTAGATGAGAGGGGACCTCAGTGTTCCTTGAAGAAGAGATGTGGACTGCTTAGCAAGAGCACGGAGGTGGAATGAATGGGTTTCAGTGTTGATTGGGTAAATGAAGCTGAAATCTTGGGTTCAGGATCAGGAGATTAATGCATAAGACAGGGGTCCCAATAAGCTGCCCACGCCAAACTAGGCTTACATCCTCCTGCCTCTGCCCCTCGTCCTTTGTAGCTGGGAACACATGTGACTATTAACCCAGACACAGGCTATTAACCCAGACACAGGCAAAAATAAAGTAAGGACTGTTTTCTGGTTCATACCTCATCCCCAGTTAAATTTATATTTTAGACTAACAATGTATTTGAGATGTACTTGAGCAAGGAATGATTTTCTGTTTAGGTGTGGACGAAGTCTCACCCTGTCACCAGGCTGGAGTACAATGGCCCCATTGCAGTTTATTGCAACCTCTGCTTCCCGGGTTAAAGCGATCCTCCTGCCTTACCCTCCGGAGTAGCTGAAACTACAGGTGCGCACCACCACGCCCAGCTCATTTTTGCATTTTAGTAGAGATGGGGTTTCACCATGTTGCCCAGGAAGGTCTACATCTCTTGACTAGTTGAACCACAGGTTCCACTGCTACCTCCACCACCCGGCTCCGAGCAGTTCTCCTACTTTAGCTTCCCAGGTAGCTGGTATTACAAGCACCCAGCCACACCCACCTCCTTTTTGTGTTTTTACTGTAGATGGGGTTTCACCATGTTGGCCAGGCTGGTCTTGAATTCATAACCTCAGGTGATCCACTAACCTTGGCCTTCCAAAGTCCTGGGATTACAGGTGTATAAGCCCCACGCCTAGCCCCAAGTGGCCCTCTTGAGTCAGCCTAGACGGTGGTCTATGCTGGAGGATGTTTGTTTGTGGAAAATGTATGTTCTTCAACATCTTAGATTCCATTTTGATAGCTCCCATCAGGACTGTGTGTCCCTGTACCTGGCCCAACATCCATTGCTGTTCTCTAGAAATCCAGCCCAATTCTCTTGGGTAAGGATGACTTATGCCCAGTTGGCATTGCTTTTCTCTTTGAGGACAAAACTCAGAAAGATTGCCCCCTGATTACAAGGCTGACCTGCTGAGCCTTTGAAGCAAGGAACTAGAGATGGTGATTTTTAGGGTTTTATGTCCTGGATTCCAGAAAACATGCAAACAGGGCAAGTAAATGCATCTTTATATTTGTGTCCATTTTCACCTGGTCAAGGGAAATTCCAACAAAAGTCCCAGACTGCTGGAGCAAGAAGATCTCATGCTGTGACCCTCTAAAGGGAGGTGCTTTCTGTCGTTTGAAAAGAAAGAGACGCCTTCCCTTTAGAGTGTTACCGTTTGAGCAAAGCAACGTTGAAGCTGATGCTGAATTTTATGATCATTTGCAGAGCATGCCTATGATCAGACTTGATGTCGAGGTTCTGTTTTGTTGTTGTTTTCTAAGACAGGGTCTGTGTTGCCCAGGCTGGAGTACAGTGTGTTTTTGTTTTTTATTTGTTTATTTTTGACACGGAGTTTCGCTGCCCCCATCCCGGCTGACTGCAACCTCCGCTTCCCAGCTTCAGTTAATCCTCCTGCCTCAACCGCCCATCCCCACACTGGGCTACTTTTTGTATTTTGTTCGTTCGTTTGTGCAGCAGAGACTGGGTTTCACCACATTGGCCAGGCTGGTCTCAAACCCCTGACCTCAAGTGAGCCACTCACCTCGGCTCGGGAAAGTGTTCAAAATGCAGGTGTGAGCCCCTTCTCATGGCCATCAACACCTTTCACTGCATGGAAATTATTCTGGCACTGGTTTTTGGAACCTCACTTGGGGGTCAGGTAGAGTTGGAGAAGTCCTCAGTGTCCCTTGAAGAAAGGGTGTGAGAATTTGCAAGAGCCCAGAGGTGGCATGCTTGGGGGGCGGGCTAGTGTTTATTGTGTAAATGAAGCTGAAACCTTTGGTGAGTGACCAGAACATAAATGCATGAAATGGGGGTCTCACTATCATGCCCACACTAAACTAGGGTTAGATCCTCCTGCCTCTGACCCTCCCCATTTTTGGTAGCTGGGAGCACATGTATGTGAATATTAACTCATGCACAGGTAGAAAAAAGTAAGGACTGTTCTTTGGTTCGTGCCTCACCCTCACTTAAATTTATATTTTAGGTAAACGGTATGTTTGAGATGTCCTTGAACAACAAATGATTTTCTGTTTAGGTGTGGAAGAAGTCTCCCTCTGTCGCCAGGCTAGAGTGCAGTGGCGTGATCGCAGCTTATTGCAACCTCTGCCTCCCAGGTTCAAGCGATCCTCCTGCCTCAGCCTCCTGAGTAGCTGAAACTACAGGTATGTGCCACCATGCCCATCTAATGACTGTATTTTGAATAGAGACAGTGTTTCACCATATTGGCCAGGATGGTCTCGATCTCTTGACCTTGTGATTAACCCACCTCGGCCTCCTAAAGTGCTGGGATTATAGTCATCAGCCAGTGAGCCTGGCCAAATATTTTGTGTTTTTAGTATAGAAAAGGTGTCGCCACGTTAACCAGGGTGGTTTTGAACTCCTGACCCCAGGTGATGCATTCGCCTCTGCTTTCCAAAATACGACAATTACAGGCAACCTCTGCTTCTTAGGTTTGCTTAATTCTCCTGTCTCAACCCCCAGCGTAGCTGGAATTACTGGCACCCACTACCATGCCCAGCTACTTCTGTGGTTCTTTTTTTTTTTTTTTTTTTTTTTTTTAGTGGAAAATCATTTTTACCCTGTTGGCCAAGCTGGTCTCAAACTCCTGATCTCAAGTGAATCGCTCACCTCGGCCTCCCAAAATGCTGAGAACGCAGTGTGAGCCTCCGCCCATGGCCATCAACACCTTTTACTTCATGGAAATTATTCTGGCACTAGTTTATAGAACCCCACTTGGGGTCAGGTAGAGTTGGAGGGGACCTCAGTGTCCCTTGAAGAAGGGATGTGGACTGCTCAGCAAGAGCTCAGAGGTGGAATGAATGGGTTTCAGTATTTTGTTGGGTAAATGAAGCTGAAATCTTGGGTTCGTGGCCAGGAGATAAATGTATGAGACAGGGGTCTCACTATGCTGCCCAGGCTAAACCAGGGTTAGATCTCCTCCCTCCGCCCCTACCCCGTTTTCATAGATGGGAACACATGTGAGTATTAGCCGACGCACAGGCAGGAGGAAAGGAAGAATGGTTTTCTGGTCCATGCCCCACCCCCAGTTAAATTTCTCTATTCGATCCTCCTGAGTAGCTGCAACCGCAGGTATGCGCCACCATGCCCAGCTTAAAGATTGTATTTTTCATAGAGCCAGGGTTTCACCATGTGGACCAGGATGGTCTCCGTCTCCTGACCTTGTGATTCACCCATTCGGCCTCCCAACGTGCTGGGAGTACAGGCGTGAGCCATGAGCTACTGCACCTGGCCACATTTTTTGTTTTTTTGGTAGAGATGGTTTTTTTTTCGTGTTAATCAGTTTTGTTTTGAACTTCTGACCTCTGGTGATGTGTCTGCCCCTCCGTCTTCCAAAGTGTGGCCATTACATGCGTCAGCCACTGTGCCCTGCTGTGTGTAATTCTGTTCAAAATTTATTCAGTAACTTTTATATGTAGCCTGTGATCTGTCCTGGAGCATGTTTGTATGTACGACAGTGTATATTCTTCAACAACTTAGATTCCGTTTTGGATGCTTCCATACAAACTGTGTGTCCGTTTGCTGGAACTCAGGTGAAAACTTGGCTCAAAATCCATTGCTGTTCTCTAGAAATCCAGCCCAATTCTCATGCTTACATATACGGTATGTCTAGTGGGCATTGCTTTTTCTCTTTGGGAGAAAACTCAGGAGCATCGCCCTTTGATGAACAAGGCTGACCTGCTGAGCCTTTGAAGCAGGGAAATGGAGATGCTCATTTTAGTGGTTTATGTTCTGGATTCCAGAAAACATGCAAACAGGGCCAGTAAATGCATCTGTATTTTGGTGTCCATTTTCACCTGGTCAAGGAAAATTCCAACAAAAATCCCAGAGTGCTAGAGCAAGATCTCATGCTGTGACCCTCTAAAGGGAGGTGCTTTCTGTTGTCTGAAAAGAAAGAGACGCCTTCCCTTTAGAGTGTTACCGTTTGAGAAAAGCAACGTTGAAGTTGATGCTGAATTTTAAAAAGACATTTGCAGAGCATGCCTATGATCAGACTTGATGTCGCGGTTCTGTTTTGCTTTTGTTTTCTAAAGCAGGGTCTGTGTTGCCCAGGCTGGAGTACAGTGGCACTTCCCACCTGGGTCTCTTGTGCTCAGATGGTTCTCTTTTTTTGGACAGAGGCTTACTCTGACCCAGGCTGTAGTGCAGTGCCGGGACTTTGCTAACCCCAACCTGTGCCTTCTGCGTTCAAGCGAGTCTCCTGTCTCAGCTTTTGAAGTAGCTGGAATTTCAGGAGTCCACCACCATATCTCGCTAACATTTGTAGTTTTTAAAATTACTTATTTATTTTTGAGATGGAGTCTCGCTGTGGCCCAAGCTGGAGGGCGGTGGCACAATCCCAGCTGACAGCAATCTCTGCTTCTCAGGTTCAATGAATTCTCCTGCCTCAATCTCCGGAGTTGCTGGAATTACAGATGCCCGCCACCATGCCTAGCTACGTGTTGTATTTTTTGTTCGTTTGTTTTAGTGGGTAGGGTTGCACCCTGTTGGCCAGGCTGGTCTCAAACCCCTGACCTCCAATGCGCCCCTCGCTTCAGCCTCCCAAAATGCTGAGAATGCAGGTGTGAACCACCATCCGTGGACAGTAACACCTTTTATTGCCTCCATGGAAATTATTTTGGCAGTAGTGTATAGAATCTCACTTGGGGTCAGGCAGATTGGAGGGGACCCCAGTATCCCTTGAAGAAATGATGTGGAGTGCTTAGCAAGAGCATAGAGGTGGAATGCATGGGGTCTCGTGTTTGTTGGGTATATGAAGCTGAAATCTTGGGTGCCTGAAATATATGCATGAGACGGGGTTCTCAGTATGTTGCCCAGGCTAAGCTAGGGTTAGGGCCTCCTGCCTCTGCCCCTCCCCATCCTTCATAGATGGGAACGCATGTAAATATTAACCCATGCACAGGCAAGAAGAAAGGTAGGCCTGTTCCTTGCTGCATGTCCACTCCCAGTTAAATCTGTATTTTGGATAAACAATGTATTTCAGATATACTTGAAAAACAAATGATTTGCTTTTTAAGACGAAATTGGACGAAATCTTTCTCTGTCACCAGGCTGGAGGGCAACGGCACGATCTCAGCTCACTGCAACCTCCACCTCCTAGGTTCAAGCAATTCTCCTGCCTCAGCCTCCTGAGTAGCTGAAACTACAGGTGTGCACCACCATGCCCAGCTCATTTTTGTATTTTTAGTAGAGATGGGGTTTTACCATGTTGACCAGGATTGTCTCGATCTCTTGACCTCATGATCCACCCGCCTCGGCCTCCCAAAGTGCTGGGATTACAGACGTGAGCCTATCTTTTTATTTTTTGAGACACACTCTCGCTTTGTGGCTCAGGCTGGAGTGCAGTGGCAGGATCTTTGCTCACTAGAAACTCCACCTCCCAGGTTCATTGATTCTCCCACATCAGCCTGCCGAATAGTTAACAATACAGGCGCCTGCCATGACACCCTGCTAATTTTTTCTTTTTAAGACAGAGTCTCACTCTGTCGCCAGGCTGGCATGCAGTGTCTTGATCTCGGCTCGCTGCAACCTCCATCTCCCTGGTTGAAGCGATTCTCCTACCTCAGTCTCCTGAGTAGCTGGGATTACGGGAGCCCACCACGATCCTCAGCTAATTTTTGTACTTTTAGTAGAGTACAAAATGCTGGCCAGGCTGATCTTGATCTCCAGTCCTCGTTATTTGCTCACCTTGTACTCCCAAAGTGATGGGATTACAGGTTCGAGCCACTGGGCCGGCCAGTGTTTTGTTTGTTTTGATGGAGTCCGCTCTTTTGCCCAGGCTGGAGGGCAATGACTTGATCTCAGCTCATTGCATCCTTCGCCTCCTGGGTTCTAGCGATTCTTCCTCAGTCTCCCAGGTAGCTGGGATTACAGGTACCGACCACCACACCCAGCTAATTTTTGTGCTTTTAGTAGAGACAGGGTTTCACCATGTTGGCCAGTCTGGTCTCGAACTCTTAGCCTCAGATGATCCACCCTCCTCAGCCTCCCAAAGTGCTGGGGTTACTGTATGACCCACCATGCCTAGCTTCAAGTGGTCCTCTTGAATCACACTTTGGTTTATGCTGGAGGATGTTTATGTGTGACAATATATATTCCCTTTTGGTTGCTCCCGTCGGGACTGGGTGTCCCTTTACTGGAACTCACGTGAACACTTACCTCAGTATCCATTGCTGTTCTCTAGAAATTCAGCCCAATTCTCTTGGGTAAATAGAAGGCATGTCTAGTGGGCATTACTTTTTCTCTTTGGGAACAAAACTCAGGAGGATTGCCCCATAAGGAACAAGGCTGACCTGCTGAGCCTTTGAAGCAAGGAACTGGAGATGGTCCTTTTAGGGGTTTATGTTCTGGATTCCAGAAAACAGGCAATCAGGGCCAATAAATGCATCTTTATTTTTTGCATTCATTTTAACCGGCTCAACGAAAATTTTAACAAGAAATCCACAGTGTTGAGCAAAAAGATCTCAGGCCGTGACCTCTAGAGGGAAGCACTTTCTGTTGTCTGAAAGGAAAGAAGATGCTTCCCTTTAGAGCGTCACCGTTTGAGAAAAGCAACGTTGAAGTTGCTGCTGACGTTGGTAATACATATGCAGGGCACGCTTGTAGTCAGACTTGGACGATGGTGGGGTTCTGATTTTCTTTTTTGGGTTTTTTTTCTAATACAAGGTTTCTCTTGCCCAGGCGGGAGTGCAGTGGATGATCTTGGATCACTACAACTTTTGCTTCCTAGGTTCAAGCGATTCTCCTGCCCCAGTCTCCCGAGTCTCTGTGACTACAGATGCCCAGCACCACGCCCAGCTAATTTTTATATTTTCAGTATCGACAAGGTTTTGACAAGTTGGCCAGGCTGGTTTCAAACTCCTCCTGAGCTCAGATGGAGGTCTGCCTGCCTTGGCCTTCCAAAGTGCTGAGATTACAGGCCCATTCATCTTTTCACTTTAATCTGCTCGTCCCTGACACTGAAAATCTTTTCTCTCCGACAACGTGCCGTTATTTCTCGGAATAGACCTGCTTTCTCTGAAGGAAGGGTGTAGTTGATTTAGCCCTCACCCACTCATGCCAACCCCGGTCAGCTTTTCACACTACAGCTGCACTGTTTACCCTGTTGCCTTTGGGTTAGCATTC
The DNA here is from genome assembly GCA_028533165.1 of Leontopithecus rosalia. Taxonomy (NCBI): domain Eukaryota; kingdom Metazoa; phylum Chordata; class Mammalia; order Primates; family Cebidae; genus Leontopithecus; species Leontopithecus rosalia. The sequence continues at coordinate 38,068,739 of CM052668.1, forward strand.
CAGGCCATCCCAACAGGCAAAACGTCGCATCTAAATGCCAGGTGCTTGGTTAGATGTGGAATGTTTTCTTTGGCCAATGTAAGAAATAAACTGTTGTAGACCTGATGAATCTCAGCCGCAGTGATAAATGTCTCATGGAACAAAACCTTGAGGAGCGTAGAAGTGGCTCCTTAGTAAAAGATGGAGTTTGAGACCAGCCTGGACAACATGGTGAAACCCCGTCTCTGCTAGAAACACAAACTAGCTGGGTGCGGTGCTGGGCACTTGTCATCCCTGCTACTTGGGAGGGTGAGGCAGGAGAATCAGTTTAACCCAGGAAGTGGACGTTGTGGTGAGCCGAGATCGCGTCATTGCACTTTAGCCTGGGCAACAGGAGTGAAACCCCATCTCAAAAAAATAAAATAAAAATAATAAATCTTTAAAAATAATCAAAATAATCAGGTTGGGCGTGGTGGCTCATGCCTGTAATCCCAGCACTGTGGGAGCCAAGGTGGGTGGATTATGAGGTCAGGAGTTGGAAACCATCCTGGCCAAGATCGTGAAACACTGTCTCTACTAAAAAAAGAAAAATACAACCGAGCACAGTGGTGGGTCCCTGTAATCCCCGCTACTCGGGAGGCTGAGGCTAGAGAATTGCTGGAACCCAGGAGGCGGAGGTTGCAGTGAGCCGAGATCGCGCCACTGCCCTCTTCCCTGGGCAAAAGAGCAAGAATCCATCTCAAAAAAAATAGTAAAATAATCAGACCAGTGATGTTGAGATTCTGTTTTGTTCTTGTTTTTTGTTGTTGTTTATTTGGGGTGTTTTTTTGAAGACAGTGTCTCTGTTGCCCAGGCTGGAGTGGTTGGCACTTCCAACTCCATCTCTTGGGCTCAAGTGGTTCATTCCTCTGTCCTCCCTCCCTCTCTCTGGGCCCCCTCCCCCTCCCTCTCCCTTTCCTCTCTCTCCCTCCTCCTCCCCTTCCCTCCCCCTCCCCCCTCCCATTCCCTCCCTTCCTTGTCCCCCTTTCCCTCCCTCCCTCTCTCCCTTCCTTCCCTCCCTCCCTCCCTTCCCCTCCCCCTTCCCTCCCTCTCTCCCTTCCTTCCCTTCCCCTCCCCTTCCCCTCCCTCCCTCCCTCTCTCCCTTCC
>CM052668.1:38070363-38089226 GCA_028533165.1 Leontopithecus rosalia
CCAGACCTGCAGCCCTGAGCCCACCAGACCTGCAGCCCTGAGCGCTCCAGACCTGCAGCCCTGAGCCCACCAGACCTGCAGCCCTGAGCCCACCAGACCTGCAGCCCTGAGCCCACCAGACCTGCAGCCCTGAGCGCTCCAGACCTGCAGCCCTGAGCCCACCAGACCTGCAGCCCTGAGTGCACCATTAGCCTCTCCGGGCCTCTAGTTCTTCCTTTTTAAAATGAGATAATAATCTCTTTCCTGGCCCCTTCGTATGGGTGTGTTGAGGGTTCAAGGGGGATTACAAATGGATAATCACTTGACTCAACAAAGAATGCCAAGATACAAGTAGCGGAAGAGTAACAGACTCAGAAAGCATTCCTGTCTCAGGAAGGATTCCTACACGGAAGACACCAAGAGCTCCCACGGGTTAGCAAGAAGAGAGAGAGAACCCAATTGACAAGCGGGCAAAGGGTATGAATAGTAATTCACAGAAGAGGAAGGCTGGGTAACTGACAGGTCCATGAGGAGATGCCCCACTTCACCAGGGATCAGAGAGACGCAGCTCGAATCAGCAGGGAGGTACCGCTTTGCATCAGTTAGACCGGCCAGCATGAAAAGGGTAATATCACGCGTTTGAATAGTTAAGAGGAGACTCCGTGTATGAACGGGTGCGACTCGTCTTTCGGGAAGGCGCTCTGAGGTACTTTATGAAATGAAGAATGTTCATACCCTGTGGCTCAACGGTTTCATTGCAGGGTACACCTCCAGGGGAAAAAAACAAAACCAAACAGGAACATGTATTTGGACGTTTACAGCAGCACTGTTTATAAGTAACGTGGAGTCAGAATCAAGCCAGAGATTTTCACAGGGAGCGTCTGTGTCATTTACTTGTCCATCTGATAAGGGGAAGAACAAGTGTGGGGCACGGAGGCTCACGCCTGTAATCCCAGCACTTTGGGAGGCCGATGGGGGTGGATCACGAGGTCAAGAGATCGAGACCATCCTGGTCAACATGGTGAAACCCCGTCTCTACTAAAAATACAAAAAATTAGCCAGGCACGTGGCACGCGCCTGTAGTCCCAGCTACTCAGGAGGCTGAGGCAGGAGAATAGCCTGAACCCAGGAGGCGGAGGTTGTGGTGAGTGGAGATCGCACCATTGCACTCCAGCCTGAGTAACAAGAGCGAAACTCCGTCTCAAAAAAAAATGGGGGACGAACAAGTAAATGAGACAAACGCTCCCTGTGAAAATCTATGTGGTACACATAGCCATGAACTAGAATGACCTAAACACAGTGCTGGCCAAGCAATAATAATAATAAATAACAATAATTTAATCTAAAAATCCACACACCGAGGCCAGGCAAGGTGGCTCACACCTGTAATCCCTGCACTTTGGGAGGCCAAGGCAGGAGAATCACTTGAGCCCAGGAGTTCAAGACCAGCCTGGCCAACGATGGTAAAACCATGTCTCTGTGGCAAACACACCTGTATTCCCTGCTACTCAGGAGGCTGAGGTAGGAGGATCGCTTCAGCCCGGGAGACAGAGGTTGCAGTGAGCCAAGATTATGCCACTGCACTCCAGCCTGGGGGACAGAGTGAGACCCCATCTCAAAAAAAAAAAATTCCAAAGATAGGCAAAATTGATAGCATGATCTCATGTATGTAAAACACACATATAATCGAAAACTATATATTTTCCAAGTCAAAATACATATCCATGAGTGTTTATCAAACACATTTAGGAGATGAGCTGGGAAAGAATGAGGAAAACATAATATAAAACGAAGCACAGGGCTGGGCGCGGTGGCTCACGCCTGGAATCCCAACACATTAGGAGGCCGAGGCAGGCAGATCACTTGAGGTCAGGAGTTCGAGACCAGCCCGGCCAACATGGTGAAACCCTCATCTCTACTAAAAATATAAAAATTAGCTGGACGTCGTGGCGCATGCCTGCAATCCTAGCTACTTGAGAGACTGAGACAGGAGTATCCCTTGAACCCAGGAGGTGGAGGTTATGATGAGCTGAGATCGTGCACGCCACTGCACTCCAGCCGGGGCAACAAGAGCAAAACTCCGTCTCAAAAAACTAACAAACAAAAAGCGGGTAAAGGATGCTTCATGTCACCGAGTGAAGGGTGTGGGTTCTGTTTGAAGCAGTCATTGTGAGAAGCATCTTCTATATCCACGGGGAGGTGTGGTGGCCCTTCTGGGACAATGTAGGGTGTCTGGCATCCCCTTTTGGCTACTAATAATTTAGGACATCCCAACTCTTGACCACCCGAAGATATGACACGACATATCCCATCTGGAAAAGTACAGGGTAAGGGCCACCCCCAATTCCCCACTTGCAGCCAAGGGAGATAGGATGTCTTTTGATGGGCAGTGGTGAGTGTGAGTTATTTCTCCGAGACAATGAAGACTGTGACATGTCCTCTGAGGGGGTGGGCTTGTGAGATGATGGAGATGACCCTGTTAGAACACTGAAGTCCTTTCTGATCAATGGAGGGGACAGCAAGGGATGCGAGGGACCCCACATGATGTGGTGAGATGGGATGGGACATCCCCTCCATTGCCCCAAGACCTTTGAGTTCTCTTTCTGGACTAATGAGATGTAATACAATGCAGTTGTCAGGAATGGAGGCAACCAAGCTTTGAATTCCATATAACTGCCAGGTGCGGTGGCTCACACCTGTCATCCCGGCACTTTGGGAGGCCGAGGCGGGCGGATCATCTGAGGTCGGGGGGTTTGAGACCAGCCTGACCAACATGGTCTCTACTAAAATTACAGAAAAAATTAGCTGGGCCTGGTGGCGTGCGCCTGTGAGCTACTCGGGAGGCTGAGGTAGGAGAACCTCTGGAACCTGAGAGGCGGAGGTTACAGTGAGTCGAGAACATGCCATTGTACTCCCGCCTGGGGGACTGAGCGAAACTCTGTCTCAAACAACAACAGCAACAAAACAAATTCCACATAACTAGCCTGGGTGCGCAGACCGAGCCACCGAGACCGAGCCACCATTCTCCGGAATGGGAATGGTTATGACAACTCACAGGCTAGACATGGTGGTTAAAGGGTTAATGTACGTAAAACACTTAGATCAGGACCAGGCATCACATAAGCATCTAAAATTCTTATTACTGGGTCTCCCATTTTGCAAAAGTTTGGGATCATCCTGTTTGAGAGCCCGAGGGGCCGGAGATAGCCCATCTGCAGAAATAAAATGATTAAGGGAAGCCTATCTGGACACCAAATGGGCATCTGACAGCCAGGGGCGCCTAGCATCCTGCTGTCCTGTGGCGGGCTTGGGACATCCTGTTTTGCGCTCTACACATATAAGATGTCACATCTGGAGAAGGAAGGACAAGGGAGCTGTCATATGGAGCCCAGGAAAATAGGCCATATTCTTTGAGGGGCACTGAGATTATAGGGCCTTCTTTGGGGAGCACAGAGTGCTGGAGATCTCATATGGGTGATCAAATATGCGATGGCCCAAATGGGCTCTGGGGAGTCAGTGGAGGAGAATGACATTTCATCCAGGTCCCAAGAGGTATAGAATATCCCCCTGGTATAAGTACAAGCCGTGGCATGTCCTGTCAGGGAGGTACGGGACAGCTTTCGGCATCCCCAGGGGTAAAGCAGCCACTATTTGGGAAAGTGAGGAGTATGGGAGTGTGTCTCAGAGAAAATGAGAAATGCTGAAATATCCAGTCTGGGCATGTGGAGGCAAGAGGACAAGAAGTGAAGACTGCAAGGAAAGCACAGGGTCTGGCCTGGGCGGTTGGGCGGTGTCTGGTGAGAGCTTGCTTTGGTGGAAGCAGTCGGTGGGGAACAGGCATAGGTTCTGCTCTGGGGTGGGTGTCTGTCTCCCCCAGGCTCACAGGATGGGAGTGCAAGCTGTCTCCAGGCTGTGAAGAGGAAGCTGACACCAGGATCCCAGGCTGCCTCTCCAAGGGCACAGGCTGTGTGTGGGCACATGCAGAGTGGGCACAGGCTGTCTGCAGGGTGCAGGCATTTCCAGAGGGCACAGGCTGCCTGGGGTGGGCACTGGCTCTCTGAGGACACCAGCTGTGTCTGGAATCACAGGCTGGGTCTGGGGACACAGGCAAGGTTTTTCTAGGGACACAGGCTGTCTCTAGAGCCATAGACTGGCCTGGGGGGGACCCAGTGATGACTAGGAACATTGGCGGTGTGGGTGCAGGGTCTTTGGGGGGGGTCACAGAATTGTCTGGAACCATAGCCTCGTCTGGAGGTGCAGGCTGATCTGAGGGCACAGGCTGGTGGAAGCATGCAGGCTGGTCTGGGGGTACGGACTGTTCTAGGGGGACATGGAGACTGTAGCTGGAGACAGGCTGATTTGGGGGTACAGGATATTTGGGGTACAGGATGGTCTTGGGACACAGACTTTGGCAACACAGAGTGGTCTTGGGGCACAGGCTCTCTTTAGAGGCACAGAATAGGTGTACAGCCTCGTTTGGGAGGGTCTCGGGTCCCAGCCTGGTCTAGGGGTAAGGGATGGCCTGGGGCATAGACTCCCTGCAGGCACATTCTGGTCTTGGGGTACAGTCTCTAGCAGGAAAGCAAGCTCTAAGGCACAGGTTCTCGGGGATTAGCCAGTTAGGGGCCTAGGCCGTGTCTGTGAGCTTGCGCTCTCTCTCGCTCTCTCTCTCTCTCTCTCTCTCTCTCTCTCTCTCTCTCTCTCTCTCTCTCTCTCAGATCTCTCTCTCAGCAGTTTCTGAGAGCAGAGGTCAATGTGGGCACCGGCGCTTACTGGGATGCAAGCTCTCTCCTCCTGGGGCTCAGGCTTTCGTCCCTGGGGCGGACTTTCTCCCGGGACACGGGCCCCTCTCCCTCCCTGTCTACCTGGGCTCAATGGGGCGGCCACTTACCTCCGGGCAGCTCCGCGGGGCCGCAGGTCTCCCTGCCCGCGGGCACGTCCGCCTGCCACAGCCGCTTGGTGCACACCTTCCAGAGCCCCAGGTGGGCCGCCTCGCACACGGCGCTGCCGTTGGCCTTGTAGGTGTTGAGCTCCACCCAGAACTCGGTGCCCACGGACAGCACCGCCAGCGTGGCGCCCACGGCGGCCAGCAGCAGCGCCAGCTTCACCTTCCCCTCGCGCTCGGGTGTCAGCCCCGCCCCGAGCTGCCCTTGCGCCCGCCGCCGGCCTGCGGCCCCCCGCCGCCGGTTCTCCTCTTGCAGGAAGAAGTTGGACCACATCATCATCTTCCGGCCGTGGGGTCGAGAAGCGGGAGGAGGCAGAGCCGAGGAGGGGCCTCCAGGGACGGGAGCGGGGAGCGGGGAGCGGCCTGGGGTCTTGAAGGGGGTGAGGGACTCAGTTTCCCCTGGGTATGAAAAAGGAAGAGCCGAGTCCTCTCTGGAACCTCAGATGGGAAAGTCGAGATTGCCTCGGGTTCAGAACAGAAAAACGATCCCGGGGGCTGGGGAAGCCTCTGGGGTTCAGAGGAGGGTCTAGGCTGCCCCGAAGAACTTGGCCAAGAAGATGGGGGAAAAGCAAGCCCCCCGCCCCCGGCTTACAGATGGAGCCTGGGTTCCCAGGAGGGGTGCCCCCAAGAGCTCCAGAGGAAGAACTGGTGCCAGCTGAAGCTCCCTGAAGCTCTCAGGGGCTGCTTTGGGGTCCCTGCTGGGGGGTTCACAGAAGGGAAACTGGTTTTCCTGAGAGATCTGAGCACCCCACTAGGGCTAAGAGTTTGGGGTACCCAGGAAGGGGACCTGAGGTCCTCTGTGTGTTTGCAGATGTGGCTTGGGTTCCCTTGGGCTTAGAGTTTGAGAAGAGAGGACTTGGGGACACTCTGGGATTCGGAAAAGGAAGACCTGGGGTCCCGGGAAGCTCCTAAGGGGAGGTGTGAATTCTCTCCGGGTCTCGGAGAAGCAGTGGGACCCCGGCATCCACAGAAAGTAAGAATGGAGCCCTAGCTGCCACTCAGAGGGGGACCAGGCCCCGCTGGAATTCAGGAAAAGGGAATGGGGGTCTCCCCGGCCATTCAGAAAAGACCCGCGGTCTCTGCCGAGGCTGGGAAAGGGCCCGGTGGCTGGAAGACAGAGTGGAGTCCGGAGACGGAGGCTGAGGGGCCTCCCCGAGGGCTCAGGGTGGAGGGTGGATCCCCGCTGGGGCTCACACCAAGGGGCTGCGGTCCGCGCTGCGGCTCAGAAACCCGGACTGAGGCCCCCCCGCGGTCCGAGGCCAACCGCGACCCGAAAGAGCCGCTGCGCCCCTTCGGGATGCGTCCGCCTCCCTCCCCCGGGCTCCCAGGGCCTTCCCGGCCGGGTCCGCGCCGGGCTCAGGTCCAGGCCAGGGCCCCCCCGGGGCTCCCACCCTCGACTCCCGGGCCGGGGCCCCCTCGCTCTCCTGCCTCGGCGCCGCGCCGACCCCAGCTCCGCGCTGCCTCCGAAGCGTCCGGCCCTGCCCGCCACCGCCACCGGCCTGGCCTCCGCCCGCCCCCACCCCCACCCTCCACCCTTGGGGCTATTTCGGGCTTGACCCGTAAATAACACCCGCACCTGTCGCCGGGCGCCTGTTGCCATAGGGATCCCGGGTATTTTAAGGGGATGAGGCGGGAGGAGGGAGGCAGCCCTAGGAGGAGGGGCTCGGGGCAGGGTCCGAAAGGACCGAGTCTGATGGGACTTTCATTTCCCAAAGGGACAAGAGCGGCGCCGAGAGTCCCAGCTCCCCAGTCTCCCGGGCGGCAGCAGACCGGTGGGGCAGTCTCGCTGGGGTTACCAGGGAGTGGGGGCGGGAGACAGGACCCGGGGACTCAGGGAGGAGGGGCTGATATAGGGAGTCTTGGGCCCTGAGGGAGAAGAAGCCTCGGTACCCCAAATTCTGAGTGGTAGAGGAAGGGGCCTTAGTGCCCAGAATCTTTGATCTGAGGCAAGAGGAACTTGGTCTCCTGGGTCCTGGACTCCTGGGTCTGAAGGTGGAGGGACTGGGGCCTGGACTCCTGGGTCTGAGAGAGAAGGCGCTGGGGGCCTGGACTCCTGGGTCTGAGGGTGGAGGGGCTGGGCCTGGACTCCTGGGTCTGAGGGAGGAGGGGCTGGAAGTCTGGACTCCTGGGTCTGAGGGAGGAGGCGCTGGGGGCCTGGACTCCTGGGTCTGAGGGAGGAGGGGCTGGGCCTGGACTCCTGGGTCTGAGAGTGGAGGGGCTGGGGGCCTGGACTCCTGGGTCTGAGGGAGGAGGGGCTGGGCCTGGACTCCTGGGTCTGAGGGAGGAGGAGGGGCTGGGGCCTGGGCTCCTGGGTCTGAGAGAGAAGGCGCTGGGGTTCTGGACTCCTGGGTCTGAGGGAGGAGGGGCTGGGGTCTGGACTCCTGGGTCTGAGAGAGAAGGCGCTGGGGGCCTGGACTCCTGGGTCTGAGGGAGGAGGGGCTGGGGCCTGGACTCCTGGGTCTGAGGGTGGAGGGGCTGGGGGCCGGACTACTGGGTCTGAGGGTGGAGGGGCTGGGGGCCTGGGCTCCTGGGTCTGAGGAAGGAGGCGCTGGGGGCCTGGGCTCCTGGGTCTGAGGGAGGAGGGGCTGGGGGCCTGGGCTCCTGGGTCTGAGGGTGGAGGGGCTGGGGGCCTGGGGGAGGAAGAGACTGGGGCCAGAACCTTGGGTCTGGAAGCATGGAAGAACTGATTCCCACGTTGGAGAAAGCACAGGCCTCAGGGAGGGGCAGCTGTCACGGTGCAGAATGAGAGCAGCACTCCTCTTCTTCGACTTTATTAGACGGGGTACCCCTGGGGGACCTTCCATGCAGTTTCAGCTCCCCCAGGGGCAGGGACAGAGGACAGCCATGTGGCATGGCAGCAGGGCCTGATCTTCAACCCCTCACCCCCTACCCCTCAGCCCTTCCACGGACGGTCCAGGTAGGACCCACCTTTCACCAACTCCTTCTTCTCCCACAGTTGGCTGCTCCAGGCCAGGCCTGGTTCCTGGCCCGAACTAGGCTCTGGTGCACGCTGGCCCTCTCTGTCCACCCCCTGCTCTGGACTTTGCTGATGGAGCATGTGTTTCCCTGCAATGTGACTGTCAGTGTCTAGTTCTCCCAGCAGACCAGGGCAGGGGCCAGGCACAGGAGGAATTCACTTTGGCATCCTCAGCTCTGCCCGGCACAGGGCCAGGTCACAGGCAGTCTTGGAAAATGTGCATGGGGTGACTTGAATGAATGGCTGGATGAATGAGCAAAGGAATGACCAGAGGAAATGACAGGGCAGCACACAGAGATCCCCACCCCCGCTAGGGAAGGGGCCTGCTGCGTTTCTTCAATGCCTCCCTGGCCGGTCCCCCCTCCAAGGGCAGAGATGGAATAGAGGTGGCCCTGAGATTGCAGAGCCTGGTACTTGGAAGTCCTCGGGAAATATTTTTTTATTTTTGTCTCTTTTCTTTTTCTTTTTTTTTTCCCTTCTGAGACAGGGTCTTGCTCTGTGGCCCAGCCTGAACTGCACTGGTGCAATGATAGCTCACTGCAACCTCAAACTCCTGGGCTCAAGCAATCTTGCCGCCTCAGCCGCCTTCGTACCTAGGACTGCAAGTGTCAGCCACCATGCTGCGGCTAATTTTCTATTTTTGTAGAGACGGGGTCTCACTATATTGCCCAGGCTGGTCTCAAACACCAAGTCTCAAGCAGTCCTCCTGTCTTGGCCTCCCAGAGTGCTAGGATTATAAGCATAAGCCACTGCCTGGCCAGTATGTATTTCCAAGAACTGAATGAATGCTTATTTCTGAAAATGGATGAAAACCTGTTCTTCCCCTTCACCTCACGAGGTCTTCACAGGGTCTACAGGGGGAATCCCAGAGCGTGCCTGGGGCTGACAGCAGCAAGAGGAAGGAGCCGGGCAGAGCAGATCTGCCAGAGCCTCACTGATGGCATCCCCTCTTCTCTGCCCCCAATTCATCTTCCCCTCCTGGCCCTGGGCCTCCCCATCTCTCTGGCTCCTGCCTGCTGTGACAACTAATTGCAGGGTGCATTATTCTGCCTTCTATCTCCCTATCTGCATTTCTCCCTCTTTCCTTTCAGAGTCATTTTTTTTTTACTTTTCTTTTTTGAGACAGAGTCTCGCTGTCACCCAGGCTGGAGGGCAATGGTGTGATCTCAGCTCACTACAGCCTCTTCCTCCTGGACCCAAGAGATTCTCCTGCCCCAGCCCCTCAAGTAGCCGGGCCTACAGGCACCCACCACCACACCTGGCTAATTTTTGTATTTTTAGTAGAGATGGGGTTTCACCATGTTGGCCAGGCTGGTCTCGAACTCCTGACATCAAGTGGTCCACCCACTTTGGCCTCCCGAAGTGGTGGGATTACAGTCTGTGAGCCACTGCGCCCAGCCTCTGTGTCAGTTACATACACACACACACACACACCCAATTGTCTGAATTCCCTTTCCCTCTGCCTTCCCCCAAGCTGGCTTTGCTACACCCCCTTCCTCCCCAAGGCTCTGGCCAGGGTCATTCTCTGTCCCCACTCACCTGCTGGGCCATGTCGCCCAGTCCTGTGGCGTCAAATGTCCCCTACATGCTGACGTTTCCAAAACTTACAATTTTGAGCCATGACCTCTCTTTCCCCAAAACTCCAGTCTCACGTATCCAACCGGCTATTTGATACCCCAGCTCGGATTTCTCCAAGGTGTCTCTAACCCGACACATCCAAAAGAGAGGCCTTGGTCTGTCCCTCCCAAAGCCTCTTTCCTGATCCCAGTCTTCCCTCTCCTGCTAACAATACGCATCAGCGCCCACCAGAGGTGTGCGTGTCCAGTTCCAAACAGTTCTGTTCCTGGTTCCTTTTCCTTCCCTCCCCTGTGACATCCAGTTCACCGGCACTGCAGTCTCTGCCTCCAAAGTCCCACGCCCTTCTTCCACCTCTTTCTCCACCCCACTAACTCCACCGTGGTCCAGGCCTCCAGCAGCCTCAACCAGAGGAAGGCAACAGCCGGCTACCCACTCCTTCCACTTCGACTCCTGAGGTCTACGTATGCTCAGCACAGCGATGTGATTCTGCTGTTCTTGTTTAAATAAAAATGTGAAGCCGGGCACAGTGGCTCACGCCTGCAATCCCAGCACTGTGGGAGGTCGAGGCAGATGGAATATTTGAAGCCAGGAATTCTAGATAGGCCTGGCCAACATGGTGAAATCCCGTGTCTACTAAAAATACAGAAACATTAGCCGAGTGTGGTGGCACATGCCTGTAATCCCAGCTACTCAGGAGGCTGAGGCAGGAGAATCGCCACAACTTGGGAGGTGGAGGTTGGCAGTGAGCCGAGATCGGCCCCTGGACTCCAGCCTGAGACAGAGCAAGACTCTTTCTCAAAATAAATATAAATAAAAAAATAAAAATATGATCATGACATGCCTGTGCTCAGAACCCTCTGAGGGCTTCCCATCAGATCTAGAATAAAATTCAGATTTCTTCCCGGGGTCTACGGCCCTAACTGATCAGCCTCTACCCTGTGCTTCTGACCTATCCTGGATCTGCTCACCACACCGGCCCCCTGAAGACCTGCTGCTCCTCAGGGCTTTGGGGCTGCCTCTGGTGGGCAAATGCCTGGCACCAGACTTTCTCACCTCTTTCCTTCTCACACCTCATCTAAAGTCACTCTTGCTCTGTCATTCTGTTACTATGCCCTGCTCCTAATTTTGGGTTTTTTTTTGAGACGGAGTCTCACTGTTGCCCAGGCTGGAGTGCAGTGGTGCGATCTCAGCTCACTGTGACCTCTGCCTCCCGAGTTTAAGTGATTCTCCCTCCTCAGCCTCCCAAGTAGCTGGGACTACAGGCGCACCACCACACCCGGCGAATTTTTTATTTTTTGGTAGAGATGGAGTTTCACCAGGTTGACCAGGCTGGTCTCGAACTCCTGACCTCAAGTAATCCACCAGCCTTGGCCTCGAAAAGTGCTGAGATTACAGGCATGAGTCACTGCACCTGACCTCCTAGCTTAATTTTTAGAGCACTTTTCAGTTACTGAAATATTACTTATTGTTTATCTCTCTGGTGAGTTTCAGGAGAGCAGGCCCTTGTCTATCTGTCTGCCACATCTGCTGGGCCTAGACTGGGCACTCAATATTCTTGAATACTGGGGAAAAAGCACAAGAAATGGATCATTCCTTGACGCTATGCTTGCTTCTGAGTCTCCATGTTGCTTTTTGTGTGAATCTCTGAGATTTTTTTTTTTTTTTTTTTGAGATGGAGTTTCGCTCTTGTTGCCCAGGCTGGAGTACAGTAGTGTGATCTTGGCTCACTGCAACCTCCGCCTCCCGAGTTCAAGTGATTCTCCTGCCTCAGCCTCTCAAGTACCTAGGATTACAGGAATGTGCCACTACGCCTGGCTAGTTTTGTATTTTTAGTAGAGACGGGGTTTCACCATGTTGGCCAGGCTGGTCTTGAACTCCCAACCTCAAGTGATCCACCTGCCTTGGCCTTCAAAGTGCTGGGATGACAGGCATGAGCCACCGCGCCGGGCCATCTCTGTCTTTCTCCAGCTTCCCTCACCCCCTCTGTCTCTAGCTCTGTGGTTGTATTTTTGTTATCTCTGGGGCTTCTCTGATCTGTGCGCCTGTCAGTCTCTCTCCTCCTTTTCTCTCTTTTCTCTATCACCTTCCTTTTACTTTTTCTCTGGGACTCAACTGGTTTTGGTCTCTGCTGCCCTCCCCCTTCTCCCCTGCACTCCCCCTCCTCCCCTGCACTCCCTCCTCCCCATCTCACTCTTCCTCCTGCCCACCTTCCACCTCTCTCTCTCTTTCTCTCATTCTGTTTGGCCTTCAGACTCCAGAATCCACTCTCCCCTAACCAGTCCTCTTCCAGCAAAGATTTGCTGTCTCTCTCTCTCTCTCTCTCTCTCTCTCTCTCTCTCTCTCTCTCTTTCTCTCTCTCTCTCTTTTGAGACAAGAGTCTTGCTCTTTTGCCCAGGCTACAGTGCAGTGATGCCATCACAGTTCACTGCAGACTCACCCTTCCAGGCTGGGACTACAGGCATGCACCACCACACCCGGCTAATTTTTGTATTTTTGGTAGAGACAAGATTTCAACATGTTGGTTGGTCTGGAACTCCTGGGCTCAAGTAATCCACCTGCCTCGGCCTCCCAAAGTGCTGGGATTAGGAGCCACCGCGTTTCAACGCCACCTCCTGCATCCCTGGCCTCTCCACGTATCCTCTCAGCGCTTCTCTATCTGAACGATTTGTATTCCTTGTCCTGCATTTCCCAGCATCTCTTCCTGAAACTGCCTTGGCAGAATTCTTCCTAGAGACCTTGACCTTCAGTCTCTCTCTTCCTGGTCTTTCCACACAGGCCTTGGAGAGAAATTCTGAACACTCAGCTCTGACCTGAACCCCCCCACAGCCCCATATGCTCAAGATAAAGGCCGGCACAGCCCCTGGCAGCCTGGCACCATCACTGCCACCGCCCTCCTCATATTTGCGTCTGTGGCTGTCTTCCCACCAGACTGGGAGCCCCCTGAGAGCAGGGAAAGATCAAAATCACCTCTACACTCCCAGCACCGCCCAACACAAGGCCTGGCCCAGGGGAGGCCTCAGGAAATACGTGCTGAGCAGACACGGAAGGGAACCTACTGAGACACTGTCCCCTCTGCTTTCTCAGTGACCTTCAAACCCATCCCCTCCTCTTCACCCCCGCTCGACTGTCATCTCTCTCACCATCCTTAGAATCAAGCCTCAATCCCCCCACCTGGAACTCAGGCACCTTTTTCTCTTTTCTTTCTGAAACAGGGTCTCATCCAGCCTCTGCTCAGGCTGGAGTGTAGTGCTGCAATCCTAGCTCACTGCAGCCTTGAACTCTTGGGTTCAAGTGATCCTTCTGCCTCAGGCTCCTGAGTGGCAGTGGCCACAGGTGTGCTCCACCACGCCCGGCTAATTTTTTGTTTTGTGGAGACAGAGTTTCGCCATGATATCCAGGCTGGTCTCAAACTCCTGGGCTCAAGTGATCCTCCAGCCTCAGCCTCCCAAAGTGCTGGGGTTACAGGCATGAGCCACTGTGCCCGGCCACACTGGCACCTTTAGACTCTGGCTTGTGGCTACTTTCCCGGTCTCATCTTCCAGCCCCACCTTGTACATGAGCATCCCAGAACTATTAGCACTGACCCCAATACGTCATGTACTTTCCCAGGTTTTCACCCAAGTTGTTCTTTGGCCCCACAAGTCTTTCTTATGCCCTTCATCACCCGGGAGACACCCACTCATCTCTTCAAGACCCAGGATGGCCATCCTATTCTCCAGGAAGCCTCCCCCGAGTGCCGCCCACTCCTAGCAGTTGGTCACTCTGTCCACCGTGTGCCATGGTACCCATTGTGGTCCCTGTTCAGCACTGATTGCTCTGACGGGATGGCCGCATTTGATGACAATAAACTGCTTAAGAGCAGGGTTAGGGTCTGTCTCACCCCTGATCTGGGGATCTGGATCCTCACACACGTCCTGGTACCTCAGCAGATATTCGAAAATGGCAATGGGCGAGTGGCTGAATGAATGAATGAATGAATGACACGAGTCTCTATGCCCCAGGGTTTCTTCTGCACACCAGACACCACCCCTATGCTTCAATAAGTGGGTAATTACGTGCTTCCTCCCACAAAAGTGTGAGCTCCAAGGGCCAGTGCCTGGGTTTGATGCCGTATTTCAGCGCATCTCTGCCTCTTACTCTCGTCTCCAAGTTCCTGTCTTCCCTTTGTACACCATTCACATTAGGCTCCTGCTTAAACCCATTCCACGGCCCTCACTGCCCCTAGAATAAAATCTAGACTCCTGACCTACGAGCCCCTGTATAAACTGGCCCTGTCTGCGTCCCCAGCCTCATCTTGTTCCACAGTCACCTGGCTCATAGGCTTCAGCCCTGGCTGCGAGCTCCTTCCTGCCTCAGGGCCTTTGGACCTGCTGCTCTGCCTGTCACACTCCACTCCAGCTCTGCCGCGCCGGCTTCTCATCCTTTCAGTGTCTACTGAAATCTCTCCCTCTGAACGGGGTTAGGCTGCCCTGATGGAGCATTTCATAGCATCTCGTTTCTCCTATGGCCTAACTGTACTTTGTTGTGTATGTACATGACCGATTAATGCCTCTCATGCGCAAGATGTTATTCTATGAGGATGTCGGGGCCCCTAGCTAATCCTGCCTCCTGCACGCTGAGCAGGGAGCACAATGCCTAGCTCTTTAAGGCGCACAAATTCATCGCCGGTAATGAATGAACGTAGAGGCCCTTTCTGTGCATCGTTCGAGTCCCCTGCTCCAAGGTGGCCTCATGTACCAGTGCCTAGTACACAGTAGGCGCTTAATAAGCCCTTGTGGAATAATGAAGAAAATGAATGAATGCCCGCGTCCAACCCTTCTGCTTTTCCGCGTCCCTTCGCTGTGTCTCTTTACATAGGGCATATATATAGTTTGCGGATATAACTATGTATTCGTGTGTTATGGGCCCCTCTCCAGGAGTTGGGCTGGGCTGGGCTGGGCTGGGAGTCCCCCCCTCCCCTCCCCCCGCCCCGCCCCCCATGCACACAGCAAAACATGAAAAAGAAAACATCTCGAAACTGCAAAAAACACCGTGGCCCTCCCCCCCTCCCCACAGATGCCACAAAAAAATAAAACACGACGCTCCCTCGCGGCAGCCCCCTCCCTCGGGGTTCCTGCTTCGGAGGAGGAGCGGGGCGGGCCCAGCAGTCTCCAGCGCGCTCACGGGGGACAGCGGGGGCGCCCCCGACCCCGGCAGCCTCGATGCACGCGCGCCCGCGCACGCGCCCCGGACACGCCCCTCGGCTCCCCCGCCGCGCCCCTACACGGGCGTGGTTTTCCTGTTGAGCGTGTTGGTGTTGGAGGCGGCGGCCTCCTTGGCCAGGGTCCCGGGGGCGGGCGCGGCGGGCGCGGGGGGCGCGGGCGCGGCGGGCGGCCCGGTGACCGTGACCGTGACGCCGCCGCCCGCCTCCTTGGGGAAGGCGTTGTGCAGCGTCAGGAAGCCGGACGCCCCCCCGCGGTCCCGCTCGGCGCCCGCCCCGCCGCCGCCGCCGCCGCCCCCCGCCGCGCCGCCGCCGAACGCCCCCACGGCGCCGCCGCCGCCGGCCCCCGCCAGCCCCGCGGCCACGCTGCCCTTGGAGGGGTCGCGGCTGAGCGTGTACATGGAGATGTCCGTGGAGGCGAAGCCCGGGCCCCCGGGGCCGCCGGGAGACGCGTCCCGCGACGGCGACGGCTCGCTGGAGCGGGAGCTAGAGCGGGAGCGGCGGCGGTAGCGGAAGCGGTAACTGGGCAGACGGAGGATGGCCGAGGGGCCGCTCCCGCCACTGCCGCCCGCGCCCCCGCCGGCCTTGAGCAGGTCCGAGCGAGACTGGCCGTGCGCCTCGCGGCTGCGCTCGATGTAGATGTTGACGGCCAGCACGCCGATCACCTCGGCCAGGATGAACGACAGCCCGCCGAAGTAGAAGGACCAGCCGTACGAGTAGTGGTTTTTCTTCTCCTCGTCCCGCTTCGGGCCCGGCTCGCCCGCGTTGGCCGAGATGTACACGATCACGCCGATGATGTTGCTCAGGCCTGGGCGGGGACGGTCAGACGGGAGCCTCGAGGCCACCCCCGGCCGCGGCCCCGCCCCCGGCCCGGGTCCGCCTGCGCCAGCGGGCCCAGGCTCCCGCCCCCCCTCCCCCCCCGGCGCTTCTAGGCCCCACCCAGAAGTGGGCTACACCCTGTCCTGGACGTGGCTGACCAAGTCCCGCCGGAAGTGAACGCCACTCCCCGCCCAATGCTCCCGGCTCTGCCTGCCGGTTAAGCTCCAACTCGAGGGCTCAGGCCCAGCCCCTGCTAACCCAGCCCCGGCTGATCTAAACCCCTTCCCCCAGGTGGTGGAGGGCCGCCTAAGGTCCAGACACCGGTAGGCTTGAGCACCCCCACAGACGGTCTCCACCCTAGGTGGTCCAGAACCTGCCCTGGATGGTCCAGGTCCTGCCCCCAATGGCCTAGCGACTCCGCCCCACCCCCGTGCGGGTCTAACCCAGCCCTGGCTGGTCTAAACTAAGCCCCAGCTGCTCTGGGACCCCATCCCCACCCCCATTGATCTAAACGCCACCCCCAAGTGGTCTAGGACCCCAAATGGTCCAGACAACATCCTAGATGGTCCTGGCCCTGGCTGGTTCAAGTCCCACCTCAGGGTCTAAACTCCACCCTCAGGTGGTCCAGGCCCTGCTCTGAATGGTTTCGACATGGCCCTGGATGGTCCAGGTCCTGCCCCGGCAGAGCCCAGGCCCCACCTCTGCTGGCCTAACCCAGCCCAGGCTGGTCTAAACTCAGCCTTATGTGATCTAAGACCCACCCCCAGATGGTCTGGGCTGCCCCCACTTGGCATAAACCCCACTCCTCTAGCTAAGGTCCCACCTCTGCTAGTCTAAACCCCACCTGGCTGGTGGTAATCCACGGCAGCTAGTCCAGGCTCTGCTCTGACTGGTCTAAAACCCACCTTTGATGAGATGAGTTTCCAGGCCCTGCCCTAGTTAGTCTAACACCACCCTTAACGTTATAAACCTGGGTTTTCCCCAAACCCCGCCCCTCTGCTCCTTTGAACGGTTAATGATGTCATCCTGCTGTGACCAGGCCCTGCCTGTCACTTACCTAAGCTCTCTCTTCATCATATAATTCCTGCGGGAGTATCCATTCTAGGCCCTCCCCTGCCGGTCAAAAAATTTGCCCTTGATAAAGCAGGCCCCGCCTTCTACTCTAGGCCCACCTCCAGCTTACCAACCCCGCCCCATGCAGCTCTTGGCCAGGGCCCTCCCTGGTCCCAGGTGCCGCTACTCCCGACTTTCAGGTCCTCCAAGCCCCAAACTTTGCGGATCTAGACCCATCCCCAAAGCATAACCTGCTCTTCTTCTTCTTCTTCTTCTTTTTTTTTTGAGATGGAGTTTCGCTCTTGTCGCCCAGGCTGGAGTGCAATGGCGCAATCTCGACTCACTGCAACCTCCGCCTCCCGGGTTCAAGCGATTCTCCTGCCTCAGCTTCCCAAACAGCTGGAATTACAGGCGCGCGGCACCACGCCCGGCTAATTTTTTATAGTTTTAGTAGAGACGGGGTTTCACCATGTTGGCCAGGCTGGTCTCGAACTCCTGACCTCAGGTGATCCGCCCGTGTCGGCCTCCCGAAGTGCTGGGATTACAGGCTTGCGCCGCCGCGCCCGGCCATCCTGCTCTTTAAATATGCAAAGCCCTCCTTCTTCTCTGTATTCTACTTCTCAAAAAAAGCTCTGCCCCCTGGAATTTCCCAGTGCTACTCATGCAGGGTAGAAAGGGGTCTTACCCCTTCGTGTCGTGCCTCTTGAGTGTTCCAGCCCTAGCTCTCTGCTCGTCCAGGCCTTAACTCTTGAGACGGCCAATCCCAGATACCGCCTGGCTTTGGTCGGCCTCTGGCTTGAATCAGCCAGATTGACTCTCAGTGCCCTTAAGGACATAACCCCTCCCCTCCTGGCTTTTCCAGGCAGCTCCCCGTCTTTTCTAGCCTCTCCTTCTCCAAATGGCAACGGGCACGGGCCCGATTCGGTCTCCCTGGTCCAACCCCTTTAGTTTCCACTTCCCGGGACGGTTTCCCAGGACCAGCCCCGACTCTTGGATCCACCAAGGTTTCCTAAGGGGCGCGCCCAGATAACCTTCTCCCTCTCCTGGACCCGCCCTCCAAGGCCCAGCCCCGCCTCTCGAGCCTCTGGAGCCCAATTCTGTCTCCAGGTCGCACCCCCTCCCCCAGCTCCGCCCCTTCCGTCTCCAGGACAGCGGGTTTAGGATCTTAAGCGCTCGGTGTCTTACGTGCCAGACACCTGTCTGTGCTGGTTCCCTCCTGCGAAGGCGTCACTACACCCACCTTACCCAGCGGGTGGCGATGGAGCTTGGGGACCGCCTAGGAAGGCTCCGGGCCCCCGGGGGTGCTCGGGGCAGGGTGGCTTTGTACACACACACACACACACACACACACACACACACACACAGGCACATGCACTCACGCACGCACACGTGCGCGCGCAGGTAGGCCGCCCCGGCCGCCCCCTCCCTCTGCCTCTCACCTGCTGCCACGAACAGGATCCCCGCGCCCAGAATGATGTTCCTCTTGGACTTGTAGACGCGAGAGGCCGCCACGCACACACCCCCGAGCAGCAGCAGGATGGCGCTAAGGATGGGGAAGATGCTGGAGGCCCGGACGACCCCTGCGGGAGAGGAAAGAAAGGAAAAGGAGCGAGAGCCAAGGCGGTCAGAGGCGGCCGCGTGCGCCCCTTTCCCGGCCCCCCATCTCGCGGCGCCTCCCGCCAGTTCTGTCGTCCTCCCTCTCCGGCTGTGTTCTGTGTGATTGATTTCACTGTTGCCTGATTCTCTCTCCTGTTTTTAAAGTTTCTCTATTTCTCGGTCTGATTTCCTTTCCCTTTTTTCCTTTGTCCTTTTCTTTCTACTTCGGACTGTTTTTTCTCTCTCCAGGAATAGTTTTCGCCCTCTTTCATCACTTTGCCGGGTTTTCTCTCAACTTCTCCTGAATCCTCTCCCTTTCTTTCTCGTCCCTCCCTCCCTCTCGTCTGCGAATTTCTCCACATCCCGCAAGTCACTTACTGCCGCTCTCCACACCCCCTCCCATTTTCTGCCTCGCTTCATCGGTCTGGTTTTTCCCTCTCTCTACCTTCCTTCCTCCCTCCGCCTCCCTTTTCTACCAGGCTGAATCTATTTCTGAGTTTCTCTTCCCTTCTCTCCCTGCTCCGTCCCTCGTTTTATTGCTTGGCTTCATCTATCTTTCTGGGTCTGTCTCCCCTCCCTCTTATCTTCCTGCCCTCATCTGTCTTCCTACCCCCCACCCCTTTCTGCCTGGACTCATCTGTCTTCCTAGTCCCCGTGCCCCTTTTTCTGCCTGGCCTCATCTGTCTTCCTAAGTTCCCCCCTCTTTTCTTCTGCTT